>OZ038481.1:755181-990181 GCA_964036315.1 Acanthosepion esculentum
CTTCCATCAGCATGGTTGATGCTATCCTCCTAGAAAGTGACTTATTGCACCTTCTCGGACTAATATGAGGTGGAAAGACTACATTGAATCCATTTCTAGATCAGTTGCTAAGAAAGTTAGTTCACTATGTTGGGCTAGATAATTTTTCTCTCCGGAATCTATCTTGCATATCTATGTCTACCATTCGTCCATGCTTAGAATATTGCTGCTATATATGGTCTGGTGCCTCTGCTATTTACCTGCAGCCCCTTGATAAGATCCAAAAAAGAATCAGCAATATTATTGGTCCTGTTCTGGCAGCTCGACTGCAGCCACTAGCCCAATGCTGTAAGGTTGCCTCTCTGGTGTTCATTTTATAAATACTTTTACAGTAATTGTTCAGATGAGCTCTTTGCTATGGTACCTAGATTGTATGAGTTTAAGTGTAATACTAGACTGGCAGCAAGATATCATCAATTTACAGTTGAGCTAGCTAGATCTAGCTGTAACTTCTATGCTGACAGTTTCTTTTCTCACACATCTCACTTGTGGAACTCACTCCCGGCTCCATGCTTTCCAGCCAACTTTAATCTGCAAAAATTTAAATGCAACGTCAATCACTATCTACTGTCCTCCTGCTTGCTCTTTTCTCTTTCTACTTATTACGAATGTTCCTGTACCTAATTCCTCCACACCCTGTAACCCCTTGCTTCTTAGTGGTTGTACTGCCTTGGATGGGGTGATATCAAGTAAAAAAATTTTAAAATGCCCCTATTATCTTTTGTTACTCTTTGAAGGTAATAATTTTCTTCCTTTCTTTTTTCTTCCCTATAAACAGGAAATGGACTTGGATGTTTGATATAAAGTTCAAGTTTGGGAGATGTTCATGATCATTAGTGAGCCTGGACACTGAGTGGAAGCTATAGCTTATCCTGGAATTGATAGATATATTGTACAGCATCATTAGTCCATGGAAAAATAAGAGTATTTTGCTAACATAGCATTTTGTAGATGAAAAAAATCAACATTAGATCATCTTAAAGCAAAGAGTATCTATACAAAGAATATTTCTAAAAAGTAATGATCGATAAAAAAAAAAAAAATTTGACTTTATGAAAAAAAAAAAAACAACAAATAAATAGAGAGAGAGAGAAAAAGGAAATCAATTGACTTACCCTGATTCTTAAATCTTTAGGGGCTAATTTTTTTACTTCTGTCAAGAGTCTATCACCAAAACCTAAAAAACAAAAAATAAGACATGTAAAATTGAAAGAAAGCAAAAAGAAAAACATCTTCAACCATTTCTAAATGTTTCATATTTCAAAAGTAGAGAAAGACAAATCCTACCTTTGGCGTCCATTTCTAAATATACCCCCCTCACTATATAAAGCAAACTCTGCTTCTATCTACAAATCCCTCCCCCTCTCAATGTAAAAAGGTGCTGCAGAAGAATAGACTGTTTCTGTAGTAAGGAAATGACTGAAAGAGATTTATCTTTTATATTCACTAATGTATTTTTACCAATTGACATTTAGTTATTTTTATTTAAAGTGATCAAAATTTTACCTTTAAATAACGTGGAACCTCCAGACAAAACAATGTTGGAATAAAGCACTTTTCGCAAATCTAAATCTGATTTGCGTATTGAATAAACTAGACATTCATGGATGCCCTCACATTCTTCTCCAATTTGGTCAGGCTTAAACAACAATTCAGGAGCTCGGAATCGAGCTGGTCCAATCTGTAAGCAAATGATCAGCTTTATAAATATTTGAAAAATTTATGCAAAAATGTAAAAAGATTTACGTAAAACAATACTCGAGATAATCTTTTATACATCATCAAAACATTTCCTTATTCCTTTGGATAATTTTACTCTCTGGCTTTCCAAAAAAATAATGCATGTCATCTTATCATTTCAAATAGGCAATAGTTTACCTGATGTCAGGGATTGGGGAAATTATTTTTAAATCTATAAAGAATCAAACCAATTTATCTGTTTTTTTTTCTTTTTTTGATTCCATATACAACCATGAAGCCTTATTTATCAACAAAACCTTTAATTGCTTTAAGGTCAATAAAATTAAAATTTCTTGACCTGTCACAAAGTTTTCAGAATTAGGAGCTTTTTTACTGCAGTTAATTCAGTTACTGCTTTTATCTCAGCCATAAAGCAGCCTTGTACAAGAGAGTACTGAAGAGTTCTTGGTCCCATCCACTTCCCAAAATCTGACTAAACAACATATTTATTTAGTGGGGGTTGGCATTTTCATCAGGTCAAGAACTATTCAGCACCATCTTATGCCTAGCCAAAAAGTTTGCTCTGTATTTGTCATCAGATAGCATTTATGAGTATGGCATTTTATATTAGCTGGCCAAGTCATAATGTAGAGACAGGAAAGAACAGGAGGCTGGTTTTAAAGCAGGTCATTTTAGTTTCAGTTTGAGCGAGTTACTCCACCAGTGTTTTTGGCTTAAAAAATTCAAAGAAATTTTTCTTTAAATTTGGAATATCACTTGCCTTATTCAATTGAAGTAAGAAGATTTATTTATTTTAAGTTGCTATATTATTTTTTATGTAGATTGTAAAAAGAAACTCAAAAATGGTAGTTAGGAATCTTGATCTTGTTGCTCTGAATTTTAAGCTTCTTATTTAACATTTTTCACTTAAGTTTAAAAGGTTCTTCTCAAAAACAAAATAAAATAAAAGCAAATGCCTTTAGTTTCTTCCATGAGGTTCAGATTTTCAGAAGACTTTTTTTTTAGACACGTTTCTGTTTTTACTGCAAAATTTATTTATGTAAAATTAAAATAAAATGCCATTATTTGTCAATGGTCACAAAGTTATTTTAATATTTCTTTAATATCGTTATTCATAAAAATTATTCATTGATAAAACTTAATTCTTTTTTTGAGTAATTTATTTTAGACGTTATTTTAGTTTAGTTTAATAATCTACCATTAAACACACGCAAATGTATAATTTTTTATTACAAAATGAATGAAAAAAACATTTAAGAATATTTTTACATAAATTTAATGATAATTATAATTAAATTCTAAATATTGAATTCAGCATTTATTTTTGATATTGTAATAATGCTGTGAGTGTTAATCCTGCCGTTCAGTCATTTTTCCAGAGTCTTCTAAAGTTTTTAAAAAGTATGATAAAAAAGCTAATTTAATAGTCACTGACTCAACATTTGTCTTTTACAAGTTTATTAAATGTTCTTGGAAAAAGAAGAAAAAAAAGGCAAAAAGTTACTTAAAAATGAATTTATATATTGTATATCTGTATATTTGTTTCTAAAAGTTAAAAAAAAGTATGATTCTTTTTTTTACCACATTTTCTTTTTGTTATTGAAGAAACTATAATGATTTATTTATTAAAATTAAAGAAAAAAATTACATTAACAAATAATATCACATAAAGTTAATGTCTAGTTTATTTTAAGACGTACATCTTTTCGAAGATGTTTTCCTAAGCTTGTTTTTAAATTTTATACTTTGAAATTTAAAAAAAAATAAAAAAATACATTTCACAAAGTTACTTTAATATTTTTCTTTAATATTGTTATTTATAAAGAGCAACTGTATTCATAGAATTATATTTTTTGATTAGTTGTGTAAAAGGCAGTAAAATAACTTATTTTATATTTATAAAATAAACAATTATATTTATTATTAGAGATGAGCAGTTTAACCAAAAAACTGACTTTTTTCGGTTTCATCTTCACACTGCAAGACCACATCAAAATTTTTTACAAAACCGAAATCATTTGGTTTAGTGCTATCACTACTGAGTGACCAGATCCAAAGAAATGCTATTGAAAAAGACTTTCAGATGTTAAATCAACATTTATACCATTGTAAACAAAAATGTTAAAAACATTTAATTGACTAGTTTTAGGAAATAAATGTGAAATCTATTTGTTTACAAAAGAAATGAAGAAGTAAAAAAGGAAATATAACATATGACACTTGGAAATCATAGAATGTTTTGAAAAAAAAAAAAAAAAAAAAAAAAAAAAAAAAATGAAAAATACACCATGATGTAGTGAAGAAAAAAAAAAAAAACTTTTTGTGGTAAAATTAACTTAACAACAAATTGCAAGTAAAAATAAAAAATAGTTGCCAGTTTCATCTTAATATTAAATTTTATAAAGTCAGATTTTTTGTAAGGTTTTTCTAAAGCCAGTATACCAATCACAAAATTGTAAATATTTTCAAAATTGCAAATCATTTTTTTTTTAAACCCAAAGTAAAAATTATTCTTTTTTAACCACTTTTCGTGCCTTAATACAATACACACTTATTTTCTATGGCAAGCCATAAGTGTAAAGAAAATACAAATTATTATCAGCATTTCTGGATATAAACGAGAAAATTCTTTGTCTCTAAATAAAATAATTGCTTGAAAACAAGTGTCTGTCAGTGTCAGACAGTAGTTTCAATAATTTGAAAGTTTTTTACCACACATTTATTACTACCAGTAGCTGGGGGGGGGGGGGGTCTTACTTTATCATTTTTAAAGGAATTCGCTTCCACAGGTCGGAAAAATGAACATCTTCCCGGTTGTAGTTTAAGGTATCTTCTAATTGAATGTACAATTTCAAGAATATTGATAATGATTGGTCACTTTGATTTTGCAAAACAAAGTAACATGTAAAATTTAGCCTCAAAAAAAAAAAAAAAAAAAAAAAAAAAAAATTATTACTTCACATTTTCGGCTGTTCAAAGCAAAATACCGTTTTAACTCGCTATAAAAAAATAATTCAATGAATAAGAGCACGTACAAATTACATATTTAGAAAGATTATTTTCTTTTCTTTCCAACCATATGAATATTTTTAAGATTGGACCAAAAATACATGAGAAATTGCGAGTTAAATGGACTAAGTTGCCAATTTATCGATCAAAAACGAAATCAGATATCGACTGGAAATGCTATCATTACACAAGAAAATGAATGGTTTCGTTAGAAAGTGAAAATACTAAATTAAAAAACGAACAAACCAAATTGAAAACTGTTGTATCAAGGGGAAAAAAAAACAGAAACTGATAGCAAAACAAATTGCCAAACCAATCAAATCTATTTATTATGTTTAGTTTAATTTTTAAATTTTCCATTAAAGTGTAAAATAGAGCCAAGTGTCATATTCTTATTCCGAAATTAATGAAAAAGTTATTTAAGAATATTTTTACATAAATTTAATGTCATATAATAATATTTAATTTGATATTCTAAAAACACAGTAGAAATATAAACCATGCTGCTGCTTGATGCTCAGTTTTTTTTTCAAGTCCTTCTAAAGTATTTATTTATTTACTCAAGTTGAGCACAAAACTAATTTTTGACACAAAAAGGCCAAGTACACCGGGGTGGATTGCCCCACCACAAGGCATTGTCCCAAAAATAGTCAAAGCCCTCTCCCCTTGGGATTCCACTTGAGGGGCACCTACAACACCCCTTTAAATCAAGGGGGAGGTGTTGCTTGAAGAAGCAGCACTCTGGGAGAGAACCAAACAAAAGCTGATCTTATGTTGACAAGTGCCAGAAATTAAGATACTTAACTCTATAATTAAATAAAAGAGTATATAACATTTTGCAAACCTCAAAACCATTATACTCCACCCACCAAAAGATCAATTTAAAAAGTGAATTCTCAGGATTAAGGCCGCCCTCTAAAATTTCTGTATTTAACTTATTGGTATGGTGGGGATGTAAATTTGGGATTAAGAGTATAATTAATTTGGCTTGAAAAGTGACCCCTAAATTGGAGCAGTGAAAGAAATAATTGTGGTTAAAAAGCTTAATCTATCATTTCAGATATTACCTAATTTCTAGCAATACCCCAGAAGTGTTGTGTCATTGCTTGCAAAACAAATTACAGAAGCCAGCAAGACAACACTGTGTGAGATGAATAAAATATCAGTTTATCATTTTCCAAAAGACAAAGATGAGAGAATGAAATGAAGAAAATCAGTTCCAAATGCCAATCTGAATGTTGCAAACAATACAGTTATTTGTCACCTTCAAATTTTGATACCATAGAAATTCATGGAAAAATGCACTCCAAAAATCCACCACCTGTATGGCTAGGTGTGCCAAAGAGTCAAATACCAACACCCTCTGTTGTTCAAAGGGATATCAAAAAAAACTCTAGTACTGCTTGAAATCAAATTGATAATGAAATGAATGCTTTTTTTAGAATTAGATAAAATGATACATATTTGAAAGAAAGTCTAATCAACAACAAAGACTTTGTATGTCCAGTTGTAGCAGTTTTGGCTGAAAATATTTTAACTGTTCAGTCATCAAAAGTTATTGATGGTATCCCTCTCTTTATGTTAAGAATTTATAAAAATTTGCAGTTTGAAACTTTTCATTATGGAGTAAAATGTTACATTAGCAGCCTGTTCAAAAACTGTATAAATACAGTTGATACTTCGTCAACATTGGGAGAAATTATCAGACATTTAAATTCTATGGCTTTTGATCACAAGGAGGATATCTTATGTCAGCACTTCTCAGCAATGGCTCCCAAAATGGTTGGAATGAAATACAGCTCAGATATAGGAATATGTGCTTTTGAATACTATGCAACATCACAGTATAATAGATTAAACCAGGATTTTCAATTACTATCATTAGCAACATTAAGAAGAATGACATCAAAAGTTTCAAAACTTAACAAAAAATCTTTTTTGCTATCTGTATTTATACTCTTAATGCCAGTCAAAAGGAGGGTGTATAATTCTCTATGATGAAGTATATATCAAGAAAATGTTACTATATCATGGCAAACAACTATTTGCTAAGTCAGTTGTCAATCCATCTTACTTGCTCAAACAGTATTTGGTATAATGTTGATATGTCTTAATGGGGATCCGAAATTTCTTAAAGATTGATTCCAATTTCAAAATTAACATCATCCTTTTTATTTGAACAAACTGAGTTAACTGTTTAAGTCATTGTCTCTATATCAGCTGATGTAAAACCATTGTTAACTGAAGATAATAAACATTTAAATTTTGATTATGTTCATCTGTTGAAAAATATTTGCAATGTGGCTCACAGAAAAGACAGGAGAACTAATCTTTGATGATAATGGAGTAAAAAAGAGTTGCAAAATGGGCACATCTTAAAAAATTATATAGTTTTGAATCTGAAAGACTAGTTAAACTTTCAAATTAAAATGAAATTTTCATTGCCCCAAAACCCTTAGAAAGACAACAGGTTGCCTGAAGGTTGTTTTCAGAAAAAACAATGTACTTTTCACTCTATAATAAGTGCAGATAAGAATGATACTGCCATCTTCATAAACAAGGTCTTGATATGGTGGAAAATTTTAAATGTTAAGACGTTTCAAATTTTTATTCTATGTTGATGCCTTTTAGCTACAAACATGTGCTACTTTGACAATTTACAACTGATTCATTGGAAAAAGAATTTAGCAAACTTCATCAAGAATCAGGTGCCACCTATTTTATAAATGTCCAACAGTGTATTGAAAAGTTGTATATTAAGCAGACATCTATATTTTTAAATCAAAATGTAATAATGCTTTTGATTTTTAAGCTAGGTTACAATGTACATCTTGTGATTATAAACTTTGTGAGGAAGGTTCAGAAATATTTGACAATCTAGAAAATTTAAAACCATCTCTTTCTGATGAAATAAAAATGGCTCTTGTAAACATAGCTGGATATATTACAAGAAATGAATATCAACCCAATGAATATGAAACCTATTCTTATGAAAAGTATGAAAAATATACCAATTCAATTGACTGTGGAAAACTAAAAGGTTCCTTCTGACCACACTTGACAATGGTCATTTTTTTTTTTTTTTCATCCTTTTCCATACAATAAAGGAAAAGGCGTGTTATAAATGATTAAGTAACATTTTTATGCTTATTTATGAGTTTCATTTTTTCAACATGGAGAGAAAACATGCTCATATTTTTGTAAATATAGTTTTGAAAAACTCTTGCAAATATTACACACCCAGATGCCCTCCAGCCTCCTTCCGGTACAACTTGTTGAACCTGGTAACTTTAATAGAAATTTGAACCAGACTCATTATTCAATCCCTGGGGATAGATTGAATAAAGGGTTCGGTGAGACCTGTAAATAGTGTGAATGTTTCTGTTTAAACATTATGTGGATCATATATTTTACCAAAAATATTAACTTCATCTTTGCTTTGATTAATTCTTATCAGTGTCCACAACAAAAATACATATTTTTATTTAACTTTCAACACATCTTATTATTCTCAAGTACAAGTCAAAATGTTATTGTAAGTATTTTCAAAAATAGTTAATTTTCTTCCAAAATTTCTGAAAAAAAAATCAAACATTTTTCAATAGGCCTCCAGTTCTGACTCTCAGTTGCACCATGAGCAGACCATGAGTGTAGTATGCCATGGTTAGGAGTCAAAGAGATCATTGCATGATCATATCTGTATGATGACTTGTATGGCCATATCAGTATACATCTTTTGTCTAAATTGATGTATTTTTGTTTCCTCTATTAATGATGTTAGAAGAAAATGAGCAACACTTTCAGTATTTAACGTAAAAATGGAAAAAAGATTTATGCAGTTCATGGAGAAGGTGCTGTAAGTGATTGAATGTGTCAAAAGTGGTTTGCAAAGTTTCATGCTAAAGACTATTGTTTCATGGTAAGGTAAACCGGTTGAGGTTGATAATGATCAAATGAAGACATTACTTGAAAATATTTTGGCACATGAGATAGCAAATAATGAATATATCCAAATCAAGCAAAGAAAATCATTTGCACCATTTTGATGTGTGACTTTCTCATAAGTGGAAAAAACTACAACACTATACTGGTGTACAATTTGTTAAGCAAACCGGTTTGTTTTCTAAACAAATTGTGATGGTGATGAAAAATAGATTCTTTACAACAATGAAGAAGGGAAGCTAAAGAAATCACCAGTAACTGAATCAAGGGTGGGTCGTTCTCCAAAATAGATGATGTTGCATAAATGGTGTAATGGAGTCATCTACTGTGAGCTCTTTCCAAACTAAACAATTCATTCAAACAAGTACTGCTCATTATTAGGCAACTCAAAGACAATATTGATTGAAATGCATTTAGAATTAGTTAAGTAAAAGGCTATAATATTCCATTAGAATAACACTAGATCACATTTCTTTGATGACCAGAGAAAAATTGTTACAGATTAAATAAAAAAAAATTAAAAAATATTCAATCCCCTGGAAAACTCAAAAGGCACCCAGATCAGTTCTTTGCTGACAAAGAAAAAAATGTTCTGGGATAAGTGATTATGAAATAGGTTGAGCGCCAGAAATAGCAGAACAAAATGGTAAATATGTTAAATAAAATTACTGTGAAAATTAAAATTTCTCTCTTTTTATGATAAATTAACATTTTAGCTACGCAACACAAACTAAAAAACATTGTAGCTATTAATATTTCTGATTTAAGAACTAAAAAAATCACATCTCAAAGAAAAGACAATTGCACAAAATCTTAAGACTGAAAAGACTACATGCTAATAGTAATTATTTTTAATCCCTTTTTGACAATGAAGTTTACTGTTTAAATATAGAACATTTAAAGAAACAATTTTTTAAAAAGTTAATGAGCTGCTTTTTCATTTACATATTATTTAAGTGAATTGTAGTAAAAATAAAAAAATAAAAAAAAATTTTCAGCTGTTATAATTTATGTTTCTAAGACATACAAACCTCAATCGTATTTCCGTCAGGTAAAGTATAAGCAACTTTTTCCGTTTCAACACCTTCCTCTTTCATTGGATTCAAAGGCAGATAACAAATTTTCTGAAAAGAAATACTTACACAATTTACTTTTTTTTCTCTTTTGCAAAGAAAATAATAAATGAATGAAAAAAAAAATGAAACATATTCATGCAATAAAAAGAATATTTATATAAAAAGAAAAAACTTTTTAAAAAGTGAGAGAAACCCTTCTTAAAAGTTACATGCAGTGGATATCCTGAGAAACTTAATATAAACATTTCTTATCTATCACTAGCAGTAAAGCCCGGCATTGCTCAGGGTTTTATGTAATTAAATTGCTTTGGGGTTTGAATTATTGAACTTACAGATGTATCCGCAGTTGTTGAGGTCACTGAGAGGCAGGTAGACCTTCTTACATCTGAATGAGACGTGTTGGCAATTTCTTCCATTGTAATAGTGACATTCCTTCTCCTCAATTAATATGGCACATTTATTGTCTTATTGTTTCTTCACCAAGTGCACTGGCTGCATCATCGCAGTAGCAAAATCAATGAGATCAAGGGCAACCAGTGGCAATAGGTGGCTGCTGTGTTGCTGCTCCGTACTTATCCGAAGACTGCCACCCGTTCATAATTGGTCAAGATTTTTTATTCTGGCAATGTAAAATAGTGGTTGTGTAGGACTCGCCCCTTCACTATTAAGTCCATAAGTTTTCCCAGTTTTAAGCGGAATACGTGGGCGGTAATGTCATGTATGCGAGTGTAATCCTGTCCGGGTAGGAGTTCATGCATTATCTACACCCATTTGGGGTTTTAGGTAAACGTTATGAATAAGTCTGGCCGCCCATATTGCCTAACGTATGTCATAGCGTCCTGCGTGAGTTCATGCATGTGGTTGGAGTCGGGATGGGAACCGGCTATTAGTCCCCTCAACTGGGTAGGTGGTTCATGCAGAGGTGGCAGTCGAACTTTGCCGGAGGAGCAGCACAGACCATCAGGCACCCCGGCCCAATTCCAAGCGTTGCAGAATTGGCAAACACAAGTCATGGACCCTACATTGATGTCGTCATGCATAGTTAAGTTAATGCCATGGTCGTAATTGAAAGCCAAGAAAGAAAAAACAGAGTTACTGGGACAGGTAAAGCCTCTGCAAAGTGCTGAATGTCGCCGTCGAGCCGTATGCGTCGAGCTTGGGGAGTTTGAGATGAGCGCACAGCGGCCATGTTTGTAGCAGCCCTTGAAAGTCTGTTTGCCCTTGTCTGTGGTCTCTCAGAGTATCTGGCATCAGAAGTCGCTGCAGCAATGCGGGCATTGCGGGTTGCTTGCTGCAGCTCTGTCTCGGACTCCCTCAACCTAGCTGTTGCAGCAGTGACCCTGGATTGACGGGCGCATGCAGTCAAATGTTTCAGCTGCCCTCGACCTGGCAGTGGTGGCAGCATTCATAGCATTTCGAACAGACCTAAAGAGCCCTAACACCAGCCCTAGCGCTCGCTGTTGCAGCAGCATCCCGGGATTGACGGGCACGCATGTGGTCAAGAGTCTCTCTTGCCCTTGAAGCCTTTGATGATGAGTCTCGGAAGCCCGAGATGCAGAGGTGGTTGCTGCAGCCTGTGCGTTCATTCTCGACCATTGTGCATTCTTGAGCCTTGATCGCAACAAAGCTCTGTAGGCAGCTTTCCCAGCCAAGCAGGTGGCATGCTCCTCTTGTGACTGCAAGGCCTGCTGAGGGCACTGCGTTGAGCGACCTGTGATAGTTGCATTGTAGTCTGTTCCTGGGACTCGCGGGCCCTTCTTGCCTTCATAGCAGACGCTCTTGCAGACCGAAGGCTAAGACGTACCCTCCTTTTTGGCGGCATAGGGAAAAGTGATGCTAGTAGTGGTTGATTAGGGTTGCTCAATTGCACTTGTACAAAGTTTAACAACCAGCGAGCGTCCTAGGGTCTCGAACACCAATCAGCGACCGCGTACTGCACTCAGCCAATGAGATATCGCTCTGTGAAGCATGGTCACGCGTATGTGAATAACAATCAGCTGTAGAGTCTGTAGTGTAGACGTCTCAGTTGAACATACGTTTCATTGGTGTATTCGCAAATTCTGATGAAGACATGATTGTATCGACTTCCCTCAGGTATTAGTTGGTCACAAAGGTGCTCACAGGGCAAAAGTTTTTAATTGTCATGACTAAAGCCGATAAAGTTAATCAAAATCCCAAGCAAGGTGCGAAAAACATCGCCAAATTCAGGTAAACTCGATTTGAGTGGGAAGTCAAAAGGGGTATGACTTCATCGATTTCTATCCGATAATTGAAACCAGTATTGAAACCAAAAGTCAGCACCTCAATACTGTCGATAAATAATATGCTCAACAGGAATTTTGCTGAAAATTCTTCGCCATTTGTGAAAAAATATAGCCAAAAATCAGCTAGACTGGACTTAAATCGGATGTCCCAAAGTGATCGATTGTATCGATTTTTTCCAGTAATTGATATTGATATTAAAAATGAATGTCAGCACCTCATAACTGTTGATAAAAACAATTTTCAACATAATTTTGGTGGAAATTCTTCATCATTTGCGAAAAATATAGCCAAAAATCAGCTTGACTGGATTTGAATTGGAAGTCAAAAGTGACATGATGTTATAGATTTTTTCCGATAATTGATGCCGATATTGAAGAAAAAGGTCAGCAACTAATAACTGTTAATAAAACTAATGCTCAACATGATTTTCGTGAAAATTCCTTGCAGTTTGCGAAAAACAGAGCCAAAAATCAGCTACATTGGATTTGAATCGGATGTCCCAAAGTGATCGATTTTTTCCGATAACTGATATCAATTTTTAAAAACAAAGAACAGCACCTCAAAACTATAAGTAAGGACATTACTCAACGCGAGTTTGGTGGATATCACTTGTAATTTGTTAAAACTATCACTGAAAAACTGATGAATTTTTTTCGAATCAATATACGACTCCCTATCGGTTTTATCGATTTTTTCAAAAATCAGACGAACAAAGGATGAGGTAACAAGATGACAGACACACTAACAGAATGCCATTTTATAGATATAGATATTAACATCAGCAAAGGACAAGAGTTACTGCTATCCTGTCTCAAAGCTGACTGTCAATTCAGTTAAATACTCTTGATAAGCCTATTATAACATTTGTACTGCGATGATGCAGCCAGTGCACTTGGTGAAGAAACAATAAGACAATAAATGTGCCATATTAATTGAGGAGAAGGAATGTCACTATTACAATGGAAGAAATTGCCAACACGTCTCATTCAGATGTAAGAAGGTTTATTGTTAGAGTATAACAATAGTATATGGATGAATGTGGTTTTGTTACTTGCAAAATATTTGTTCAGACTTCCTGATGGAGTTTGGTTTTATATCAGCATGACCTAATAGAGATCATTTTCACTCAAGTCTGGCAACTTTAAACAGACACTGATTTTATTCTTTTAAAAGTTCAACTTGCACTAATAATAATCGGCTTTGCCAAAGCACACACATGGAAAACAAAGTTTACCTGCACTTCTGAATATATTGACACCATTAATAATTAATCTGTGATCACACACTGATTATTCACATTTCCAAGGGACCCAAGGCTACATAATGATTTCAATGAACAAGTTCATTGATTTAATTAATCTACATTTTATCAGATTATCTCCAGAAAAACTCCCTTTTTACCTACATTCAGCTGTGTGACAAAAACAACACTTAAGCAAAATGAGATTTTGGATTCTTTATAACCATAACTAAAATCTTTATTATCCTTACTGACAGTTTCTTCCAAACTTGAGCAGCTTTGTATTGTTATTAAAACATATGGCCAATGCCAGAGATGCAAACCCATTTATCCATGTAACCAGAGCTCAGTGGAACAGGGGAATGATAAATATAATCTTCTTAGATTATAATGGTAAATCTTAATTCCAGGTTCAAGTCACCAGCTCACACTAAACCAATTGTTTTGTTTCTCAAACTGAATAAACAAAAACATTTCATCTGAAAATTAAAATCCAATTCATAAAAGCAAGTAACACAAATCTTCAGACAATGAGAAAATATTTACTTTCAAGAATTCTTTCAAATATAACAAACTTACTTCTTTTATTGCCTTGACAACTTCAAGTTCAGCTGATGTATGAAAATCATAACCTTCTTTCTTAAGTAACAGTCTTAGATATCTGGTAACATCACGACCAGCAACATCAACACGCATAATGCTGTGTGGCATGGCAAATCCCTCATATATTGGTACAGCATGGGTAACTCCATCTCCAGCATCTAATACCAAACCAGTGGTACGGCCAGTAGCATATCTGAAGCACAAAATATCACAGCTACAATCAATAACTACAAACAAAAGGACAATCAAAATAGTCAATAAATGGAAATAAAAATAAAATCTTGCTGAAATAATTCCATCTTACAAATGCCAAAAAACTGAAACTAAAACATCACCAAACTTTCTTTCTAAAAAGCAGAACATCCAAAAGTAAAAGGCACAAAATGAAAAGTTCCAGAAAGCAGTGCGTTTTTATATATATATATATGAGAGAGATAGACACACATATACACACACAATGATAACAATTTACATTCAGCAAAATAACATCAAAAATATGTTATTGGTTAAACATTTGTTAAGTGGGCAATTTTCTTTATTTCAACAATTACATTTAATGGTGTTATTTTGTTGAATGTTATTGTTATCATTGTGTGTGCATGTGTGTGTGTGTGTGTGTGTGTATATATATATATATATTTAAAGACATTTATGATATGTTTAACGTTCTTTTTTTTTTTTGTCCAATTCAAATATATATATAGGCACCTCAAGGTGGTGTAATGGTTAGCAAGCTTGTCATGCTTGAACAGTTATGACCGAGTAATGAGTTCGATCCACACTCGGTGCTCCATGCTTTCAGCCTTGTGCTGCATCTAAACTACGCTTGGAAAATTGGGGCACCTCAGCGTGGTGTAATGGTTAGCAAGCTTGTTTCACTAAAACAATTACAACTGAGTAATGAGTTCAATCCTCACTGGGTGCCCCATAGTTTTGGCCTTGTGCCACATCTGAGCTACACTTGAAAAATCACTATATATATATATATATATATATATATATATATATATATATATATATATATATAGATAGATAGATAGATATATAGATAGATATATAGATAGATAGATAGATAGATATATAGATAGATAGATAGATAGATAGATATATAGATAGGGGCACACACACTTAACTTTACATAATTAATACCTTAATATTTAAGACCTCATCAAGTCAAAAAAAAAAAAAAAACAATATCTACAAGTTACATGAACGGCCTAGGAGTTCAGGTCCACAAACATCTCCCACTGGCTAGGGAACTCTCTCTTGAATCCCAGCCCATTCGTATATATGTCTCCCTCTCTCCTTAATTCAGTCAGCTATCTCTTCTTTCTCTACCGATCCCCTTCCTCTCATGACTGTTGCATGCTAGATAGTATTTCCAATAATATTGACAAGGCCATCTCCCTACATCCATATGCTAACATAGTCATGTTCGGTGATTCAAAACCCAGTATACCAGGTGGCTTAAATACTGTCACTGATCCCACTGGCATCCAAATCCTTAACATTTCAGTCACTCAATCCCTCACGCAAGTGGTTGACTTTCCTACGCATTTCCCGAGTAACCCTGACGGAAATGCTTCTCTCCTCGATCTCTGTTTTACCTCTATCTTCGATTTTTCACACTATGCAGCTCTTCCCATTAGGCAACTATGATCACATGGTTGTACCTGTAAAAAATCTCCTTCCGCAACCCCACCAGCCAAGAACCCCCTACCAACAGAATATCTTTGTACTATCAACAAGCAGACTGAGACTCGTTCCAAGATCTCCGGCATGGCATCCCTCAGAATATCGTTTTTAATCATCCCATTCCAAAAATGCGTGTCTGAAGTAAGAGCCAGCATCGGTGCTTTCATTCCAACAAGAAAATAACTCATTACACCATGTTTATCCCCTTGGTTCTCACCTGCTTGCTGAGCCGCTATAGCCCACAGGAATCACTTCTTCCAACTGTACCAGAGGGACATGTCTGATTGTAACAGATGTCTCTCTGTCTCTGCTCATAATGATTACAAGCATGTGCTCAATGAAGCTGATAGAATGAGACATAGCATCTTGCAAGTTTGCTTCTAGAGATTATTGGCAGCTCTTCAAGAGTGTGCTGGAGAACAGGGAATCCTCAATCCTTCGTCTATTCAATCAATTTGAAGTCCTAACATCTACAGCAGATAAGGCTGAATGCTTTGTTCGAAAATTCTCATCCAACTTTCCCCCTTTCTACTGAGGGATATGTGCATAACTACGTCATTGGTCTCGAACATCATTTTCAAATTATACTCAAGGCAAGTGGAGGTAACAAGGACACCAGCCATCATCCTATCAGTTTCCTACCGCCCTTCAGCAAAGTCTTCGAGGCCTTAATCAATGCCAAAGTGGTTAAGCATCTTACATCTCATGATCTACTCTGACAAACAATATGGATTCCATTTGCCCAGTCTACCACTGACGTGCTTACAGCCATAACAGAATATGTATATCAAGCTCTTGATAATAACAGCAAAGCTCAAGCTGTGGCTCTAGATATCTCAAAGGCATTCGACAGAGTTTGGCATGCTGGTCTTCTAGATAAGCTTCAGTTACGGTATTGCAGGATGATTATTTGGTTTAATCCAATCATTCTTATCAAATCATGAAATGAAGGTCATCCTGAATGGGTTCCTTCCAATTCCTTCCATATGAATACAGGAGTACCCCAAGGCACTACCCTGGGTACTAGGCTGTTTCTGATCTTCAAGGATTGCCCTGATATCATCAGTTCTCAAGTGGGCATCTATGCAGATGACACTACCAGTTACTCCTGTCTCAATAAATCTGGCAGTGCTGACAAAATTAATCTAGCAACTGCTCTTGAAAAGGATCTCCAATCAGTGATAACTAGGGCAGTAAATGGCTTGTAAACTTTAATGTCTCCAAAACTAAACTGCTTTCATTTAATTGTCACAAAGAAACTTCCCTGTCCCCCTTCAGAATGGTTGATGCTTGACTGTGAGTGTTTCACTGCACCTTCTTAGCCTCATGTTTTCCAATGACTTAAGGTGGAACAACTACATTGAATCAATAGCTGAATCTTCTTCAAGGAAAGTCAGTTCACAGTGTTGTGCCAGAAGGTTTTTCCCGTCAGAGTTTATTTTACACATCTACAAATCTACCAGTCATCAATGCATTGAATATTGTTGCCATATCTGGTCTAGTGCACCTGATGTTCATCACAAGGTTCTCGACAAACTGCAATGAAGGATCTGCAATGTAATCAATCCTGACTTGATATCTCAACTTCAATCACTCTCTCATAGATGTGGCTTCCCTCTGTCTTTTCTACAAATATTTTCATGGCAACTGTTTGATGAGCTATCTTCCCTGATGCCTCAACTATATGAATTTAAGCTTGCTACCAAATTGACATGTAGGTTCCACCCTTTTATTGTTGAAATTGTTAAATGTAACAGCCACTTCTACTCCAGCAATTTTTTTCTCACACTTTATGACAGTGGAACACCCTTCCCTGATAACTACAATCTTAAAAAATTTAAATGCAACATCAATCACCATCTTCTGTTGCATTGATCACCATTCTTCTTGGTGTGTGTGTGTGGGGAGGGTCAATGCTTTTATTTATATATATATATATATATATATTGGCAGCATGTTTTGATTAAGACATGTCTCACTGAATAATTTAGACAAGTTTTGTCTACTTATTTTCAATAGGATCTCATATTCACAGACAAGCTTCTTGGTATCCTTATTAAAGGAAAAGAGAAAATTACCATGTTGATACATATTCATTTATTCTAAGTACTTTTGACATTAGCATGATGTCTTCATCAAAGTGTTGGTTTTTTTACCAAGACAAAATTGTTGTGTTCATCTGAAAAACACTAAGGTTATGTACTGTACAGTTTACATTCCACATTTGAAACCGCAATATGTCCAATTTAATCATACGTAATGACTCCTCCCCACCAACTAACATGTTGCAGAAAATCAACATTGTATATAAATTTAAATGTCCCTTAGGAGATTGTATCACCAACAGAAAAAATAATATATATACATTGGGCACACTAATACTACTACAACATTGTCTTGACGGTTGAGTTTTCATTTGAATGATGCATCAAACATATCACAACATTTACAACAGCCTGCCTGTCCACATTTGCAGTTTAAAAAAATTCTAGTTGAAAATACATCTATACTTTTTCATGGAAATAATAAACATAAAATAAGAATTCTTGAAGCTATCTATATTGAAAAATTGAATCCAACCATTAACAAAATTAATTATGAATACTGCACAAATGTTTTAAAATGTTTACAATTGATAGTTTAAAATATCTAGGTTTCAACTAAGTTAAAAAAAAAATATATGGACATCCCAAACTTAGTTACCTCACCTGAGGTTTCAAACGTGAAATTTAAATCATACAGTACATCACTTTAGTGTTTTTCACTTGACAGTTAAAAAAAAAAAAAATTTAATTATTCAATGAGACATGTCTTATAATATATATATATATATATATATATATTATACACTGTTACATTAGAACATGTAAGTAACGTAACAGTGCATATAATAAATATGTATTGCTCTACTCTTGTATTGAGCCCTGTTTTAAATTAATGTTTCGAACATTGGAATTTTATTCTCATTTTTTTACATTTCGATGGAGATATATATATACACACACACACACACGTATGTGCATATTATATACCCTATATACATAAATTCAAACAAAGAAAATACATCTATAAACCTAACCACTCATGTCATAACATTTGAACTACAACCAAATCAGATTATAAAATATAAAATAAAAATTAAAGAAAATACTTTACCATTTAAGTATTAATTAATATAAAAGCAGATACACATGTACATGTGTTTGTGTGTGTTCATTTGTATGTATGTATGCATGTACATTTATATAGATGCGTGCGCACACACACACATGTACACATGCGTGAATGTAAATAGATGTATACAAATTCAAACAATACAATTTAATTCTAAACCTAATACTTAAGATAACAGCAACTCAAATAAAAATGAAATAATGGACAAGTGAAGACATACATAAATATTTACTTTACAATTTAAGCATTAATAATGAAAAATTATTTAAGTAAGCAAAATGAAATACATCTACATTTTCTAAAGTCATGAAAGCACTAGAATGCTATAAGTAAAGAAAAACTTGCTTTTAACAAATATGAATTTTTTCAGCATTTACAGCAAGCAGACTTAAAAATCTTTTGTCAATGTTATTTTCATTTAATTTATTGATTTGGAATAAGGTGGAATATGATCCTTATACAACTTACAAACTGAGTACAGCCTGCATGGAAATGTAAAGAGCAGGGACATTAAATGTTTCAAAGAAGATTTCAGCAGCCTTCTCTCTATTTCGTCGTGGATTCAATGGAGCTTCAGTCAAAAGAACAGGATGCTGAAATAAAACAAAAAATCTTTTTTAAATTATTGAACAGCTTTACTATTAGGAAGTTAGATTTTCTTTGTCACTATAATGTTCTGTTTAAGAAATAAAAAAATACATGACTAAAAGCATGAAAGTTAAAAAACCTGAAATAATTGAAGATATTTATTAGGAACTTTTATACAATTTTCACAAAATCATGGTAAATTTAAAAAAAAAAAAAAATTTATTTCATGGTTTCTGAGTTAACTAAGGCTAAGTTGTGATTGTCCTAGGATTTCTGTGATAGTACCTTAATTTTTCAATCCAAATTTTTACAAAAAATTTTAATTATTTTTTTATATTAATGGATTCATGAAACTGTCAATAAGCACTATTCTTTAGATCCAATGTGTTAAGCACAGAGTAAATTTTTAGAGGGGAACAAAAATATCTTGACAGTATTATTATGCAAAAAACAATTGGTATTTTCTTAGGACCTATATATTCCATTTGGATAGAAAAGGTTAAAGAATAAGAAGAGATATATAGTTGACTCTTGATCAAAGAAGAAATTTAGCAGCTGATTTTTCAGCTTGTTTTATGGAGGACTTCATACAAAAGAAGAAAAAAAAATCTTAATTTCTAAGATGAAGAATTATCATAATTATACAATGATTTATAATTACAATCCACAAACAAGAATGTCCAGTGTGTAAAAGCAATTAAAGATCGTGCCATTTATTCCAGCCAAATGGTGAGTTTGGTCATTGTGAGGCTGTTCATTAAGGTTTCCACTGAGGCTCCATCAATGATTCAGGTTAAATTAGAATCTAATCCATCTCTTGAGGAAGATAGACAAGCTAATAGAAATTTTAACATTCTGTGCACAAACAATATATTTCCAAGGAAGGCAGCATGGTTATAGAGTAGTGCTAAGTAAACTAATCTTATAGAACATCATTATTGTAATCCTTACTTTGTGTTACTAATCTTAGTAATTAAAACCATACATAAAATAAAAAGCTTCTAAATTCAGATGGTTTTCAGACTTTATAAGGAATGAAAATATTTAGAAAATTAGAAGCTTACTCTTTGGGGACAAGCAAGCAATGTTAAGCAAAAAAAAAAAAATCAGTAAATATATTAAAAGAAATTTAGCTAAACTTGAAAAAATATCAAACCATTCTGGATTTTGATAAAAATGTTAAGTGTCTTTGCATTTGTTGAAGAAAACCTTTCACAAATTTATAGAGTTCATTTTTAAAACAAGCTTATATACTATTACATTTAAAAAATGAAGGAGTTGCAATTCATCATAAAAATTGATTCATTATTGTATCAAATCTGCATTTGAAAGCAAAGAAAAACCTAAATCTATAAAATCTGATTACATGTGTGTGTCTCCAAACTCCTGCAGTTTTAAATAAATGAAATCCTATATTCAAGTGTATTTCCCTCAGATGAATCCCAGTGTATCTGTTATAGTTACTACCATCACCATCATTAAAAAAAAGTCGTAGGTTCAGTAGTATTCTTATAAGTGGGTTAATTGTGAGCAATCACTACAAAGTAGTTTTATGTACCATTGAAATAAGATTCTTTTCTAATATTTTCTCAGTAAGTTTAATAGATTTAACCACCCAAGTTGAAAATATGAATTAGTTTTGTCATTGCTTGTCCCTTTTTGTGCTCATCATCAATGGATAGAATTAGCAGCATATGAAAAATCTGCTGCTCTTACATGTCAAACTGAAAATGCCTGGCTCAATGCCATACTGCCTCACAAAGTTACAATACCCAATACACACCAACTGATGATTTTGCTGTGAAAACAAGGCAGAAACACTCCAGACAGGGAAAATAATAATTACTAACATAAAATTATCAAGTAGACAATAGAATAGAGCTTGAATCCTTTGTCACAGTTGTTTAATATGCTTGTTTTTGTTCTATAAGAAAATCCAAGATGGCGCTTGAACGAAATATTCGTTGAAAAAATCCGATTCGTCAGTAACATTTTAAACCCCTCATAGAATGTAAAGTTCTCAAAGCAAACATGTGCCAAACTGTTTTCCTGAATCCTTGATGACTTGGCTGTCCGAAAATGACATCAAGATGAAATAATGGAAACTAACCATGGAAAACGTGGTTATGTGCAGCAAGTTTTTGATAAATCATTTAACTTCTAGATGTTTTCGGGCCATGTTATAGGATCCAGATGTCTATTGTTTGCACGTGGAATTATTCACTGGTAATTAATCTTCGATTTGGTTATGAAAAATGTCACTTGGGGGTTAGTATTAAAAGAATTATAGCCGATTTTCTGAGAAAAATCACTTTTTTTTAATGAAAAAATCTTTTTACACTTCAAAACAATTTTGTTCAAACTTCAATACTTTCTCTAAGTCGGTGTGAACATCACTGAATAAAATGAAACGCTATATGACCCGATGATGGGAAATACGAAAGACATGCAGCGAAAAAAACAATGTCATCTGCTAAGTGTTGTTGTCATCACCCAGGTCACAGGGTGTTAAAAAAAACAAAAAAAAAACACATCAAGCCATTGTTGAAACAGATTTTAAAAAACTAAATAAATAACCTATCGAGACCTTTTTACCAATATTTCATCTTTTTTTTTTTCACTCTTTGCTTTTATCTTGTCAGTGGTGGGATTTACAAGTTGACAATGATAGCTTGTTCTAATGTTTATCGCTGGCTGACTGGCCTTTGACCCAGACATGTCAAAGTCAATTTGGTTTAATTTTCCTTATCGCTGCTATTTATTTTTTTTTTAACTCCTGGTTTCCGGTGGTCAGGAATTGAGGATAAATTTTTCGCCTTTAACTAAAGATTTCCATGGCCAGATGTCAATTTTTTTTAACGCCCAGCAGCTATATAATTGAAAATTATGAACCGACTTTGCTGCATTTTGAACCCCTAGGAATGTTGTTTTCCTTCAAACTCTCAATTTTATGCCTGAAATAGTTTGATGATTTAGGTTTTCTGATTTTCAAAAAAATGGTTAATTTCCCATTATTGGGGAAAATTTTTGTTTAGAATTAGAAAAAAAATGCAAAATTTTCATTATTTTTTCACATTTTACCTTTGAGTCATTTACACCAGCCCATTTTACTTTTAAATGAAAGAACATTGTTTGCTTTCAGAAAATACCTAGTTTCATGGGGTTCAGATCAAGTTTCCTTGATATTTTGTTAAAATTATGACAAAACAGTCATTTTTTAATATTTTACCCCTATAAAAGTATGAAAATCCAGTTTTTCAGAGAAAATAAGCTGTAACAAAAATGACTTTTGCCATTTTTGTGATGATTTTTACCATAGCAAACCTGAATTGACTTTATTTAAGTTTAGAGGGGCAATAGGAGTCATCAAATAGCTGTGTTGTGAAACCATACCCAGTCTGCCTACTATTAAAAAAGAAAAATGTTCACCTTTCGAGCACTTGGATGATCATCCAAGAAAGTGTCATTTATGTAGAATTTTCCTTATGCAGTCTGACTGGAATGGAGAGAAATAGCAGTGAACAGCTGAGAAAGAAGAAGAGAAATATCAAAACCAATTATCACTTGTAAATGAGATTCAACTCAAATTCTAGAGTCAATTATTGTTCATTTTGGGTTCTTTCCAAATGTGCCCATCACATCATCCAATACAAAACTGACCTTCATTTTTCTTGTTCTTTAACTTCCTAGCTTAATATATAAGAGGTAGGATCAATGAGATTATAGCCTGACACAATTACTAGCTAAATTTTGATCTTAAACTTTCACTGTATAATGTTTGCTCTATGCGATTAATGGAGAAGCATTTAGTTAGGTGCATTGACAAGGAGGGAAGCTACACTGAAAAATAAATGTATACTGTGTAAAATAAATGCTTTTTTTCCAGACTTACTGACTTACCTGAACAGAAACAAGCTTTATTTAGGAGTAAGAGTATTACAAATGCTACTAACTTATGACCATAGCATAAATTTGCATTGAAATAAAAATTATTGCAATCAAACTCCAAGATACTTTTACTATAACTTGTATTGAAAGTTTCCTTCACAAATCAGAATCAAAATAGATAATATCATGAATGCACAGAAACTAGTTTTTCTTGTTATAAACAGTCATCAATTAATTCACAAAATGTAATAAGGGTCATACAGTTGTAAAGTTTTTTTGTTTTGACTTTCTAACAATACCAAGTTTGTGGATAAACACTAAGGATACCTATTCTTTTTAGTGTGAAATTGAAGATAAGACTAGATACAAAATTCTTTTCTATAACATTATAGTGTTGTGACTAAATTACATATACTTACAGGTACTAAAGTCCACCATATAATTTTTATCAGAATTCTGGAAGCTGCCAAATTAGACTGATTTTACCAAAAAAAAAAAAAAAAAAAAAAACAACAACCAAAGGGAGGGGGTATAATATTTGTTATACTTAACCTAGAAAAGTATTTTCTCTGCATTTACTCATAACAAATTTGATCATAAATTAGAATTAATAATTGATAAGATTTCAGGTTTGAAATTCAATTGTAACCCTTTTTCAAAGAGGTGCAATATAAATCAAGTCAAAATATGAAAGGGACACAAAATATTATGGTCTTCTCTTACAACCAGTAAAAGTATTGATTTTTGGTGTTGTGTTTTGTTTTTATCCTTGATTTCTAAATCTAAAAGTTAGAAAAACTTGGTCATCTTTTCTTGAACAAGGCACACAAGGAAAAAGAAGCAGGCATGGACATTTACATCTAATTCAATATCAATGACTAATGGGTTAAAACAAGTCAAGCCAAGAACTGCTTTCTTCTTATCTTTATTCTCTTGGATCTGATCCAATAGAAAGAGGCCAGGTGATCAATGATTTAGCCATCTAAACCCCATAATATGCTTTTCTCTTGATGATATCTACTACCAAATTTAGAAAGCTTTCCCAAATTACCCTCCAAATATTTAAATTACTCATATCTAGTAAAAATTTAAAAAACAGTAAGAATTTATTCTCAAAAACCATCTTAATGTATATCAACCTCCAGGAGTTCTAAACATTTCATGTTAGCATCTCTCTTTTCAAATCCATATCATATACTGCTCTTACCTCTTCTGCAAATGTTTGCAACTGATCTTTGGAATAAATATATTGCCAAATTCTTTCCATATCATTCCAATCACGGATAATCCCATGTTCCATTGGATACTTGATTGTAAGTAATCCTCGATATTCCTGAAAAGAAAAATCAAATAAAAAGGATGAAAATATTTTTTTTAAATTCTGTGAAACTAACAAAGGAAGTTCATATAAGTTTATCTATATAATACTAAAACCCTAATCTTGTATGTATGTTTGTTCCTGAGATACAGCTTAAATGATACATAATACCCCAAGCAATTTAGGAGAATATTGTACCTTGAATCCTTGCTGAGTGTTGTGCCAAATTTCATTAAAATTAGACAAGGGGTTCTTGAGCTAGGGCCATTTTTATGTTTTTACAGCATTTTTAATAGGAAATTCAGTATTTTTCTTTTTTGATACACATTCTTATACCAATCCGCGAATATAAAAAAAAAAAAACACATATTATATTTCAACTCTTATGCATGTGAAAAATAATAAACATTCATAATACATTATAACAGCATTATTAAATAAATTGAAATATACATAACGCAACATATATTTATACAATTCACTACACTACATTAGAACTTTTTTATAAACAAATATTTCAGATGTTTGGCAACTACTTGATAGGTGAATAGGCTATGTAGGTGTGTCATTGTAAAACCATCTGTATGACAAGAAAACTGTCACATGACTTGATGGTAAATGAATAGATGCATACTGGTTTGCCGCCATTACATATTTTGAAATAAATGTGAGGAAAATAAAACAAGTATAAAAAATATAGTTATTATTTTGAAAAAATTACCTAGGAAAAAAATTAAACTAAGTGCACAAAAAGGAGGCATTCCTACTTTGTTATTTAAATAAATAGAAATCTCCTTAAGCAGATGATTGCTGTTTGTTTTTAATGACTTTCACCTTTTAAAATTATAATATGATAAATACTAAAATTGTTACCCCGGGGCTACTGTTACTTGAATGGAAAGGCCTTTACTGTGATATCAGTTTGCAATTCCATTTTAAAGAAGTAAACATTTTCTTATTAATTTATTATTGCGTTTGATCCAAGTAATATTGTATAATGTGAGCAATAATTATTGCAGTAACTTTTATTGCAAATTAAAATGTGTGTAATAATAAAATTGATAATATTGTTATCTCACCATTTTGTATCATGAAGTGTTTTAAAAGAAACCCAATGAGTTTATGAGTGGTCTAATAATAAATAAACTAAATCTGACAAAATCCTATAAATCACTACTGTCAATATAATTTTTTAAAAAAATATAGCTTACTAACCTCTGCTTCTGGCCCAAGAAAAATCTCTCCTTCAAGAGCACCAGCCATAACCCGAACATGTTTGGGACGTCCAATGCTAAAGAATAAGTGAATAACATTAACTGCACAATCACATTTAAAATACTTATTACTGATTTTAGAAGGGTTACTCTTGTGAAAAAGTGTCACTGAATTCTTCCCTGACATTCATCAATGATTGTTAAATATTTATGGAGACTAAACAGTGAATGTGGATTACAAGTTAACTGGTGGGTAAAGTGTTTCATCAATGAAATAAAATGTTTTTCACAAGCTACATTTCAGGCAGCCCTGCAAGTTTTCAACCCATGAAATGAGGTGTGCCTTAAAAATACATAGCAAGTGGTGATGACTGTTTAAAAATAGTGTTTTATAGCTGAAAACTTTGTTGTTGCATTCCATGTATCTGATATAGTTTCCATAGAAATAAAGTCTTACTTTCCAATTCTTCAATAAGCAGACAGTGAAATCATACACAGCTAACAAAAGACTATTTGGAGAATCATATAGAAATCATTTAGCATAGGTCAATATTGTACCATAATGGAGAGGTTCAACAAAAGAAGAGACAAGATGAAAAGCAATGTTTTCATGTTCACATGGAGCCATAGGATAGGGTTGGAAGTTTGTAAACTCATTAGAATTTATATTTTGGAGAAAAATGAGCTAAATCATGGATAAAAGTGAGTACATTTTATACAAGGATGATAATTTGATCTTGATGAAGAGCAGTGATCATAGAATGAGTGACACAATAAGAAAAAGAATCATTAATCTGTTCAAAGAACTAGAATTAAAAATTGAAACAAGATTAAAAAGGTGGGGAAATTTCTAGATATTGAGTTAAAGCCGAACAGAACAGGATTTGTTCCATTCAGGAAGCCTAACAATAATTTGGCTTACACAAATGTGAAGTCAAACCAGCCAAGGAACATATTTAAACATATTTCTAAAAGAATAGATTATAGGTTATCTACAAACTCATCGAAAGTTGAAATATTTGATAAAGTTAAAAGATTACAAAATGATCCCAAAGAGTGAGAGAGATGTTAATTTATTGTAGCAAGAAGACTTGGAATGAAATACAGATCAGAATCTGAGAAAATGATAAGATAAAGAATAAAAAAACATTTATCAATCTAACATGTCTCACTTCTATTAAAGCTTTCCTCAAAGAATGAGATATGGAGAAAAAAGAAGAAATTCTCATATTTTTATTTTTGTATTGTTTGATTTTCATTGGTTAATCATGTTTCATTCAACTTGTTAAAGAAATTAGTATAATTTGTTGGGTTCCAAATTCATGTAGAGACAATGCATCTATTTGAAGTAATTGAAGAAATTAATGAATTCCATGCCTAACCAAAAAAACAGTAAATATTGCCTTATATATGTAATTCTAGCTTACATGGGATTCAGATAATGTATATATTCGTGTGTGTGTATGCCTAGTAGACATTATGCGCCAAGAAACAAAGCCTCCACCTAAAGAAAGATTATTTGGTTTACGCCTCAATATAATATGGCAGTGAATACCAGGATTATCAAAATGTTTTTAGCTTATTAGATAAACATTCTCTTCTTAGTAAATCCAAGTTATATAAAGAGTCAATTAAGCTGGAGCTTCATGTTTAATATGACCAGACTGATCAAAGAGGCACAATTCAAAAATAATTAATGACAAAAAAGAAACTGAACCCCCAAGATATAACTGTAGAGACAAGAATTAAAAAAACACCCACTAGATGGGAAATGCCTGACAGAATATATTTTATAACACAACAGTAAAGACAGATGGACAGAGTGAAAAAAAAAATTGATTTTGGTTTGACCAAGCAAACATTGAGAGATATGTGAACGACAAGATGCTCATCACAGCAGAGACATACAGGAAAAGCACTACTCTTCAGCTATATATGGAATATTAAAGAAAAGCAAGGAATATGTCCCTAGATTAAGTGGGAGATTATAAAGAGGATGAACAGTTACTGAAACAGTGATAAATTTTATTGACTTTGCTTAGAGAACAAACCGGAAATTGTAACACAAACTGTTAAATACCTGGTTAGAAATGTTGCCAAAGTGCTGACATGCAAGAAATTTTTTGCTAGCTAACTATATATATATATATATATATATATATATATATATATATGTGTGTGTGTGTGTGTTTTGGGTCAACTATATTTTGCCAATTTTATTTTTAAAATATGCTTGTACTGTGTTTATTCCTAAAAAAATAAAAAAAATAAAATAAAAAGTGAAAGAAAGAAAATGAAACTTACAAATTTGGAAAATTATATTTTGGAATTTGATCTCCAGCAAATCCAGCCTTAATGACTCCAGACCCCTACAAATGAGAAACAAAATATTTTAATGACATAACTATTAAAAAAATGTTAAATAAAATTTTAAAAATAACATTTTTCTTTGGAAATTATAGTAAATTGTAACATTAAGCAATATTGTTACACTATATAAAAAAAATAATAATTTACCTAAATCTCACTCCTAGAAAGAAGTATAATGTAAATATTAGAAAAAATATCAATTTTTATTCAGTTATAACATTGTAATTTAGAATTTTACAAAATATTTAAAAACATTCAATTAAACTCACATTTTATCCAAGTTATAAACTAAAAATAAGTTATCAACAAAAATATTGAAAGTGTACAAACACTAAATTTTTTTTTAAATGCTGTTGAATAAATATTTCAGCGATAAATTGATCCAAATTGGATTAAACTTATATTATTATTAAAGCAATTATTATTTTTTAAACATGTGAGCTATTTCCAATAATTTTATCCAAAGGTTCAATTCAATTCCAGAATTCAGAATTTTAATCTATCATCATTTTAAACAAATGAATCAAACAATTTATACCCATTTTTTAGAAAGTATCTTCAGCCTCAATATTTTTATCACATAACCATTCAGTTGACATATTGAGAACATATTATTCAAACCACTAATATAAAAACAATAAACATGAAGATACTAGTTAGACAAATGTGTAAAATAATGAAGATATTTCATTTTGGAAGTATAGATAGCAATTACAAAAAAATAGTGTTTTAAAATGATTGTTCTTACGATTCATTAAACCCTAAAATATTAAACTAATACTTGCAAATTATGTAAAGCCAAATACAACTCTTTGTAGAAATGAAATTTGTCAAACACAACCAGTCCTGTCCCAGTTATTAAAGACAAATCTGAAGTTTAGATCTACCGATAGAAGTCCTAAAATACTATAATCATGGAATCTATCATCCTTGTTAATGACCAAAAATACCACAACTTTCAAGCTCCACAGCTTACCAGGAACTATCTTTGGCAATTACTTGTTAGTTATCAATGCAATGCTAATTTGCTTTATATATAATAAAAAAGGTACAAATGAAATTTGCCATTAAAGACTTGCAAAACCTAAGAACCAAAACCTGTATAACAAGGTGTTCAACATCTGCAGGTTTTTTAATATTGCTGAAGAATTCTTCAATATCCTGACCTCACTATTAACTCCATTATCCCCAAGTATGAAATTTACTATATATTTCCATACACTTTTGAAAGAGTGAAAAATTATATAAAAACTGTATCCACTATATGAAACCAGAAATATTTGTTTGAACATGTTTAAATATTGTTATAAAAAAAGAAACAACAAAACAAAAAGAAACATACAAATTTTTAGAAATTTGGACTATTTAGGATGCAGCCCACCCAAACCCATTCCATAAATATCGGCTCTCACTGTTCAACCCACTCCATATATACTCTGCCATGATATATGATGATATCATTCCAAATAATGCAGGAAGTAACACAAACTGTGAGACTTTGAGTTAATATTTACAGGGACGGGTCTGAGCATGCCGAATCCTATAGTGTTACCATATATACTCACGTATCATGCAACTTTTGAAGATCTAATACTGAAGCTAATTTGACTATAGTAAATAGATATATAGTTTGGTCAAGCAGTACATGCACTAATTTTATATCTTATGTATGATGTGACCACCTCAAAATTAGCTTCAAAATTAGCTCTTCAAAAGTCGCATGATATGCCGAGTATATATGGTAATTAAATTTTCAATATTTATTCATTTATGAATTAGGGTATTTTTGTAAGAAAAACTTTCAGAAAGTTTTTTTTTTTTTGTTATGTTTTAAGTCACTGAAAACACCTTATTTTAATTTTATGAAATATCAATAAAATATCTTTTGGACACAGTATTTTCGTTTCTATGTCACTGGAGAAATTAAATTAGTTGAAATATTATTAACCTTCTGAAACCTGCCTTAAATATTTTTACAACTAACTTTGTGCTAATTTCTTATAATTAAAACTTCAGATATGTAAATTATTCCAAGGAAAAAAAAAAAAAGCTTGGCAATATTTAAGATTTGGTCAATTATATTTACTGCTGACCTGATCTATGAAATTAATTCAAAACAACAAATCCACAAAACTGCCAAAACTAACCTCTGTTGTGGTTTTCAGTCTCATAGTTACTAAAGGTGTGTTTTTTAAACAGATTAAGTTTTAAAAAATGTTTTTTGTTTCAGAAGCAAATCTTTCAAATTTTCTACAGGATCTAGAAAAATTTGCTTCTTTGAAAGAGTCTAAGATTCTATGTTTATTTCTAAAAATATTATGCTGAAATTTCCAAACAATTTCCTGAAATATTTCAACTTTCATTTTTATTGCCAATCACTTTGAAGACCCTCTTCAGAATTAAAAAATTAGTATTTACCACCTCTTTACAAAATTTACCAGAAAAAAATTTTAGTCCAATGATCTTCAAGAGAACTAACAAAAAATTTAAGCTAAAATCACAACTGATTCTGACATCAAGTATGCATTCATATAAGTTATAAAAATTGCGATATTTCCTATTTTGATAAGTTATGATTTACATGGAAGATGGCATTAAACACAAAAATCACAAAATGAATAGTAGCAGTTCAATTAACTAATAAGCCATCTTCTTAAGATTCACATTCCAAATTACCCCAATTTAAAAAATATTTTTTTAAACGTTTGAATTACTAGAATCTTTTTTTCTCTCTCTCTCTCTCTCCTCACTGCAAATGAGCAAATGAGTTTACTTTCAAAATTTAACCCTTAAAAATGAATCATAGATTCCAGTATTGCATATTTCTATGAGTTCTAACTGGCAAACATCAAATTCTCTTGATAGTGATCAGCTTTTTTAAGGTTACTAAAAATCAATAGTCTACAGAAATTTTCAAAATGCTTCAACATTTGCAAAAAATTATTGGTAGCTACTCAGTTACCAAAATTAACCCAAAAGTTCAATTAATGGATACAATTTTGAAGCATTTTAAAAATTTCTGTAGACAATTGATTTTTAGTTACATTAAAAAATAAAATTCAAAACATAGTTCAACAGGATGATTCACCAATGGCAATAATCTTTGGCAGCTGTTGGTGAACTAGGGTCAATATCTAAATGCTTTGGCTTCCACACAGTTTCCATGTTCGTTTTTGTATTCGTTCAGTTAAATAAATTGTGAACAGAAGTAAAAATACTAAGCTTTATTTAGCTAAACCAAACTTAGCTACAGAATAAAGGGAGAAGGGTTAAGTCGTGTGGGTGAATCTATTGCTCACACAATGCAAGTGTAGGATACCACACCCAGTTCAATTAAAGCATCAAAATTATAAAACCAAAATAAATGTATATAAAATAATGAATCACTATGGGTATATATATATCATCTTCAGAAAAAGAATTTTAAAAGTTATTCTCAGGCATAACATTTGGCTGTTTTGAGACACAAGCAGATTCTACTGGAGTAAATGGTTCAAGATTACAGCTTGTTAATTCAAGTCAGATTTATTAGTAAGATCTGGCATGATCCATGGACTACTGGGAGCTGGTTTATAAGTCTATTAAGACCCGAGTACTGGGCATGGGACTAAATCCTGCACAAATACCATAGACAGTCACCTATCAGAATTGATACTCACATATACTAGATTAGTTTCAATAAGAATCAACTGACCTATTAAAGATTCAATCTATGTTAATCAAATTGACACAAAAGCAATAGTTCAGATGACCTTAGCCAAGGTTGTATTATATCAAAAAAATGTTGTATCCATTTGTTATATGTGAATATTCTTTAGGTCCTTCACAAAGATCCAGTGTTAGAGGGAGCAGGAAATTCTTGTAGTGGATGGATCTTCTCTGCGTTTGGTTTGATCATTCCATCTCCATACAGTATTCAAGAACATTAATAGAAGACACTGATGTTATAAATTTGGAATTGTTAAGCAGGAATTGTTTCTACAGACATCACAAAAACTTTACACATATGTGTTGTGACTGGTATGATGCTATCCAAGTGAGGAAATATAATTATGTTATTATTTCGAGACTTTGGTTGTTAGCAGTTTAGTACAAATTCAGATTTTTTTTTTTTTCAGTTTCTTCACTAATAAAACTATCAGTGTTTCAAGAATTGATTAGTGTCCATTCACAGTAACTTCTGGAACTGCACATACCAAACTTTAAGGAAAATCATTAGTGATGATAAACAGATGGGGAGGTATTGTATAAAGCAGCAGCAGTACTTGGAGAAGTTTTCTGTTTTGAAAACTTTCTTTAATAAAATGTCCTTTCATACTCTGTATGTGTAACACAGCTTACATGAGTTGGAGATATGAAAAAAGCCAACCACAAATGTTGCATTTCTTCCTTATTTTATAAACAGCAAAGGCTAATGTATTTCCCCCTGTCAGTCAAGAAATTTCCTAATTTCAGGCACTACAATTGTAACAATCTGAACACTGACTAACAAGTAAGCATTTGCATTATGTTGAATGATTTCCAGTGAAAAGGTTTGATATAAGCAATCTGTAAGCCAAGCATTTTATTTTCTAACTGTTGATATTTGGTGGGAGGCGGGGTGAAGATATACTGCTGAGAAAGACATTATGGAACAATTCTTGAAGATGCTATTCTGCTGAAGCCGTTTTTAAATTTAATTAATAAGGTTCCCTAAATTAATAAGAAACTCATCAAAAATTTCTCCACCCTTTTATCTTCATATAGGCAAAATATGTCTGTTTAGAGTTTTGATATATACCCACTCTGTTATAGATATGGCAATGTGAAAACTGGTACACTTTTCAATATATTGATAAACAGTTGTTGTAGTAAATAAGAGAAAAGACTGTCAACTTATAGTAGCAACAAACGTCTGCAGTAGATTTCTCGTGTTTCTCGATCGCAACACTTGTAGCTAAATCACAGTTCAAACGATAGCCCGTCGTAACTGTCCAACAAGCAACGTAGAAACGACAAAATGGGGTCACATGTCCAACCTTCACTTCTCACCAGCAAAAACGCGTGTTCGGTTCACCAGCTCAGAAAATCTTCTGCCTTTATAAGCGAAAAACAACGGCTTTGGTTCATCAAGAGATCTTTCTGATTGGTCACGCCATTCAGGGGAGGGGAGAACATTAGCATAGATTCTAGTCGTTGAAGTAGATTTTTGCTAACTACTTTTTGGTAATTTTTCCTCGGCAGATTGCACACAAAACACAAATTTTTTTGAGGGGTAACTGATTATCTCTTTCACTACGACAGTATGTAATACATTATTCACTAAGTATCTGAATTTGTCAGGGGCATTTTCTCCAGACTGAGGTATATATGTTTCCACTCTGTGGTTGTCATAAGAGTAGTGAGGATCTGTATCAAGATATGCTAGTCACAATAACTTCTCCATTGCTGCATCAGATTGCTTGTTAGACATTTTACAGTTGGATAATTGTGATAAATCGTCGTTCCAGTATTCAAACTTTACTCAACTCTCAAAAACAATACTCTAACATTTTGGTCTGCATGAACATGATACACACTGAGTTCTAGAACAAGGAATGTTACTCTCATTGATAAATACCATGTAAATCCTATTTTGATTTGAATATCTGACTTAAAAAGCAAACAGGCAAGTGGCCTATCCACTACAACATCATTCTGCTGTTTGAACAGCATGGTTAAGATTAAATAAGTGTTGTATCCTTAAAGAAGTTACAAACAGACAAAGGTGGTACTTGAGTGAAGGAACAGCAACACACGCATAGATGAAAGAGAAGTTTATTGTAAAAGAGAATACACTACTGAAAGACAGGGAATAAGGTGGCAGGCTAATAATTCCCAAAGCAAGGTTATTTACCTTACCTCTCCGTGAGGCAGGATGTGACACAAGGCTTTTTATAATGTGGGGCAAAACCGAGCCTGTAAACTCAGGCAAAAATTCCCCATAGACCCCGTGAAAAAACAGGGTTGGGTCTACCACCCCAAATGAGACTCTGCCCTTCAGCATAGCTTCATCTGGGTTCCTCTCTGCCCAAAGGCAGAGAGTTTGACCAGCACAGCCGGAGACAAATCTACAACTAATTTCCGAAGCAAGTTCCCAAGTGTATACCCTGTGCTCACCATATATAGCTACTGATATAGGCAGTACACATAGGCAATAGGGAGTGTGGGACATTCCATTACAACACTTCCCCATGAACTAATTTTCCCATAAAATTTTGCTCAATACCTCTTCTTTTTGGGGTCAAGACATAATTGTTTGACTTTTTTCCTCTTCCGAGTACTTTTCTGCCTCACCAATTTTTGTGCTGGTGAGATTTGAGGCATCAGCAGTTTTCAGAGAGCTGATACTTCTGGCACTGGCGGGGTTGAAGATACTTCCATCGGTACTGGTGGAAATATGGAAACTAGTATTTCAAATGCGAAAATATTACCTCCATTGGTAATTCTTCACTAGGTATGACACGTTTCATATGTCTTGGCCGTAACTGATTTAAATGTCTCTTACATTCAAATCTTCTTTCTTTGAGCAGGTATATCACTCTGCAAAGTCTTTTGGTGATAATTCTGTCTTCCCAAATGCTTTTTCACCCTATAATTTCTGAAGAAAACTGTCTCCTGGTTTGTAAAATTTGGTCACAAAGTTTTCTTTTTTTTACCACTCTTTTCATTGGACTAGGCAACAGCCTGTCAAACACTGACTGAATTTTTCTCGTGAACATCAGTTTGGCTGGTGATAGGCCTGAATCTATGTTCGGATTCTGAGTAATTCTGTAAACTGATAAAAACTTTTGTATCCTCCTCTCATCAGTGTCCATGCCTTGATTCTTTCTTAAAGCTCTTTTAAAAATGTCCATGAATCTTTCTGCTTGCCCATTTGATCTAGGATGGTAAACAGAAGTCGTAATGTGGTCTATGGACAAAGATGTGCAGAAATTCTTAAATTCTCTACTGGTAAATTGTGTCTTGTTGTTACTAACTAACGTTTTTGGTACACCGAAACAACTAAAAAATTCATACTATTTGCAGATGTCGGGTGTCTACACTTGAATATTTCTGTCCACTTGGAGAATGTATCCTAGTTTTTTGAGGGTAGGTATTCCATTTTAAAGTCATAGTACAACAAAATTATTCCCCAACACTGTAACCTGTTAGCAGTGTGCGTGGTTATACCCTTTCTTCATCCAAAAATTGTTAACAACAGTCTATGATCCATCTGTAAATTTCCTTCCATGGATGAACCAGTGAGATTTTTTAACCGAGTAAATTATAGCCAGGCTTTCTTTCTCAATATGGCTGTAACTTCTTTCTGCGAGAAGCAGGGTTCTGGAAGAATGGGCTATGAGTTTTGTAGTCCCATCTTCAAACCTGTGGAGAATTACCGCTCCAAACCCATAGTTGCTAGCCCCCAGGTGCTACAATTATTTCTTTTTTAGTGTCAAAATGCACTAATGATAAATCTGATACCAGACAGCTTTTTATTTTCTGGAAAGCATCTTCACATTCTTTAGATCAAATCCATTTTGCACCCTTTTTTCAATAAGTCATTCAGTGGAGCTCTAAAACCATACATTTTGGGAATGTAAATACTGTAATAGTTGGCCAAGCCTAAAAACACCTGAAGATTAGTGACATTGTTTGGCGGTGGTGTATTTTTAATAGCTTCGGCCCTTTCTGGATCCAGTCTTCTGTTCTCATCGATTACTTGCCCCAAATATTTGATCTGCTTCATGAAGAATTCTCATTTACCTGAACTTAGTTTGAAGCCATATTTACCAATCTTCTGGAATACTGCCTTGATATGTTTTTGTGTTGTTTGCTGTTTTCACTCTTTAGCAGGATGTCATCTATGTACGCTATGGCAAAATAGAACAGACTTTTGATGTGAAAGTCCTCTCCATAAATGATATGTTGCAGCTTTTTACCAGACACTCCTCTGGTTATGTTTTTGGTACTCCTCACTCATGGACAAATTAATTTCTTCCATGTTTGCTCATTCACAATAGAAATGTCACTTCCAGTATCCAACAATAACTTCACTGTATGACCATTTATTTTTGTATTTACGTATTTCCTTTTTTCGGCATTTTCATTATTGTTCTTGGATAAAACACTTACTTTTGATTTAAATTTTTGCTTCTTTCTTTTCTGTTTATGGGAGCTTTTGTGACTGACATAGCCACACTCAAAGCAAACCTTATCCTTAAAAAAAAAAAAAAAAAAAAAAGTCCTTTTTTAAATGAGACACCCCCACCCCCAGACATCATGCTAGGATGTTTTCATCTTATATTTTGTAAATTTCATTTGTTTTATCACTTGGACTCGAGAAATGTTCTTTTCTTCGATCCACATATTGTCTCTTTACATTTATCAGCCTCTGGCATTCCTCAGTTACCTTCTATAGCGTAATTTGAAAGTCTTGCGCCATAATTGTCAGAATCCTTGATCTGATGTCTTTGTCCTTTGCCAATGTAAGTCCCTGGACAAAGATTAAACATTTAAACATGTCGACTGAAAGGTTGCCTAATTTAAACAATTCACATTGTGAATTTACATTGCCTGCATAAGTCACAAAGTCTTCATTCTCTTGGTTTACTATGTTTAAACACTTATATCTGGTATGGAACAAACTGTCTCTTTCATTGAAAATTCCTAACAAAATCTTTATTGTCTCCTCGAACGAGATTTCCTCCAACTTTTTAGGTAAAATTAAAGGTTCGTATATTTAGTGTTCTCCTCTGTACCTAATTTTTGGACTAACAACGTAATTTTCCCCTCAGACCATTGTTCGCACCTTTTCGAAAAAAATCATCATATCTACGAAAATAGGCAGGGTAAGTTATTCCATTGTCCAGGTCATACTTGAATTCTGATAACGAATTTGATATTCCTTCAGGGGAAAAGAATCTTTAGCACTATTCTTCTGTTGTTTTAGATATTATGGTTTCGCACAATAGCTTAGTGTCTTCCACTTGTTGTTTTCGTAATTGTATCAGATCATCTTGAAAAATTTTTTATGATTTTTCAAATTTTTCTTGTTGCTGCTATTGTTGCTGTAAGTGCAAACTAGCGTGCAATACTTTAGTCATTTCAGCCAGTTGTTCCATTCTTGTGTAATTTCACTGAGTATTTTCAATGTAAGTTGTTCAAATCTGTAATTACTACTGTTGTACGTTCTACAAACAGTGTTTTGGGGTCTTTCTCACTGTAAGTTTGAATCAAATCTGGCATTGCCTCTGTTGTATCTTTAAAGAGGTTACAAACAGACACAGGTGATACTCAAGTGAAGGAACAGCAAAACGCATGTAGATGAAAGAAGAAAGGTTTATTGTAAAAGAGAATACACTACTGAAAGATGGGGAATAGGGTGGCAGGCTAGTAATTCCTGAAGCAAGCCCCCAGGTATATCCTGTGCTCACAATATATAGCTACTGATATAGTCAGTCCACAAAGGTGATAGGGAATGTGGGACATTCCATTACAACAATAAGTTTTTACTATTTTCTCTTTTTACTGTTTGTAATTATTTGAATGTATAACGCATATTTTCAAGTAATACTGATGTGTTAAATACATTTCAAACAGTGGCATCTCGTGTATAGACACTGTGGAACTGCAGTACCTCCTATTTTTGCTCTACAACATAATGAGTTTTCTTTTTCTTTAATTCTTTATATTTGTACATTATATAATCCTTAAGCCATACTCTCATTCATGAAAAATTACAAAAATCCTTGTATGTAACTGTGTGCTTCAGTTCCAGTAATACGATGTTTGGCTGTTATGTGCATGTGCACATGTCCAAGGAAAGAAGCTGAACGCTCCTTAAAAGCACTGTCACTCACGCAGTACCAACCCTGTTGTCAGAGTGTTTATTTTTTACTCAGCGTGTGTTGTGCTTAAAAACTGTGTACCATATTCTTTGAATGTGATAACCATAGATGACTATCATGTTTCCAGCTATTCTATTTAATACATCGGTTTTTTTTTTTCGGTTGTTTTATTACATAGATAATTTTAATAATTTAACCATGACCTCTTTGAATCTCTAACAACTAGTTCTGTGACAGTAAGTAAACTTCAACAGCTTAAGTTTTCAGTTGTCTCTCCATGAGAAAGTTACAGTTAAGAAAAGAGGCCATTCAACATCTGATATTCAAATATCTTAGTCAGGAATAAGCAACAAGAGGTATATTCATAACCAATTCTGAATGGTATCAATGGAAAAGTTAGTTCTGCAGCTTTAAAGTGAAAAATGTATGGTTTTGCTTCTTGTGTTTGCTGCTTGGAGGTGATATAATGGAAAAAAGACAGTTTTAGAAATATAAACAAAATAAAAGATAAAACTGAAAAACATGAGAAGTCAAAAAAGCATATTGAAAATGTGATTTCACTGTCACTTTTAGAAAATGTAAATATTAAGGAGAAATGTAGTGAGAGGCCTACAGACTTTCAATTAATGAGCATAACATGAAGGTTAAAAATGAACCATGAAATTTTACCCAAATAGACTATTTTGTGGAAACTTTAAAACCATCTTATGTGGACATGAAAAAAAATGATTCAGTAAATCCAGGGGCATTTAGAGGATTAATAAATTTTGCATCTAAATTAGATCCAGATTTGAAGAATCGCTTAGAAATCAGTACAATTTTCAAAAGGTATTTCTAAGACCATTCAGGATGAGATACTTGACTGCCTGCTACAAACATAACACAAAGTGATAAGGACAGAAATTAGAAAAGCTTTATTTGTAGCTGTCATGGCTGATGACAACAGATATTTCGGAACACACTCAGATGATCATTGTTCTACTGTATGTGTTGAAGAAATATTTGAGTGTTTTGGAGAATTCTCTATTTCAGAAAAATCAAACTGCAGTGGTATACCAAAACTAAACATATTCTAGAACAATTAGACATAATCCTTCAAGGAAATGGACAAAAACTTAGACATTTAATGGTGTAAATGTCATGAAAGGCAAAAAAAGGAGGAGTTGAAGCAAAAATAAAAGCAGTTTATAGTAATGCACATTTCATTTACTGTTATGCACATCAACTTAATTTAATAATGAGAAATGCAGCAAAGATTACACGGAATGCAAGAAAAAAAAACCGTAAATCTTCAATCTTCATTATCTCAATATGCATGTGCGAAACCGGCAAAAGCCGCATGATCCACTAATGATTTAAAACTGACTGCAAATGAAGTCAGAAATATTTTACATAAATCCAATAAAAAAAGCAACAGCAGAGTATTTACGTGAAAATAATTGCTTTCATGTCAGATTATCAGTCTTTAACGCTAAGATGTTGTGTTGATGACGTCACATTACACTCTTTAAAAGAATAACAACGATTGGTCAATATTAGCTTTAAAAGTCTCCCAAATTGACGGTCGAATCTGACGAAAAAGGCTACATAAAAAAATAAAAATAAAGACAGAACTGGCACCAGATAGCTTAAACTTTCTAAAAATGCCTAAAAAAATGTGCTAGAGATGAACAGAAAATTTATGAGAAGTGATTATCAAACAATATGGAGTATTTTATTGAGTAGATCAAACTGCTTCTTTCTTACAATCTCTGCACAGAATATTTTTTTTATCTTTTATTTCACGAACGATTGATAGGGTTTTATGATTTTTATCCGTATTTATTCACCGTGTCAATTATGACCGTAAATAACTAAAGATATTTACGGTCATAATTGACACAATGATTACACATGCAGCGCCATAGTTTGTTGGGTTTTTTGTTTTGTTTTTTTTATTAGAAGAGAAAACGGCATTTTCCCCTATAAATGCACAATTAATTCGACACTAGTATTTTTTTATATATTTATTTTTCAATTATTTACACTCTCAGGTTTTGCTACATTTAAAAAAAAAAAGAAAAAAAGAGATGCAAGTGCGAAGAGTAAGACAGATCGTTAAAAAAAACAAAAAACTTTTTAAGTAAATTTCACTTTATGTTTATTAAAGTTTTTAGTTTATTCATTTCATTTCCAAATAAAAATGTTGACCAATTTTTATTTAGACTGTATGAGAAATTTCGTTTTTGCTTACTTTTTTAAGAGTGTAATAAAAATGCTATTTTGCTATAAAAAAAAAAAAAAAATATTACCCTTTCTTTTTATGCTATTATTAAAAATAAAATCAGTCTCTTGTACCCCGAAGTCAATAAAAGGATAAACAAATCCTAAAAGAAATATATATTTTATTTTAGACGAAGAATCAACTGGTCGAGTTGATGATAGAGATTTTTTGTCCGACCTACGCTTTAAAAGTGTAAATAAAAAAGCACTTATTCTTTAAAAATAACAAAAAAGATACTTTAATCAGAAATCAAACTTTTTAATTTATCTTGTTAATCTCCTGCAGTCTGGGTATTATCTTTAAAAATATTTATTTTAAAATAAAGACCAAAAAAACGGCAAATTATCGTAGCAGGACTTCTGATTACAGCAGCAGCCATAGAGAAAAATGACTAACAAACGATGATTCAGTTGTAACAACTGACACGCCTAAACAAAATAATCCACTTTTATTAAGACTAACAATTAAAGACAAATACAAATAAAAAATTACCCTGAAAAGGAGAGTATTTTAACTATGGTTAAATCGGAATCTAAAGTTAAAAAGTTGATTTAGAGACTAACTAACATCATCAAATATTTGACGAGTGTCTGTCATGAGCCGTCAGCTAAAAAAGGGAGAATTTAACAGCAGTCGGGTGGAATACGGATATTTAGAAAAGGAAAACGTGAGAGTGACACTAGTTAAATAAATTAAAATATGTTCACCATCAATTGAAATACTTACGTTGTCAATGACAACTGGCTGGTTTGCAATAACATCGTACGATTCCATCGAGAGTATCGGTAATTTTTACCACATCTACAACTCACTTGTCTACCAATGGAACCGCTACGCTTTCTGGGAAGGTCCGAGACACTAAGCAGCTGTATTCAATTTTCAGTAAAAGAAACTTATGAAAATAACATAATAAAATAATTTATTATTTATTAAAATAATTAATTATTAAAAGAGTTTTAAAAAATTAAGAATTATATTCCGGATATTTCTAAATTATTTTCCTCTTCATTATAATAAACGTCATCTGACGGCTAAACGTAGTAACAAGAGAAGATAACCCTAAATGCTTGGCTGTTCATTTAAAGAAAATCTAATTTGAAAATTATTTTGTAATTTCAGTATAAAACAATAAAACATCGACCAATTATTAAGTGGCTGAAATTGCTCATTCCCACAAAGCATAAACTCAACCTTGATATGGAGTGAAACGAAACAAGCGAAAAAAAATTTCATGCAATTTTTATATTTTCTAAATTAAAATTTATAAACGTAAATGTAAGAAAAAAAACAAAAAAAATAAAATTTATTAAAAACATATTCCATCCTCTCAGCAAAAAAAAATTGGTAAATAATCGTAAAACATTGAAATAAATGTAAATTACAAATTTTATCGAATTTAATTCTTATTAACTAAACAAAAAAATAATAAGAGATTCTTAAAAACAGTTCATTCATACGAAAAACATCACAAGTCTTAATTTTGGTCAAAAAAAAGAAGAGTAAATATTAAGAAAGTCAACTCAGAACCAAGTTTTTCAAATTTTTTTATTTAGTTTCCAGTGATTTTATAATCTTATATTCTATCAGCTACTTTTTTTATTTTTTGCCAAGTAATATGGTGATTTTTCTACATAGAAAAAAAAAACTATCTCTAGGCACACAATAAAAAAGGACTCTTACTCAGTAATGGGAACAGAAAGAATTTATTTACAGTAATTGATGAGAAAAGAAGAGTGTAAAGGCTTGCTCAAAATATTCTTTTAAGAACCTAATAAAAATTAAGCTAATAGCAAAAAAATATTTATAAAAAAGAGGTGTCTTAACATTAGTTGCTAAAGTTAAAAATAGTTCTTGGTAAAGGGAAACAGTTAATGAGGTGCTGTTAATGTTCTGACCCGTCTGTGGTTGATAGGTCAAAGTAGTAGTGGAACTGGTTTTTGTTGAATGAAGAGTGCCAATAGAAAGTCATGACAAACTTATTGAAGTTGGTACAGTTTTGTAAGTTGATAGTGTGTGTGTTGTATTATCGTGGAAAACTTGGTGCATTTGTTTCACCTGTCCAAAATTGTCTGATTTAACATGTTACTTGAAATCGTTGCTTGGCCATGTGGTATCTTGGAGTCTAATGTTCTCTTCTCATTGCAGTAAATGTTAATTGATCTGCTGACCCTAACTCTGACTCTCAACTCTGATGTGTCATAAATAGTCATTCTGTTACAGAAAAACACATTTACACATAAAGATAATAAATTAAACACAAATTTATACAATTATTAGAAAACATATATCTCTAACTACGCACCAATTTTCGTCTAGCTAAGTCAGATACATGTTGCACTCTACTCAAAACAAATTTTAAAACAAACACAAATATACCAGAATGCTGGCCATTATCAACATGACTCTTGCTACCACAGATGTCTACAACTATTTGCATTTCTCTTATATAGGCTATAAGAGAAGCCAGACAGAGTAGAGAGAGAGAGAGAGAGAAAGACTTCACACACACACTAACCATACATACCACACTACCCGAAAGCATGGCTGACTGCCCATCTGACCATTAGGCTGTGAAAAAGACCTCCTGTGAACACAGAAAGAGAACAATCTCCACTATCAATGTGACAAGCCCAGACCGATAGCCAACAAACAGTCAGCCAGATTAAGCATACTCCTTTTTCAAACTCTCATTTCACACCTTGTACATCATACATTTGAACACTACACTATGGGACTTACCAGAGACATTTTCATATCTTGTAAATGAAAATAAATCTTTGGTCATTTCTCAAAACCAGTGTCTAATGTGTTTCTTTACTCCAACTAACTTCTACCTCGGATCAATTTAACTGGCCAATGACTGCTTATATTTGTGTTGACAAGCTCAGGAAGCAATCTTTTCAAATTATTGTGGGTTTCAAATTTCATTCTTCTGATTGATTTAAAACAGTCCAGAATATGAGTTATTTCCTTTTATTCCAGAACATACCTTTTTTATTACCCAAGCCAGACACAATACTGCCATAATCAAGATTAGAAACAAGGTTTATCCATGAAAGTTCCATCCAAACAACTCATTGGTTCATAATGTCTTCACTCTTAGTAATTTTTTCTTCCACATAAATTTTTCTAATAACTTTCATAATAATATTACAAAAATGCACAAAAGAAAATACAAATATTGATTATAGCTGTTAGCCTTTTTCATTTCATTTTCAGAACTTTAATACGTGAAAGTCATAGAAATTGACAAGATTATAATTTGGTCAGGTTTTATGACTTTCATCTATCATTCTAATTTTTGTTTGGATTATTGGATTATAGATTTTATTGTCGAGGTTGACTATAGAGGTAGTAGCCTTTTACAGCTACTATCTGAGCAGTTAAGAAAAGTGATTTGCTCAAATGTTCACTTACTTACTTTCTTATCAACTATTGCAGCATGACAAAGTATTGAGCAATGAGACAGAACAATCAGAAGAACATTACAGTGAAGTGAACATAAATTGCTTCAGCTCAAATCCAATTCTGTTTTTCATGTTGGTAACCCTAACCCTGCACTTCTAAAGAAACATGAACACACATACATGCAGTATCTTGAGAGTTATGGGCACAGAAAGCAGAATTATGTTTGAATTTCAACTGAAACTGTTTCTTTTCTCTTAACATAAATCCCCTTAAGAAAGCTATGAATTAACATAACTACACTTTGTTCAACTACCAGATCTTGAAAGTTTAGCTCATTTTGTTCAATATTTTTTAAATGAAACACCACCACTGTTATTAACTTATCATTAAAATTCTTAGAGCAAATAGAATGAAGTCAGAAATAAATTAAGCAAAACTTGAGCTTACTTTACACTTCTCAGAAGCCTCTCATAAATGTTGTCTTAAATTATTTCAACCACAGATGCAATGATGAGTAAGCATAACATAAATCTGTAATCATGCTGCCAACCCTTTCTTCCTAATTTTCTATTTAATTTTATTATCTATTACTAATGTTACTTTTGGTGGGGGATGCAAGTTTAAGTCTTGTCGAAAGTTACTTATTTCTTTATTTGCATTGTTTGAAGATTTTATCAACCCAAAATAAAAACCAGCTAGGCAAGAATGATGGTATAAGTCTGTTTCACCTATTATCAACATTGTTATGAGCCAGGTCATCTCTTTTAGGACATTTGTATATATTTAGTAAAAGAAGTCATGAAAGAGTTTTATTAAAAAATAATTGGCATGAATAATTTTGAGATTCTTCTTAAAACATTTACTTAATGAATCTACCATTAGCATCACTTACTGCATCAATATGTCAAAATCAGATGATCTTTATCTATTTTGGACATTGTGCTAGTTATAGCAGGCTTCAGAGATTTTATAGTGTTATGAAGGCATTGACTGACTCTCCTCTCAACTATGCCTATACACCAAAGAATTCAGGTTTGAAGAGATGGAAAGCCATATGTTTGAGGGGACATAATCATGGAGATTGTAACTCATTAATTTTTGGATTGTCTTGGCTTTATGAAATAGCAGAGAGCTTGTACAGTTTTCCTTTGCAGAGATCAGACAGTTACCTTTTGTCTTTACAGGCATGAATTGGCCTCTCCACATCATATATGACTTGTATCAAAGGTTCTTATACACATTTCTTCCTATAGAAGTCCTTGAAACCTTGATCCTCTTAGCAATAGTGTTGATTTTCTGTATTTTTTTGTCTGAATTTCTGGGATGAACGTTATCATTATTTACACTATTTATATTCAGACTATTGTTCTCATATCATCGAATGGTAAGCTTCAATGTGGTAAGCCTGTTCACCAGTGTTCTGACAGATGAGGCCTTGACAGTGGTTCAGTACTGATTGGAATCAGACCGCACCCATGGAGAATGTACTAACATTCCAATAGATAATCTGATGGAAATATTGACATTCTATGTACAGACAACATTCTTCCAGCTAGAGTCTGACATGCCAACAGAAGGAGAGCTTGGCTATGTGTTCACTATTGTCACCAGTGATAGCAAACATGTACATATAATACTTCAAGGAAATGGCTTTAGAAATGACACCACTAAAGCCAACAGTATGACAGATATATAGATGACACCTTCATACTCTGGCCATACCAGGAAGCTGTACAAATACAGCTGGACCATATGAACTCAGTAAGACCTTCAATCTAATTCACAATAGAAGAACATAATAATCAGATAGCCTTCTTGAATGTACTAATAACTCACACAGAGAATGTGTTCAAAATATTTGTATAACACAAGCCAACATTCACCAGATATTTAATTCCTACCATCTATACAGTATCAAGAAAAGGATTGTTCGATGCCTATAACACCAGGTAAAAATCATAAGTGGTGATCCAAAAACATATCAATAAGAAATGATCAGCATAAAATGTGCCCTTCAGAATAATAACTACCTGGCAAACATGACATCAGTGTCTACAGGTGGGAACAGAAGGGACAAGGAGGATGACCATAAAATTGACACAGTCTATCTATCTTACATCAAGGGCTTATCAGCAAAGATTCAGAAGATCTGTGGTCCATACAACATCAGGACAATATTCAGAAGCAGTTCCACTCTACAGAGAAATCTCTACTGAGTAAAGCCTAACATGGAGGAGAATATGACCAAGCATTGTGTGTACTTGATTCCTTGCAGTTGAAAGAATCAGCTGATATGCTAGGCTATGAGAACTTCATTAATAACCATAGCATAGAAATAAATATGGAAGCCACTAATAAAGAAAGAAAGACAAATGACAGCAAGTCTTCAACCACTGCAATCAAAACATGAACAGCAGCAGCAGTCAAAAATGAGAGCCAGCAGAAGCAGCAGTTACAGCCTAATCAGCTGCCAAGGTGAGGTTTAGAGCTCTAAGCTTACTACAGCAAATTGTCCTATGGGACAATGGCCTAGCATTGGTTTGTAAATTTGGTGACATAGTGACTGTGAGTTCAATCCCTGTGTACTTGCACTCAGCAGAAACAGGTGAGCAATAAATGAACAGTATTAAATGAAAAGTAAGAACTAGATAATGAGAACATGAGCAGTGGAACAATAACAGTCTATCCCCATAGATTATATAAAGGATTCAGTGCAGAATTCCTTGTATTTTTCCCAGATCAATATATATCTGAGGAAGGCCAGAGGACACAATGCCCAAAACTTTGTGATAACAACAAAAAAAATAAGGACAATGGTCCAAATATAAATCGTGTAAATAATTTTCTGTACCTTTTGTACAAATCTGTGTGTTTTTATGGTATTAGGGCCTTTAGCAGGTGCCTTACATTTGACTACTTCTGCAGAATCCCTGTCAGTAACTTCCATCTTTTTGCAAACTTTTACAACAAATAACAATGCAAATTTCAGGAAGTGAGCAATCTTTAAATCAGTATGTTCTGCCTTTAAGCCAATGATTAGAACATGCCTTTGATGTTTGTCATTATTTATCTAAAAAGAAATGATAATCAGAAAAATTTAGAAAAAGTTAGAGCTATTAAAAGACATGTCCTCAAGTAATTGATCAACCCTGTAGATAGATAAATAAGTAACAATTACCAGGCATGATCTAATGATTGCTTAAGTCATGAAACTGACAGTCCCCATGCAACACTGATTTCTGATTTTTAAATCAATACCATTTTTTATCTACACTCTACCCTTAATACTGAGCACTCTTCCTCTATAAATATAGCAAGTTTTAAACAATGTAATTATGTATATATATATATATATGTGTGTGTCTGTATATGTATAGTCTATTTTCAGCCGTTCTGTATGCAGCTATCATCAGCACATAAATGACTGTCTCAGAGCATTGTTTTAAATTTAATTTCAATGTCAGTCCTCCTCTGGTGGATGCCTTAATAAGAATGGATTTGTGTTATCGATTGATGTAGGCATAAAGTATCTTATCCCGGGGGAAGCGGTCTGGGGTTGGAGTTTATTTATGGCCAAGACCTTTCATTGTTTGTAGCTTAATACCAGTTCCTATTATGTGGCATTTCTTATATGAGCCCAAGTGTGTTTTTTCTGGGATTCACAATAAATAGTTTTTGTATTACAGGTATCCAATATTATTAATAAGCAATGGGGGATTTAAACTTAAACCCATTAAGATCAATGTAAATTAGTTGAATTATAGATTTTTAGATTGTGGGTAATACCAGAGCATCCAATGAAATAAATCATGCTGTCCAACACACTTATATGTGTACATATCTTCATACATACATATATGTACATTTACATATCCATACATATATGCCACTATATGTATACATACACCCCCACATATATGCACATGTATTCTTATGTAATTTGGAATTTATTTCTATGTCTACATTTCATGATTAGTTCTCTCCGTTTACTGAATAGTTTGCATTGATCTTTATATTTTATTATCCTGATGTTTTTCTTCTAAACATAGCTTGCACCTATCCCTAAAACTATTGGGGGTGTTCATGAAACCTAGAATTTTCCAATTTATTTGAGGATTCAGACCCTTTTCCTTCAATTCCAAAAATTTTCTTTCAGTAGGGCTGTTTGATGTTTAATTTTGGATTGGTGAATGAGTGTCTATGTGTATTGATTCTCTTTTTAAATTCTCCTGCAGAAAAGCCAATGTAAATGCTCCAAGACAAACACTTAGGGGCTGATGATAGCTGCATACAGAATGGCTTGAAAAAGACTATACTCTATGTTGAGGTAATTTTTGTTTTTTTGCTGTAAAAAATACATATGCTCTGTTATAATAAATACACCGAGCTCACTGTGGATCAGTTTTAATAACTAATATTACTAGGATCCACCTGGATTATATACCAATGGATCAATTACCTGTACGATACACACACACACACACATATATATATATATATATATATATATATAGAGAGAGAGAGAGAGAGAGAGAGAGAATAACAAAGATTTTTGACCCCAAAAATATAGTATATTTTTGAAGGATAACATTTTTAAGGCAATCAATTTTTGAAATTAAATTGAACATGTTGAAACTAACTATAGATTTAACTGAATCTTTGTGTTGATGTCTAAATTAATTGTTTAAAATTTGACAAAAATTTTCAAAGCAAATTAATTTTCTCAGTTATTAAGGGCTATGTGATTTACATAACTTTAGACAGATTATATATATATGTTTGTGTGTGTGTTTACATATATATATATTGTGTGTGTGTGTGTGTGTGTGTGTGTGTGTGTGTGTGTGTGTGTGTGCATAGTTATTATATCTAAGAATTTTGAAACAGTAAAATAACTGAATTGATTTGAAAACCTAAGTTTGAATTCTACAAAATTTTGATATTTTTGTCTTCTATAAATAAAAATATATTCAAAAAAGGATGTTTACAGAAAGACAAATAGTAGAAAGATAATTATTTATTAACCTGAAGTATTTCAGTTTTAAATAATTTATATACAGTTAAAATACAAATAAAATATGTTTTCTGGGAACTAAAATTAGCCAATTTTTTAAATATATTCTTCAAAAATATACCTAAAATAGTTTATTAATTCTGTAAAAAGACTTTTAAGGGAAATTTTAAATTTATAAAACATTGAATTTTGAGATATATTTTTATTGAAAAGAATTGTCAGTTTTTATCATCTCAACTCATTCTTCTAAAGGATTTATTTTTATTGTTTTGGATTATATTTGGTATGCTATTTTATAAAGTCATTTTAATACATTTACTGATTATACAAAAATCTTTCTTCTCCTAAAAGAAGAAAATTTCAATAAAACAAAAGGAAATTGAATAGATTAAATGTTATATTCCATGCTAATAGGAAGAATATATACTCTTGACAAACACCAGTGGATAAAGTAAATAAAGGTTTATTGTAAAATAAGACTAAAGGTAACAGTTATGCACAAGGTCAATCCAGTAGTGAGTGCTACTATTGGAAGGTCGGTAATTCTCGCATAAGTCTGAGTCATACTCAACAGATCCCAGCTAGTCTCTGTAGTCTGTTGACTTACAGATACTTATAGGTAGTTATTACATATAGTGTAGTCACTCATGGGGGTGACAGGTTATTCTATTACATCAATTGGAATGCAGCAGGAATTGATGGTATGCATGTTTTAAGTCTATTGTGCTAAAGTACTTGTACTGGGCTAGCTGATTGACAGTGCTCTCAATGTTTAGCATTGAGTATGCATCTAGCCTGTGTATATTTGTTGACCATTTGGGAATAGTCAATGACCATTTCTTTTTATGGCTTCCATCCTCTTTTGCGACTAATGGTTATGTCCTGATGGGCTTGCTTCAATGATTCTTTCTTTCAGTACATGTTGTATTTCTGAATCAAAGAAGTGATGGTCTGGTCTTGAAGTTTGGTTGCAATGGGTTTGCTGCTCTTGCAAATCAGTTCCAAGGATTATACCAGTGCACAAATCATTGATTACATTTAAATGAACATTTGTGTACTCACATCCAAGAGGGTTGAGGTCCACAACACAATATCCTGCAATTTCTGTGGTCTGTGGTCTGTGTTCCTGCAGCCATGCAAATTAATCCTGAGCTTGGATATTGTTTTAATTTATGCCTTTTGGTGACTTTTTGACTTATGAAACTTGTCAGTGCTTTCACTGTCAATTAGGGCTTTCAGTCTGTGTCTTTTCATGAATACATTAGTGGATACCTTAAATCCAGATTCAATAGCAGCAGAATAAATACTCAAAAGAGTGGGGCTGTTATTGATCGATATTGGGTGGACTGCATCAACAATTGCAGCTGACTGAAGACTGGACTTGTTTGAATGGCACAGTTTTGCAAAATACCCAGTTTTGGAACACTTATGGCAGGTAACTTGCCTTTCAGGATACTTGCTTCATGGATGACATAGGTTTCCACAAAATTAGCATTGTGATTTTGTTGCAGCTAATGTGGTTTCTGTAGATGGTCTCTTTTCAACTGTACTCATGGTCGGTGTGAATGGATTCTGTTGGATAAATGCAACAGCATTTTCTGCACGAGGTTGAGGAATCTAGCCTGACTATAAGCATTCTGTAAATCCAATGTTCTGTTCTTCAGGAATCTGTCGAATAAGGTTAGATTCCAGACAGACCATTGATGAATGTATCATGAATGTCTTCTTCTCTGTAGGCTTCTGCAGTTACTGGTTTGTAGTTGCAGTCTTTAAACAACTCATGTAATGCCTGTAGAAATTGGTTGATTGATTCATCAGGCTTCTCGTGTTTGTATGGCTTCCTTTTATGTATTACAGATTTCTATGCAATCATACACTGCCTGGTCTATGTGACTTAACAAGACATGGAATTTATCCAGTGTTACACTAAGTGTCTGAATAGCATCCAAGTAATTGCTGAACATTCAGTACCAAAATTTCCACTCTTTAGCAGCAATTGAGGTCCTAATTGAATTTTTTTGGTTTTAATGCTTTGTCCATTTCAAATAATTTTAAGTTGAATAAATTGTGGCAAATGACAAGACTGAAGAAAATCCCTTAAGGTGATTCAGGTTTGATTCAACTCAAAAGGACACATGTGGTGTAAACAAAGATAGTGATTTTTAAAACTTTTCTATGAAGGGGAAATAATCCCTTAATAAGGGCAGACAACTAGAATAATAATATTATTTTAACACTCTATTTAAGAGTTAGGGATATCAATCAGGATGTAGCAACCAGAAAACTGCTAACCTGGTACCCTCACTATGAAGAGTCATAGCCACCATTAAGTCATATCACCAAAAATTCATAATAGCTGCCCTAATTAAGTCCTCAGAAGGAAACTGAAAAAGCCATCCTAAACAAGGGATAAGCTTCTACTCTTGTTCAAAAGGATGAACTTCAAAACAATGACATTTTTTAAGCAGTAAGCAAAGCTCAGTAGTTTGTAAGTACGAGATTGACTGCTTGAAGGAAGAGTTTGAAATCTACTTTCATTTTCAAACTCAATCAAAGTTCATGGGTTTCACTTATACAGCTCCACAAATAGAATGTAAATTTTTTTCAACTTTCATCTGCAAGCACAACAACAACCTTGATGTTTGTTGCTAAAATAAATGTTATGTTATAATTATAAAGACTAATAAGAATATGAGACTAAATCTTTCATACATAAAATCATCATTTACTTCTGGATTTCATCAATTAATGTTGGTATGAGGGTGTGTGCTTTTGATGACTTTTCTTTGAATGTTAATCTTCTTGCAATGATGTGAGAGACTCTCACTTTTTCCTCTCAGGTGAGGTGTTTATATAACTTCCTGTCATCTGGTTGTCCCATGTGTACATCCTAAACTCAATTGGGTCAACCACCTGTTTACATGTCAGGTGCAACCACTAACATCCTTTAAGGTCTAATCCTATATTGATTTTCTAAGCATAGCTTAGATGTGGCACAAGACCGAAAGTAATGGGCACCCAGTGAGAATCAAACTCACTACTGGGTCATAATTATTCTAGCAAGACAACTAACCATTACGCCACCTCAAGGTGCCCAAAGGTCTGATCCTATATCTGATGGTTATGAGGCAACTATCCAGGTTAACCCTCTGATGCACTGCAAATGCAAAGTATATTTAGGATCTCTTAGAATGAACTCAATAAATATTGGAGACACCACAGATCAATTCCTCTTAGAACAATGGTTTCTTATTGACATTAGCTTTGATTCAAACCTTTGATATTTCCTGGTGTGAATCATATTCTACACAGACTAATAAGATTGTGAGATTCTTGTTTAACTATTGCTTACTGTAATGAAAACTCAGTCTAGTTCAGCTTAATGTGCCTTTATTGAATGTAACTGAATAGTCTTGCCATTTTGGCTAAGACAGCGTGACTTATTTATACAAATCATAAGATGGGGAAGGTAATTGGATTGTCTTACCACATTCTCCCTGGCTTTGTTGTCTCCTAGTCCAACACAAAATCATCCCGGTGACTGGGTCACTTGGCTGTTCTCTGGGATCGTCTCAGTGGCAACTGGTCTGGGATTTCAGGTGTTACAGGAACAGTTGGCCAGAAGTATTTCATCTCATATTGTTTTTGTCTCCTTCTTGGAGTGGGACACTCTGATTCTGAAAGCTGATTATCAGAGTCTGTGGTAGTATGCTCTTGTTTTGAAGGAATTATTCTGGTGTCAATCTCTAAATTGTCACTATTGGGGCCTTGTTCCTTCAGCAGAATGCAATGGTATTGTGCCGTCATTACTATCAAGACAGCGAGATATTGCTTCAGTGGAGAGCTGCTCCTCCATCTGGTTTGATAACTCACTGGCAGGGGTCAAATCTCTGAGGGAAAAATTCGACTGTCTCACGTTGTGGTGCTGGATGCACACATAGAACAAGTTCACTTCGAGCAGTTACACATTACTCAAAATAGAATCATACTTGCTTTGTCAAACATGGTTTCTATGTAAAAGAGTACCTGGCTGTGAGAACTACGAATGGAGGGAGATCCCAGCTGAATTTCACCTTGAAAATTTTAAAAACCATTCATCAGGTGTTGCATTAGTTCTTGTAGACAATAGTATTCTTATAGCATACAGAGCCTCAGTTATTACGTCTTCCCAATGTCTAATTGGAAGGTTTTGGTTTTCAAGTGCTAACTGTATGATCTTCCATTGTATCTCTTGCACTATCCATTCCCTTGCAGATTGTATGGTGTAGTCTGGCTTATGACCACTCCCTGTACCAATATGAATTTTCTTAGTTAAAGAGGTCCCATGATATGTATGAATATAAGCTGGCACCCCGAATATTGAGAACAGCGAGTGAAGACAGCATATGACCGTTGTTGCACTTACGTCTGGACAGAGAGAGACAAAAGGGAATCATGGTACTCGTCAACAACAGTTAGTAGATATTTGTTTCAGGATTTAGATGGAAGAGGGCCTTTAAAGTCAATGCTCTCCTCTCAAATGGCTGTGTAGCTTTTACTGGGGTTCCCGGTTTTGGCTTGTAGAACCTTGGTTTTATCCGAGTGCAAATTTGACAACCATTTGTTATTTGTTTCACACCCTCAACTTTGGCTTCAAACTACATGCATCATCCTCATGACACCTGGATGCCAGAGATTATTATGAACATTTTGTAGATCTTTGGTGCTGTTTATTGATCCACACACTCTTAACAACCTGTCCGCTGCTTCATTTTCCTTTCCCAACTGATAGAAAGCATCAAACAAAAAACAGGAAAGCTCTACCCTCCATTTCACTATCTTTTCATTTTTTATTTGGGATTAAACATAAAAGAGACTGACTTTTAGTCAGTGATTAATTTAAAGCAGTGACCAATTAAGAAATGTCACCAAATCTTTAGTGCCTCAACTTTGGCATTAGCCTCCTTTTTGACAGCTGAATGTCTGAACACAGATTTTGACAATGCTCTGGAGAAGAACACTACACAGTGCCCAGATTACCGAAGTGATGGCTGAGTTGGCAATATCTCTTTTTAACCCCTCAAAGGCTTTAACAGCAGAAGGAAAAGGAAATTTGGTAATTTTCATAAGTGGGTATATTTTTTCAAAAAAGTAGAGTATACATTGAGAATAATGAGTGAACGTAAACATGGTTCGTCACAACACAACTATGGTGTTGGGAATAGGTAGTTTTAGCTGTAGAGGGTCCAGCTTCATGATTCCTTTACCCACAATATATCCAAGTAGTCAGATGGTTGTCAACTCATAAGAACTCTTGTCATGGTTGAGGGTAAGATTATATTTCTTGACAATCATGAAAAACTGTTTTAGGTTGCAATTGTGATTGGCCCAGTCATGGCTGCACACTGTCACATTATCTATATTGTCAAACATGCCTTGCAGTTTTTCTTCAAGAATTATTTTATTGAGAACCCTCTAAAAACTGGAAACCTTGTTAGTGACCACAAACGGAATCCATTGGAAATGATAAAGTTGTCTACAGGTTTCAAAAGCTGTATAAGGCTTACCTTTAGGCTCTATTGCTACTTGATGATAAACACTCCTTAGGTCTAATGTGCTAAATATTCTGTATTTGGTGATCTTGTTTATCATCTCCTCAATACCAGGTATAGGGTATGCATCCAGGAGGATGTACATATTTATAGTTTGAGAGTAGTCTATGACCATCCTTTTTTTTCTTATTATCAGAGGACGTTATTAATACTTGTGCCCCCCCCTCCATGATGATCTGCTTTCTTCAATTATTCCTTCTCTTAACATTCTTGTTATTTCTGCTCGAATAAACATTTTGTCTTCAAGAGAATATTTTCGAGATTTGGTGACCACTGGTTTACAGTTTTTGGTTAAGTTTTTGAAAAGAGAAGGGTATTGTACATTTATAATGACCAAGCCATAGTTGTTCTATGTCAGTTTAGGGCCCCCAAAAGGGAGATTAATATTAGAATGATGTTTGAGAAAATCATGGCCCCGTATGATATCGCAGCACAGATTTGGCATCATGAAAAATTTGAGTTAGTGTAGTTAGTTTGATTCAACTCTAGGCCGACCAAAATATATCCTCTAACCTGCGAAGATAGTGAAGCATTTGTCATAGCCACCTGACAATTACAATGTATGATTTTAAATCTGCTTCTTTTTGTGATATCAACACTAATAAAACTCTCTGAAATTCCTGTGTCGACTAGAGCATTCATTTCTACCGTTTATTTTTACCTTTAATATAGCCTTTTAAAGACATTTAGGGTTTACAGCTGATATGATACTAGTTGCAGTAGGAGCATTTGAAACAGGTGAAAAAAAGCTTGATTGACAAACCTTAAAGAAATGTCCCTTCTTCCTGCACTTCTGGCATTTAGTTTCCCTGGCTGGGCAACACAACCTAGTTTGAGACCATAAAAATAACATTTTCGTCTAGCTGCAGTACTAGCAGTGTATGCAATGTTTTCCAATGAAAGAAGGTTTTGAACTGGCAGAGAAGGAGCAGAAATGAGGAAGTTTGTCATAGAGGACTGTCTTTTTTTCCCTGTTTGGGTCATTTGAACTAGTGGAGTAGTAGGAGTGTGAGTTCTTAGTGCAGCCTCTACAACACTTGTTTGTAGGTATGAACAAGATTGCTTTTTCCACAGTAAGTGTCAGAACTCGAGCAGTAAATAAATCTAGTTGTTTATTTTCCAGCAATCTTTGACAGATATAGTTTGATTCTAATCCATTTATAAAGGAGTCTCTGATAAATTTGTCCTTTGCCTGATCTGCTCTTGTTGCTTGAAAGTCACAGTCTCAAATTAAGACTTTTAAGCACTGAAGATATTGTTCTAATGCCTCTTCAGGGGATTGGTGGGTAGTTGCTGATACATGCTGGGTAAAGATTATGTTTTGTCTAATCACAAAAATTCCATCCAAAACAACTGGTAAGTTTTGCAGTGAGAAATATTGATATATACGGATATGGAAACGTGAAGCATCTGCATGTTAAGTCTATCCATATCAGTAATAGGAGTGGATGATATGTTTTCCAGTGCAAGCAAGAATCCTTTGAATAATCGTTTCCAATATTGCCAGGCATCAGTAGAAGACAGTTCTGCAGAGTCCAAGTTGAGATGTTCTGGTTTAAGGTATTTATCTATAATTACGTTTAATAAATTGTAATGAAAACTCAGAGTCTAGTTCAGCTTAATGTGCCTTTATTGAATGTAACTGAAGAGTCTTGTCGTTTTAGCTAAAATGGTGTGACTTATTTATACAAATCATAAGACAGGGGAGGTAATCAGGTTCTCTTACTACACTTACACTGTTTTTCTCTCTTTATCAGAATGTCTTAATATTTACAGTTTGTGAAGTTTATAAGTATTGGACTGATCATTTAGGCAAAGGAGAAATTATTGTAATACTCCTTCTTGTATGTGAGGAGGCTGAAAATTTCTCATTCTGACCCACTTCTTAAAATCTGACCAAATGTCAAATTTTTTTGTAAATCTTTTTTTAGTCTGGCCTAGAACTTTTCAGTTCACCCTTGTAGATAGATACTTATCAAAAAATATTATCAATATATTCACTTATAAACCCTGTAATTTACAACACTTAGGTATTGCAGATTTTACAAATATATAATTACATTAGACTCATTGGGTAGAGAATATAAGACTTGTCCAAGATATAGATGCATATATTCATAACCATCCTGTTAATAAACACTTCATAAAACAAATTCACTTCAACCTCTAATGATTCTTTATACTCCATTCTACTATTCATCTAATCTGTACATAAGTCAATTTTTTTATCTAAAACCTGCATTTCTTCCTGTTATATGACCAAACTTGATTTTTCCTGTGTTTCTACTAATTCATTTTCAAATTAGGTGGTCATACCTGTTCTTCAACATTCAGTCTTTCCTCATATTTAACACATATTTCTCGACAAAATATACAAAGAAATGTGTCATGAAATGTTTTTAAAGCAATTTAATTAAAATGAATTCATGATTTTAGAATTTTTAGCAATATTGATATTATATTGCATGAGATTTCAAAAAACTTTATCAATACTTCTTAAGACATTTTGACAAAAATAAATTTTTAAGGTGACAGTGTTAGTCAACAATAGACTTTTGTCCTGGTTCAAAGTTGAGTGGTATTTTCTTAATACCCTCCTCAATTGACTTACATTAAGGTTGTGCACTTCCTCTGTTTTACCACAAACATTGTCCACATAAACAAACATAGCATCTAGTTCTTTCAAGGAAATCAGATTATTAGCAACCCTTTGAAAGCAAGCAACTACATTAGTAACCCCAAATGCCAGAAGTGGTATATTTTGTCATCAGCTTTGAAGCTATTTTTTTCAGGATCCTTAATTGGTACCTGATCATATGCCCTCTTCAGGCCCAGGGTACAGGAGTAGTGGTACTTCACTACTTCCTGTATCACATCATCAATTCGAGGGAGACTTTAGGCACCTAATAGTGTGCTAATCTATTTACCATTTGAGAGTAGTTCACCACCATCTTCCTTTTATGGTTGTAGGGATACAGAAAGCGATTATCTCCTTTTGGTGGAGATAAGTCACATGGGTCATGTGCTGGCCGCTTAGTGACATCACTTTATACAGTGACATGAGTGGGCAATCATTCAGTCAGTTTATGGGAATCAAACAGAGAGGTTGCTTTTTTTAGCCCAGGCTGAGGCTAAATCTGCCTCCCCTAGCAACTTACAAGTCCATGGTGCTGTTTCCTTTTGGGAATATATCTTCCCCAGATATAGAAAGTCCTTAATTAGGGAAAATCCAAGATTTGCCATTTCCCCTTCATGGAATATGTCCTCACCTGGGACATAGTAGATGAATTTGTCCCATTTGAATGTGGAGGCCTAAACATGGTTCTTCCAGAATCACATAAGAATCTCCATATTATATGTAAGACCCTCCCTTTTTGTTTCTCCTTACATTCTACTTTGCCATGTAAATATATGTGATATTATTATTGTTGGACACATGTATAAATACTTTTGTGTATGTCTTAGTGGTATAAGAGAACAAAGCTTATTTGTCATTCTTTTCCTTTCAGCCATTCTATTCTGAAATAGAATGAAATATGGTGTCATTATATCATGAAAACCTGCTGTTATTTGTCTTTTTTTTCTTCTTTTATTAGTACCTCCCATACCATATTTATTTCTATACTAGGCCTATTAAGGTCTTCATGGCCTAGCATATGCATGATTCTTTCAGGTGTCTAACTCCCCAGTGTTCTTGTCCAATATTTTTAAAAGGAAGGTCACTAGAGATTAGCATTTCTCTCTCTCTCTCTCTCACACACACACACACACACACACAAATAGCTTCCAATACAGCAAAAGCCAATTCATTTATATAACCCAGATAAACTGGAAAAATACACTTGTAGATGTTAGGTGGGCAGCTTCTATTATTCAGCCAAAAGAAAGTTCACAATAATATCTAGAAGAATTTGTTTTTAAATTTGAACCCAAAGACATAATTGTTGAGATTTGTAAGTTATAAATTTTCTTGTTTATATTGAGAAGGTAAAAAAAAGTTCTTTGTGATGCACAAGGATCATTGGATACATTTTTATGAATGCAGAAGTGTCTATCAAGTTTCAAGACATTCAGTGGCTATGAACTGCCAAATAATCATAGGATATGTTCTTTGGTATTTGTTCACTGCAATTCCTGACAGGAATGCTTATTTTGTGTCACTTCATCAAGAATCACATTTATTGACAACTCAAACATAATTTCTTTGATAATATTAATAACATCTTGAATACTTACTATTCTCTCTTTCAGGTTTCATGAATGTTTTGACTAAATAATTCATGTCTCCATGATCAAAAGTCTTATCTGCACAAGAGGCTCATATATTACTTGTTTCTTTACCAAGTTATTAAGAGATTTATAAATGTCTGCATCTTTTCTGGTTTGGATTCTGAATCATTCAAGATGCTGGACAATAACAAAGAAGAGGTTCTCAAAATTTAACTCCTTCACAAATCTTGCCTCTTTACTTCACTTAAAAATTACTTTGTAATCCCAGGCTTAAGATTTAGAATTAAAAGCAAGTAGCATGGATTTTACAAGACTACTGTGGAATTTACAAGATTACTATGATTTTAACAATTTGATTATGCTTTGACGAAACACAAAAACATCAAAACTCATTTGAATTCCGTAATTGCTCTGAAAACTTTTGGCTGACAATGAATTGATACAGCAATTGATCACTGGAAAGCAGTTTCAATTCAGTTGCATAATAGATCAATCAAAAAAATAGTGATATATTGAAATATTTGTCTATATTTCTGAGATGAGGTATTGTAATTATTTACACTATTTTCATTCTTCTTGTCCTCATTTTTTTTTTTTTTGCCATATTCACAACATTTCGGCCATTGTACACTCCAGCCTTCTTCAGGTGACTGGAATTTTGAAGTAATCCCTTTATTTCACCCACCAGGGTAGATTGTTCTAGTTCCACATGTCATGCTTCTTCTGGATGTCTCAGTTATCTTCAAGTTTTTGATCACCACTGCAGTAGCCAGGTATTGAACTAACAACTCTTTTGGGTTAAGCTACTGGATCCAACCAATGCTTTTATCCACTGGGCATCAAGGACATATGGCCCAGTAGATAAAAGATGGTACTCTCTCAATAAGCTTGAAGTATTCGTGAATGTTAAATTTTCTTCCAAATTTTAAAAGGAATTTCAACTTTTTTCTCAAAGTCAATGGCTCAAATAGTACTGCTGGATGAAATCATTGGAAAGCAATTTTCAAAGTTAGCCGAGACATGTTGGAGTTTTGTCCAAAAAATGACTGTGTTTTCTGTGCTATTTTCAATCATATTAGAAACTCCAGGGGATTGAAGTGCTTCAGAATTAGCACAGGTGAGGGGATTCATTGCAATCCTAGATTTTCAGTTTAAATTTTTATTAGTGATTTTTGAAACCATATTGAGTGGCTCAGAGATTTTGTTTTTGATTCTTCAAAACATTCACTTGATATTTTCAGGTGCATTTGTGAAATTCTTCAAATTTATTCCTGGTTTTTGCTTCTTTCAAAACTGAAAAATCTCTCTTTCACTTTTGTAGTTTCTTCTTCCATGTTATACCCTTAAATTTTATCCAAACTAAATTGGGATTGGGATTACAGTCTGTATTAACTACTAATTTTAAGCCCATACATTTATCTTTGTTTCTTCACCTTGGGAGGATGTAATCAATCATCATTTTGCAATAACTATTTGGAGATATCCAAATGTATCTTTACTTTCCCTAATGATGGAAGCAAGTGTTTGATGTTATAAAATTGTTTTCATCCAGCCAATTTTGTAACAGGTCACCACATTCATTTTTCTTTTCCTGTCTAAACTTTCCACAAGTTAGATGAACTCTATTTTCACATATCTCAATACTGAAGTCTCCTATCATAATTAGTTGTTCATTCTTCAATATCATGCTGATTGTTTTTTCAACCTTGGCATATATGTCAATTATCTCTTTGACCTCACTCGTTCCAGAAATTAGGCAAACTTGCAATATGCTCAAAGAAGGAGTTTTTACATCTATTCTCATCATGATTATATAATATATTACTTGTATCAGTTCAGTGACTGAATTCATGCATTTCAGTGCCATGATGAAGCCTATTCCTGCCAAATGCTTTTCTCCTCTCAAATAATAAAGCTTACACGCATTTATTTTTCAGTATTTACTTCTCCATTGCCAGTCAAGTGTGTTTATGTAATGCTGAGAATATTAATCTTCAAATGATTGCATTCATTTCTGATTTGTTCCAACATCCAGCATTGGAACATTGTTTTTATGGGCCATATGCCATTATCAAATAGATGATTTTTGCCCTGACCATTGTTCAGAGGATTTTGTACAATGACAGTCAAGGATGCCATGGTAGTAGTTTTATTTCATTGTTTTTATTATCTATTTGGCTCTCAGAAGAGATCTACTGCTCTTTGAGAGATCTTGATGAGTTGCTAAACACCTTTCTCATCTACAATGAAACCAGACCAGGGACTAGCTTGGTTGCTGACCTTGAAGTAGATTGTACTGGGTTACATGGTACAATTTACAGGCAGAACTTGACCTGACCAAAATAAAATGAAATATATAAATTTTTCAATAAATCAATTATGCAATAAAAATAGAGATAGATTTGATAAAAAACAAATTTATAGGAGCAAGATATATATTATATAAATTTTCACTGCATCCATTAAAAAAATTATTTTTAGAGTTTAAAAAATGATGTTTATATTTCATCTACTATTTATCAAACTTACCTCAATGGCAGGATGTGACACAAGGTTAGTTTAAATTGGGTACAGTACATTGTGAGGCTTACTTCTACCTTGTCTGCCAAATCACCCAGTAGCTGGTGTTCCATTCAGTATTATAAAATGAACAGACATGAATTCTCTTCCTTTCTTTTTTTGCTTTCCAATGTAGTGACAGCATTATATCTCTCTGAATAGACTTCTTAGTCCCTGGCAAACTTACTAGTTAATTTCAAGCAAACCATATGGACACTCATATACTATAACTTAGTACACAAATGTTTTCTCCTTCCTATTTTTTAACTATTTGTATATGCACTTTTTTTTTCTTCTTTTTTGCCCTATATTGTGAAAAGAAAAAGAAAAAGATTAAGATTAAGGTTGCAAGAGTTTGAATAGTCTGAAGTTTTCCAAAGGATTTATTTGAGGTGATAACTAAAAAAGGCAAGACTCTTACTGAAATTGAAATTTGAAAAAAAAAAAGCAAACATTTATTAAAATAACAAAAATATTTCTATAACACTAAATTGTACAAAATATAAAATAGGCCTTGCACAAAATTTCTTTCATGTGCTACAAATTATCTAGGCAGAATAAGTGTTTTTAAATTTGTTTTCTTTTAGAAAACAAATGAGATAAAAAATCTCAAATTTTTAAAGATTCTTCTTCTTCTTCTTCATCAGTAGTAACAGCAACAGTTTATATACCTAAGATGATAAAATACTTTTTAAGTTTTGTAGACAAAATGTTCTCTTTATATAGCTAATTAGCAGTTCTGGCTGGATCAAATCACCTCCTTTGAGGGAGTATACATCAGCATTAATTCAAAACTTAAAAAATAACTGTCTAATCAAACTGTATCTCTTTGTGAATTTTAATTTGGTGTGTTTTTTGACATCAAGTGTTAAACTATTTTATTATATAAATAATTTTTATAGTTGTTTTTAGTATAAATATATATATATATATAGCATTCCTTCACATGTTGAATTAATTTCTTTTGAAAATGCTAAATTCATTTACTTTTAAAGTTTTCCACCACAGCTGTTAAGATTTATTCATTCACCCACATCTCACATAATGTGACACAAGGTCAAGTTTAATGTGGGATTCCAGACAGCCATAAAAAAATTGCTCATGTTCCTTCAGCACTTCTCCATTTCGGGATGTCTCACCTGGTAATAATTCCGGTCCCCTCCCGAAGGAGAGATAATACTTCAGGGATGGTCAATGGAACTCGAGCTAATATTAATTTGAAATCTCCCTGGCCTAACTGGGCCTTGAACAAATAGTAACTTATCCCACTAAAAATTGGTGACCAACAGCAAATCTTGTCCAATACAAATTGTAGTCCTAATCACTACATGTCAATGACAAAAATTATTAAAATATTGATATTAAAAGTGTCAATAAAATTAAAATATAATACAATACACTAAGTTTGTTTATTGCACTTTTCTCTTGTGGGGAAAATATCAAAATTTACATAAAATACATAAATGATTAATAAAAATGTTTAGATGACAAAAAATAAATAAATATTACAATAGTATAGGCTTGTTTTTTTACACTTACTTTTAGAGAAAGCCAGACAGTTAATAAAAAATAAATTTGATCTGATACATTTGTTTGTTAAAGTTTCTACAATTACAATTGGCTGAAATTGAACTGCCAAAAATAATTTGGTCAAGGCGGTCTACTTGTGATTTCATTTTTAAAGATTTTGGTCAAGATTCTGATAGAGCATTTGCAGTCAGTTGCTGAGAGACTGTTCGGATTGGAGCAGACTTGTGCTGTGAAGGGCCAGACTATTCAGAGCAACCTGCATACGATCCACATGATCCTAAAGGGTGTAGAAGACGACATTAGAGCTGCGCTGATCAATTTTATCAGTCCGAGGTGTTTGACAAGGTTGAATATTGGTACATGGCAGCTGTCCTGCAGGCCACTGGATTCCAATTCAACTTCTGCAAGTGGATCAGCCTGCTTTTTCACTCCCCAAGTGTTATGGTACAGGTGAATGGAAAGCAGTCAAATGCTTTTGTGCAGTCACAGTCAGTTCATCAGGATAGTCCACTGTTGCCCCTACTTTATACTTTGGTGTTGGAGCCTCTCATGAACCAGCTGAGGGAGAGAGCATGCAGTCTGGTCCTGTGTACGCCAACGACATATCCATTTTCGCATAATGCTGGAGCAACATTGATGTTGGTAGAGAAGGCACTTGAATGGTACAAGAAGGCCACAGTTAATCATAACAATTCTTCCAGTTTGCAGTTAGTTGCTTCCAGAGCCTGTCATTTAAACTGAATGTACTGCCTGCATTCTTGGAGTGTGGTTCAGAGTGGATTTTCAGCTAGAGATGAATTGGTTGGACATACTGGCAAGGGTAGAAGTATTGGTCTGGACTTGGCTCCAAAGGCAAGTAGGTAAAGAGTAGGGCTGAGGTATGCTTCATGTATATCTTTCCTCTCATCCTTTACCGAATTTCAGTACTCTCTCTCTGCAAGGACTATCGGAAGGTGATCGAGTGCTTGCTCTTCTCCCTCTTGTGGGAGGGAGGCAAGCCTAAGGTCCACAGAGTAGTCTGTTTCCGGTGTCCATGTCATGGAGGGTGCTGGGAATACCACCTTTGGTGAGTGACTGACACACCTCAAGGCTGGTTTTCCTATGCTGTGCATTGACAGAAGGTTCACTGTGAATGAGGAGTGTTAGGGACACTTTACCATTACTCCTTCCCATTTCGGGGTGGAGCACCATTATAAACTTATAGACTTAATTCTCCACCAAGTGTTGAAAGGCCTTGCTGGCTGCTCCTTGGTCCATTGACCTTTCATGGCCTAGGAGGACATTATATCAGGAACTAATGTGTGTGTGTGTGGGGGGGGGGGCATCAGACCTACTCTGTGAGCAGCTTAATTTGACAGTGACTAAGTTATGCTCTTTCTAGCCCTGGGCACCAGCAGTGGATTATCTGAGCTTTCACTTACCTGGCAATTAATCCATAACATACCTTTCAGTGTGGGCTGGGCAAATATGCCTAACTGTTACTGGTGTAACCTTGGTTTAGAGGAAATGGCTGTATATGCCTTCTTCCATTGTCTGCACCTCTTCTGGGATCATGTTGGCAAGTTGACAGCACATATCAATCCCTAACATCTCTTGAGTGATAATGTGTCATCTTCCTGGTCTGGAGTGAAATAAATGATGTTTCTTATACTGCTAGCCATGGCAAGAATGGTGGTGTGGTGACACGGATGGAAGGAACCTTATGATATGAACATTATTCTTATCAGGATCTGATTGGATTCTTTGGGCATCAGCTCCAGATGAAGATCAAAACTGATAGAAAGCATTTGCTCTCAGTAGATTTCAGTGAAAGGTGGGTAAAAGTCATGAGCTTGGTTTGTGTGAATTTTTCTTTTTTTAGTCTCCTATAGATACAATGAATAGAGCAGATTCATGATGGACCACTCCTCTGGTTGAGCTAAACTCCTTTTGTTTGCCTAGTTAATGCAAGTGATTGTCATTCATGGCATTCTCTTTTGTTATGGTCCTTGTCAAGATTCCCAACCTCCCCAGTTTATTTTTATCTCCTTTTTATTTTCACTGGATCAGCCATTTATATTGATCCACCCTGAAATTTATTTTGTCCCTCCATCTGGCTGCTCTTTTAGTTTGAATATTTTGTTATTTTTATTTCGATTTTGGGTAGCAAAACCAACACCCCCCCCCCCCAACCAAAGAAAACACACGCACAAACACACACTTCATTTCATGATATATATTTTTAGATATTTTTGTAAGGAAATCCAGGTTAAAAAAATCACAACTGTACATGTTGAACTTTTTATACCATAGGGTTTTTCTGAGTTAGTTCCCAGCAAATATGTGATATTTTGGTAAATGATGGCTTGGATGGAGAAGGATGAGTTCTTGTGGTGAGTCAATTATTAGAACAAATGGGTTGTGAATCAGATTAGTTAGGTTTAAGATAGTCAGTGACAATCAGCCTTTCTCCATTTCTCCTATGGCCTTGTGCCACAAACATGTATTTTCATGTTAAATAAAGCCTACGGACAAGGTGTAGTATCTGTTCCAGCAGCAGCTCCGACAGTCCTCCAGTTCCAGCCAGCCATCCTTGCCAGCAGCGACAATATGTGATAAACTGTCCTTTTCAACAAATACAAACTTTCTTTATCAGAACAACAATTCTTAATGGCTACAAAGCTGTTCTTTCCATGACATTGCTCTTCCCACCCTCTACATGAACATGCACAGATATATTTTGTCGATATAATTTCTTTAATGAAAATAAACTTGGCATTATATTTTTTTATTCAAGTCTTTGTTTAGTCTGTTGTTATCGTTCAACATTCAAAATCTGTTTCTGGGCCAATATATCACTTGCAACACAGTTCTGTTTACAGGTTTCATTTTTTTTTTATATATATTCTTCTTCTGTGCAAAACAGCCCTCATCCACAAGCCAAAAATAGCTTTGCCTTCTGGAACCTTATTTTTCTACCTTCAGGATGAAATTATCAGGTCTCCTGACTTCTATGACATTTTTGATCTTTCTTCATCAACAATGACAATGGTGGAAAGCCATTATCATCGCAGGAAAACAGAAGGTCTATTTCTTTTCTCAGCTGTAGACTTTATGCATAGGGACAATCAGTAGCAAGTGTGGCCATGCAAAAGTTTACGTATTTCTGATCTTAAATTTTAGTGCCTTCTTGTTGAAAATCAAATCCTTCCCCACACCAGTGAATCTGCTGGAGGACCTAATACCTTCTCCACAATAGAAAAGATTAGGCCTTTCTGGTCTTAAATTTCTTGCCTTCTGAACTTATCCACTGACCCTTCTTATATATCATCCAATGAGGCTCCAGACAGATCTTAACTTTAAGTTTATACGAGCAGAAGCCACACTTTTGATTAGACAATAAATACAAAGCACATATATTTTTCAAATTTTAAAAATTTGCCTTGCTAATAATAAAGCACAGAAAAGGAAATTTTTATGTCTGCTCTTTTGTAAAAATTGTATTTTGTTCATTGTGTTTTATGTAATAAATGCTTGTTCCTTTCAAATTTCACAGTGGAGTTTCAAGTCTTGTTTGTTATTTTATGTGCTTTTTTATATTTGGGATAAGAGAGGTGACATTCTTTCTTCTCCCACTCTCCCCCAACCCCAATTCATTTTAAAATTGCCTAATCTCTGCAACCACCGTCATGCTGGCATCTGTATCTACTAACTCTCCCTCTTTAAAATGAGGAAGGTCTTGCTGCATGGTTGGAATTCCTAGTACTAGGCTTCTCTCATAACATTTAAGAGGAAGAGAGAACAGATACTATACTTTGATCCCAGTCCATATACATTTCATCTGTTAAAGGAAATATTAATTATAAACAAAAATAAAATGGTTGACATTGTTTACAAAGCAAGATCAGTTTAACTGCTAAAACCTAAATCTCAAACTTATATTATGTCAGGTATTGCCAAAGATTCACTAAAAAATGAGCTTAAATAATGAAAATATGCCCCAAAATTAATAAAAACAAAGTTGATGTAATGAAATAACCCATCACCTCCATAAGTGACTACACTATAGGTAGTAACTACCTATAAGTATTTGTAAATCAATGAACTACAAAGTCTAGCTGGAATCTTTTTCGGTTAGACAGTCAAACTCTCCGTCTCTGAGCAGAGAGGAACGCAGATGAGGCGCAGCCGAAGGGCAGAGTCTCGTTCGGGGAAGTTGACCAACCTGATCCCTTTATGTGGGTTTTATGGGCATATTTTGGCCAAGCCTATGGGCTCGGAGAATCCACGTTAAACCCGGCCTTGTGCCACATGCAACCCTCATGGGAGGGAGCTAGATATTCCAGCTGGAATCTTTTTCAGCTGATCAGTCGAACTCTGCCTTCGGGCAGAGAGGAACTCAGACGAGGCTCCGCCAAAGGGCAGAGTCTCGTTCAGGGAGGTAGACTGACCGTGAACACGTTTATACAGGTTCAAAAAGGAATATTTTGGCCGAGCCTACGGGCTCGGAAAACCCACGTTAAACCCGGCCTTGTGCCACATGTAACCCTCGTGGAGTGGGGCTAAATATACTAGCTTGAATCTTTTTCAGCTGTACTGTCGAACTCTCTGCCTTCAGGCAGAGAGGAACCTGGACGAGGCTATGCCGAAGGGCAAATTCTCATCCAGAGAGATAGACAGACCCAATCCTGTCTATGTGGGGTCTATGGGGATTTTTTGGCCAAGCCTATGAGCTTGGGAACCCCACATTAAATTCAGACTTGTGCCATATATGACTGCGTGGGGCAGTTGCTAGATACTCTAGCTGAAATCTTTTTCAGTTGTGCTGTTTGAACTCTCTACCTCCGAGCAGAGAGGATCCCCAGACAAGCCTATGCCGAATGGCAGAGTCTCGTCTCAGGAAACAGCTACCTGATCCTGTTTTATATGGGATCTACGGCAGAGAGGAACCCAGACAAGGCTATGCCAAAGGGCAGATTCTTGTCTGGGGAGGTAGACAGATCCAATCCTGTTTATGCGGGGTCTATGGGGATTTTTTGGCCAAGCCTACGGGCTTGGGAACCCCACATTAAATTCGGCCTTGTGCCACAAGGCCGAATTTAACCAGTACAGCTGGAAAAGATTGCTAGACAGTATCTAGCAATCTTTTCCAGCTGTACTGGTCGAACTCTCTACCTTCAGGCAGAGAGGAACCCAGACAAGGCTATGCCCTTCGGCATAGTCTTGTCCAAGGAGGTAGACAGACCCAATTCCGTTTATGCGTTTTTTGGCCGAACCTACAGGTTCAGATTGCTCCACATTAAATTCGGCCTTGTGCCATATCCCACATAGCACAGAATAAAAGTTTTATGATCAAAATCTTCATGTCATTATTAAGAAGAAAGGCGAAAGGATTTTTTTATTATTAAATTATATTTTTTTAGAACATTCAAAATTTTGGTTAAAATTTTTGTTTTTCTTGCATCAGTGAGTGACCATAAATATGGATATTTACTTGACCCGCCACTGAGTCAGGTTGTGACACAAGGTCAGTTTTTAATGTGGGGACCCGAGTGTTTTCACTCGGGTCACTGGTCTAAGCTGGTCATTGCTTGTCCAAGCTGTTCAGAGCTGGTCTAAGTTAGTCATAGCCATGATACCACCAACACAGGGACAGGCCCTGTGCAAGTGACCATAAGCATGAGAAATTTTTAGCATAATTTGCAGTGCAAAACACACTGATTTGGAAATTCTTGCTAAAATCAAATAATTGTCAGATTTCAATTAAACTTTCAGGACTTATTCATAAATGAATTAAATTATTTTTTAAATGTATCTTTTTTAAAAAAAATCTTTGTAAAAATTTTTTTTTTACATCTGTTAACACCCACTTATTTAATTTTATGAAATTTCAAGAAATTCCTTTTTGTAGTGCTTAATGTTTATATTAGTTATAAGGACTGCAGTGAGTGTAAAATAATAATAACTCCATTCACCCACTTCCTTCAAATTCAGAGGACTGAGGAAGAAGAACAAAAAGAATTTGCAAGCCTATGTGAAATTGGTTTTGGGTCAATGAAACCTTGCCTTCACAGAAATTAGCCAGTCAGCCAAGAAGAATAAGAAAATAAATTTGCAAGCCTACACTCTTTTTGATAAAAAATGAGGAGTAAAAATTAAATTAATCATAGAAGAGTGTCTGAAGTCATGTGAAAGGTTTTGTTTCAGTTTCTCACAACCAGTGGTGAAGTTCTCGCCAGTGTAAAATTACTTGTCAATTATAATATCAGACTCTAACAGCTGGCACTTCAAAGAATTTTTCTGAACAATCCAAAAAAGTATTCACTTTTGAACACATGCAAATCATGAACAACAAACTCTCTTAGTCTTAGCTTTGTCTTAAACATTTTTGAATATTCTTTTGTGGCAGATCATTTAATCTGTTGTATGAACATCTCTTTGTGACAATACATCAAAACTACGGATTTTAAAAATTCTGTTTTATTTTCCTGAAATGAGCTACTGACACTATGAATGTGTAAATTTTTGAATAAATTCCTTATCTTGTTTTGTTAAAATCACCCATGTGTTTCCTCACCATTATCATTCTTGGTGTGGGTACATCAACTGTTCATTTTAGCCCCTAAGCCCTCTGCACTATAGGACAAATCCTTGGAGAATTTAAATCATTAAATATTTTTGGTCAAACAGGACCCTCAGTTACAGAAAATCTGCTCTGAATTATAAAATAAAAAATTAAAAAAGCTTTTAATTTTTACAAGAATTGTTTTCATTTTTTAAAATTTTAATTAGAATAATTTATGAACTTTTATTTTTTTAAATTCTGTATTTATAGCAGTCAATGATATTGTTATTAAATTAAGACTGTAAATAAATCATTTAATAATAAAGTCTTTAATTTATGATAAATAAAGCTGGCTACAATTCAATAACCCCCAATATTTTAAAAATAATTTTGAATTTATTTTATTTTTATGTGTGCATAAACTGGCATGTCGATTTTTGTAAAGACGAATGTCCAAATGCTACTTTATCAGAAAATAAGAACAGTAACTAAAGTTGTTAAAATTTATTGGTAATTTTCTAACATTTCCTCAACAAGCCTGTTTGTAAGTTAGACTATGAAGCCAAAGTACCTAAATTCAATAAAATATTAGATTACTTAGAATATTTTCTTAAATTTTTAAGATTACTTCACTACTGGGTAGTTAAAAAAATTGTATAAAAAAGGCGTTCACGTTATATTCGTAAAATAAAATTTCCAAACTTAATTTTATCGAGTTGTCCAACAACATCTCATAAAATAATCATCTCCGTGTTAAAAATGCTTTTCTGCGACAAATTAAATTTAAAAACGTAATTTGTTTCAAATCAGATTCATTAATTAAACTTTAAATCAAAAATCTTTCTCAAAAAAAAACTTTCAGAAACGCATGTTTTATTTTTGAAAGATTTTTTTTGCTCTAAGAGGATCAGTATGGATGGATGATTTTATTTTATCGTTTTTATATTGATTAATTTAAATAATAATAAAAAAACTCATTTCAATCAATTTCTAAATTCAGTTTGAAATAGCAAATCATTTTACTTATTGCAAATTAAATATTATTTTTTTTAATTAACTTTAAATTAAAACTAAAAGCTTCAAGATTTTTCATTTTTAAAAATACATTTAAATTTTAAAACCTTCACGTTTTTCGCTAAATTTTGTTTCAATGTTTCATCCTTTTCGTTAAATAACGTCAACAAATCGTTGAATCTTTCAGAGCTTAATTCTTACTAAAACTGTGATCAAGATTTTAAATGCTATTTTGAAGGTCATATGAAATTATCCTAGTTTTCTGTGTTTATGTTCATAATTCAATATAGTGTAGAAAGGCTACTGAAAGTTTTTATAAAGATATTTTAAGATATGAGACAAAGTAAAGATAACTTTTCTTGGAAGCAGTCGTCGTGGTCGCACCGAGTTGACTTTTCTCAAATAAACAATGATGACGCCCTCTGGTGGAAAATATCAGCACTACCAAGGGAGATAACTCTGTTTTTCACTTCGTGGGTGGTCTTGTTGCGGACAACTTGGGTTAGTGAACGATGGAACATTATTGACTTTAGAACGACGACAACAACAACAACAAAAAGGGGGTTGTAAGAGTCCACTCTTTGGGGAAAACTTTAGGTAAAAATTTTGTGGATAACTATCCATCTTTGATTGCAACTTCACCGAAAAAAAATGTTGAGTAAAGCTTGAAGATTAGTTTTAGCCCAAGTTTGGAACTCCTACGGTAGACATTTTTTATTATTGTGTGAAAACTTGTTGTTATCGTCAGTGTCTCTTAATCGTTTTTCTCCTTTGAAAGAAAACAACCATCTTTCTCACCAGATAAGAAAATGTCATCGACAACTTCGCAAAATGGTAAAATGGAGGAAAGTTTTAAATCTTCTTCCTCGTCTTATTCTTCTTCTTCTTATCCTCTGAATTTACATATGACTCCTCCTGGATTTGAGTCCATCTATGCAGCTTGTCGAAGGACTTACCCAGACCAACCAAACCCTTTACAAGTGACGGCACTCACCAAATATTGGTAAGAAGAATAACAACAAAAAATTATTCTTTTTTGTTTGCTTTCTTAATTCTTCAGAACTTTTTCCTATCAATTTATTAAAATTTTCAAAATCTAATTCGTCGATTTTCTTTTTTAATACTTCTTCCTTACAAGAAATGTTTTCGTAAAAATAAGTTATCTTTTAAAAAAGCAAAATAAATAAAAGCTTTTTAAAATAAACAAAAACAACAACAAAAGAAATTTATGATTTGACTTTTTACTTGTTAGTTGTTACCCAGAAAAATGTCTCAATAAAAACATTTTTATACACGATTAAAAAATTAAAGCACTTTTAAAAATCTTTTCTTTTTTTTTAAACTAAATTAGAATTTTTACAAAGTTTATAAAACTCTTAGAAAGTTAAAAATGCGTCCGATCAAAATGTTTATTCTTGCAAAAAGTCGGTTTATCTTCAATTTTTGTTTTTATGTATTGTAAAATTTGTAAATTAAAAAACCTACTGAAAAGATATTTTTTAAAATATTTTTCTTTTGTATTTTCATCCAAATTATTTTTAAATCATCGAAAAACAATTTTTCAGAAGAAAATACCTGCAATGTTCTTTAAATACGTAAAATGCAAACGGTTAATAAATTTCTTTTAATAAATATAATAAAAAACATTTAAAAAATCATTAAAAATATATAAACTTGTTTATTGATTGAAAGGAAAAGTTGAAGAAATATATTCCACGAAAGAATTTCTTTTTTTTTTTTTTTAATAAACAAATTATTTGAGTTTTCTCTAAGTTTGTGTAATTAACAAGAAAATATAATCTTCAAATATTTTTTCAAGGAATAAATTCAAAACAATATAAATATCGAATATTGTCTTTATAAGTTGGTGGGGCAAAATAGGTCACAAATTCAGACAAGGAAAGTAAAATAAAAATCATTCTCAATATTTGATGCAAAGAAATGTTGATTACTTGATGCTATTTTTCCAAAAATGGTATCGTTTTTTTATTTAAATTTCTCTACATATACACCACTTATAATATTGTATCTACTTTTTGTTTTTGTCGTAAGTACAACTTGCTTGTTTTTGTTTTTATGCACTAAGAAAGTTTTTTTGTCTCCTTCAAACAAAAAACAAGAAAATAATTTTAACAGATCTTGTTTTTTAAAAACAAGATCTGTTTAAAATTATTTTAAATTGTTAAATTTTTTAAAAATTGCTTAAATTTAAACTTAAATTTAAAGTTTAAATTGATTAAAAATTGCAATTAACTACTTGTAACCAATAAGCAATAAAATATTTTTGACAATACAATATGACAATTTTTTTTTTAAATCTTAAAAATGTCACCCGCTTCCTCTGCATGAAAGGTGCAAAAAACTCGTTTTAAGGCGAAAAATGATTTTGTTTGCAACTTCATAATGAAAAAAGTGTTTTGACTTTTTAATTTTGTCCTAAAGTTGATTAAAAAAAAATTATCATTATTTCAGTTGATATTTGAGTTTGTCTTTGCACGATGTTTGAATAATTAAAATATCTACCCAACAACAATGTCCCCAGCCCCACGAGACAACAAACTCAATAATACACTCATGCGACCTATTATTACTCCAGTACTGACAGAACTACTCACAAATTAAGAAAAGAACTCTAATTTTAACCACTTTTTTTTTTTTAGGTACAAATAGCCTTGCCTTTAAAAAACCCTGGTGATCTCATCAATAGATTAAAAAAGAACATAGCTAGTTTTAATATTAATTTAATATTGACTCTATCTCGCATGTTAGTATGAAAAGATTTAAAATCTTTTCAATTTTCATACTAACATACGAGAAATGTTTTTTTTTTGTTGTTGTTTTTACATATCATAATTTATCTGATCGGTCGAGACACATTTTGGTAAAAAACAGTGTCATAATATTTGTTTCCAATATCTATTTATTTATTTAAATTTAATGTTGTTATGCAAAGATACTAAATTTTAAATTGTTTTCATTTTTGCTTTAACTATGCAAAATTAAACTTTTTTTTAATTTAACTTTAGGCTTGGTGGTCCAGATCCTCTTGATTATATTAGTATGTATGCTAACCCAGGAGATCCAAATCGAAATATACCTCCCCACTGGCATTATATTAGCTTTGGGCTATCTGATCTACATGGTGATGGACGAGTACATGAGTAAGTGTCAACATACATTTCATTAAATTAGATTCCTTTTTAAGTGAAAAAATTTCAGAAAGTTGAATTAATGTAAAAATTTACAAATATACTCGTACAAAATACATGAGTTCAAGTTTTGTTACTTGGAGTAAAAAAAGGTAAGCATTCACATGAGAAAGACTCAAGAGCCCACAAGCAAAAATATAAATTGTCACTTAATAACAGAACTCTACATCAGAAATGGCCATTAGTCATTTCTCAATGAATTTCTACTTTCACACTAGTTCTTTTATATAAATTTGTTTTGCAAAATTATTTCTTATTAGATGTAGTCTGTTCCATATTTTTTTATTCTATTATTTTTTATTTTTCAATACACATTTCTTTGTTGTATTGTTTTATAGAAAACAACCAAATCTTAAAATGATATCTTGATGAAATTTTTGAATTTATAGAAATACTATTATCATTTGAAGTTGATCTAGAAGATTTCTTCCTTTGTTTTGAATACAATGCAACCATTTGTTTGTGCTGGTATATTTGTCATTTTAACTCGAAATGGGATTTGCTTCCTATTGTTCACTGGAAACAGCCACAGGCAGTTTTTAGAATTCTTATTGTTTGACTATCATAGTATTATTATTCATTCTTAGAAATAAATTACTGGACAAATAGGAAGAAAAGTTATTGTATTTTCCAAAACTACAGATCATGTGCTGTAGAACTCAGTATTGTTAAAATCAAGCACTAATTAATATGAACAATTACCCTTTTGCAGTTTTAATGATATTTATTAAAAAGAATTTCCTCTATAACTTCTTTTTTTTTTTTTCTTTTTTTTTAACAATCTTCTGTGTGATTCTTCCAAGATAGGCCCATTATCAGTTACTAGTTTGAGCCCAATCAACCATCAAGGATGAGATAACAATGAGTGGACCAGTTGTAGCAGCTGCACAACCAATACAAGATGATACGGGGATGCCCCCCCCCCATCTCACATGTTGCAAATGTAATAATGCAAATTATATGACAAGTGATTATTTGGGCCAACAAGGTAGAGGATGATATTGCTACCAATGCGACAGATGTTGTCTCATGTCTTGAGTCTGTTCAAGGTGGGGAGTACAAAATATTAGCATCTGTCTCTTACACAAGCAAATTGTGAAAGAATCACTATCTGTTATTGAAGTTGACTTAGGCTGTTTCTGCTCAATAAGTGCATGCATATGCTGCTCATGAACTAAGGAAATGCCTATTGCAATAATCTGTAAAACAAGAATATGTTACACATTGGTTGGGATAGTAAATTCATATGGGTACTAGGAACTCAACCAGTCAGTATCCTGGTTGTACAAGCATAACCACTAGGCTTTGACTTGCTATTAGGGATCAATGCCATTAAGATGCTGGAGGTATCTGCAGTGCACAAACTGGAGCTGTGCTGTTTAAGGAATGAGCACTTGTGTGTGTGGCATTCCATATTGGCAAACCTGTGTTCTGCAAAGACTTTATCAGCAGCAATACAAGTGGATAGCATTATGGAAATGGACAGAGGATGCTCAAACAACAAAACTACATGTCAGAGTATTATTCTGTAACAGCCACAATCTGTAATACATACAAGTAGGAGCTCTAAATATTGATTGAGAATTGCTGGTTGATCCCATACCCAAAACAAAAAGTTGGACCCCTCCCTCACTCAATAACTCCATTTTGCTGATGAACATGGTGTGGCAGAACAGGGTAAAAGTGATGAACTACAAGCAGGTCAGCATGTACAGTGACACATTTACAACTGATCCAGTTGCCTGTGCAAGTAAACTGAAAGAATTGCATCTGCAAGAATCTAACTCATCCTTATTGGATCTCAATGTTGCCTACCTTCTTATGCAAGTCTATGAATCACTATGGTCATCAGTGAGTGATGTTTCATGGGAAATTATACTAACAAGATTGAGTTAAACTGGATATGTCAGAGTAAATAATGAAACCAATCATCAGTGCCATGCTATCTCAAGAGGAGGCAATCATGAAAACAACATTGGCATACATCAATGATATCTAAATCAACAAATATAAATGCACACCATGTAAGGATACCAGAGGATGGTGTCTGCATGTTGGGTTTGGCTATCTGAGAGAGCGTGAAATCTTGATATGGAAACAGAAATATGGTTCCAGACATTTCTATGTAGCAGAACATTTCTCTTGTAGGGCACCTTCCAGTGGATGGCTTCACATAGCAACAGGCATAATTAGGCAAAGAATAAAATGCAATTACTAAGGGCTGAAATAATGGGGTGACTGATATCCCCCCTCAAACATGGTGGAGATCACAGCAAAAACTGAAGCAGAGCAACCTTGCTTAAGGAAAATGATATATGAAAAAGTAGGAAATGAATAACAGTGGAAATTCTGTTGGAAATCTGTGAGACTGAAGATGGGTTCTGATTACATCCTATAAATGATGCTCAACACATCAGCCTGGCCCTCCATTGACAGGCCAATATGTTAAATTTGCAGACTAACTCCTTGTGTGTACTACTGAAACTTGGATGCTCTAACCAGCAAAACAATTGTATGCACTAAGGCCCCTAGCAAGATGCTAATATAGAGGTGACTGTACACTCAATCATCTAGTTCAATAGTATGGGTTGCTCTGTGGATGTCAGAGCTGACAGATTAGTTCAGGCACCACAAAGGTGGCTTGACAATGAAGAAAGAGATTGAACTGCTATTATTAGTGTATACTGCCTCCATGAGCAAATTGGACCCTAACCAAATCCCAATTGTACACCAACATAGTGAACATGGCAAGGATGAGATGCACCACATATTTAAGACAGATATCAAGTTAGTAACAAGAATGTACAAACAGTGCCAAACAATAGAGAAGACAAATTTGGTAGTGGAAGATATGTAGCAGAGATTGGCAATGCACAACTAGGGCAAGGGACATATGACCTAACACTTAATAACCATGGTTTGTTACATTTCTCTGCATGACAATTGCTGGTTTGCCAAATTTGTCAAGCAATATATTCCACCTAGAGTCAATGTTCTACAAACAAGGTCTACCACTTGAGCTTCTCACAGGTAATGTTCAGGTTCTTTTTAAAAAGGTAATATGTGTACCTGCATTTCCAATGTGTGCACATCCCTGCAGGAAATGGAATAGTAGAACATTGCTACAGAAGCATGTAAAGGATTGTTGCCAGAATGCAGTTTTTCTTCCATGAAGTTGTCTATTGGTAGCACGTATCTTCAAAAGACAATGTTTTCACCCAATTATATCTACAAATGATGTCAAATCATATGAATTTTATTTGAATGGTACCAGCACCAGAACTCAAAATAGATAATCCTACAAGGTGGATGATCTTGTCTGAGTAAAAGCCCTGTAAAACTGATACATGACCAAGTTTGTGATCAGACACGTGACTAGAATTGTCAGCCAAGATTCAATCCTGATTAATCACACATCACACTATGTAAAAGATTTTCACACATTTCTAGAGTTGAGGGTACCAGCAGGTGTCAACTTCAATGCATTATCTGAGAACAAATGCAAGATTTTCATAAACTTGATAAAAGAGGTCTCCCAGAACAATATCTACTGGGATCAAAAGATCTCTAAGGGCTGGAAGTGTAGTAAAAAAAGGAAGTGGCAACATTTTGCTTGTATTTATAGCTGGGCAGTGTGTGTGTGTGTGATTAATATAGAAGCATTGGGTCAAGTACAGTGACAAGTAAGGAGATTTCTTTAATTATTTTTTAGTCATTTCACCCTAAGCAAGGCAATAATGCCGTTAAGATGCAAGGGGTTAGTGAGTGTTAAAGAATATGAGAAAAACAAAAACATTAAGGAGAGAAAACAATAAAAGAAATATTAAGAAGACAGTAATTGATATTGCATTTAAATTTTTGAAGATGAAAGTTGACCTGAAAGCAAGAAGTGTGATGGAAGAAACTGTTAGCATAGAATTTACTGTTACATCTAATCATTTCAACTGTAAAATTATTAAAACTTGCTACCAATCTAGTAATGAGCTTAAATTCATAAAGTCTATGTATCATAGAGGAAAGTTCATCAGAACAATTAACATGAAAGAAAAGGCACAGAGAAGGTACATTATGGCTGTGGGAAAGTGACTGAAGCTGAGATGAAATTAATTTTTTATTGTCTAAATGTTTGTTATTATTAAGAGGAAAGATCAAAGTATTTTTGGGATTTTTTTTTTTTTACATTTTTTTAATTTTTCCTAGCACATCTGAAATTTTCATTAAAAATCTTTCTTTTTTTTTTCTTTTTTTTTTTTTGAGTCAGCAAAATTGACAGATAATCAATCATGGCAACCATTATTTTCCATTTTTGTAAAAAGAATAAAAAATAAAAAATGAAAATCTCAGTTCCAAATTCTTTTAAAAATCAATTATAATTTTTCAAAAATTTATTTTAAGAAAATTTGAAATTATAAAGTTTATTTAAAATATTTTGAAACAAGCATTACTTAGTTTCTGTGCAAAAAAGATGTAGTTTAAAAATAAGACAAAGCAGGTCATGACATTTAGTGCCACTTGACAGGTGATGAGTGATGATTTCATCATATATTGACAGCTCGCATAAGGAAAAGTTATCGTATGGAAGTACAGAAGTGACATAATTATTTACATGAACCAACTTATTTACCTTGTTATTTTTAAGGAAAACTTTCAGTGCTCTAATTTTTTTTTTTTTTTGTACTTAGCTTTCACCTTTACATTTACAATGCTTTATGGAAAATATAAAAAAACTAAAATAAGACTGTTGAGAATGAAATTAAATTTCATAAGAAAGGTATCTAATTAATTTATAGGTACCTTTCTTATGAAATTTTATCAGAAGTATACATAAAATACTATAATTTTATGTACATTTATTACATTTTACTGTGTTATTTGTATTTCCATTCATTTTATTATTAATTTGGTATTTCATTTATAGAAAAATGTCATAACTGAGATAATATAAAAATAAGATCATATGAATTTCATAAGATGATACTAATACTTGTAGGTCCCCTTTTCAGTTGAAATTGAAAAATCAAATTAACTTCACACATGTTTCAGAAAAATAAAGGCACTAACAGTGGAGAACAACGCTTAACTCAAATAACGTGACTTTTTATTGTATTCTTGTTGGTCTTCTGTACATTTGAATTACAGCCATTTTAAGGACACAAAAGCTATCTGGAATTTTTTTTTTTTTTTTTTTATAGCACCCAGCTCTTCCAATTGTTATAAGCTATACAACTTGTAATTCTAAAAGATAGATCTATTTAATAACACCATTGACTAAACTGAATGCCGTTTTCACTAATTTTAGAATATTTTAAGAACTTTAATGTAAAAATAATAAAATAATTTAAGAAATAACAAATAATGTTTTAAAAATTCATTTTTTGCCGAAAAGTCTTTTGCTTTTAGGCAATATTATCAATATTCATAAAAACAACTAACAGTATTTGAAATTAAATAATATCTTTGTTTTATTGAGTTTTGTATGTTACAATTCAGAGCTGATTTTCAGGTGGGAGGGGGTCGAATTAAAAAAAAATACATAATTTGCTTTCCTCAAAGCTTTGTGCTTTTAACTAGTATAATCACTAAACTGAATGGCATTGAAATTCTAGTTTTCATAAAATTAGTTGCGGGGGGGGGGGGGGTAATAAATATAAAAAAAACAAATATTTTTGCCATGACTTTAAAAGAAAAGAAAACATAATAATTTCCATCATTTGTGAATAGTTTCTGAACTGTTCATTAATATCTGACAATTATTTTTATTTTTGCAAGATTTTCCAAATTAATGTCTGTCATACAAAAATAAAAGTGCTAAAATTTTATGTTATTTAGTAGTTCTGCTGATACAAAGAGAAACAAGGTTTTTTTTAATCAAAAGTTAGAATGTTCTAAAAAGAAGGAAAAAATTTTTTAAATAATTATAAAATACTTTGTTCTTTCCTCTTAATAACATAAACATTTAGACAATAAAATTTTGTTTTTGTCAAGTTTGGCATCTTTTTCATCATGCGATGCTCTTTTTTTAGCAATCTCTTGTAGGTACCATGTGGAAGAACTTCCCATTCTGTTTCTATCTTGTTTGCTGTGATACATTTGCAGCATGAAGTAGTTTTGTTATACAACTAAATTAGTAATCAACTTGCACATAAAAGCTTTTTCTCTTTCAATGTTTCATTCCAATGAGCCAATTGCTCATTATGGCACTGTACTGTAATCCAATGATTATAATAAAGAGTTCCCTCTGAATCTCACCAAATATAGTGAAGAGCTTGTTAAAGGCCATCTTGAATCTTGTATTTTTGCTGTAGATTTTCATACTAAATGTATTTTTCCTTTTTGAATGATATTGAATTTTGCTGCTAACATTTTTAATATTTGAAATGTTCCCAATAGAAAAGTAAAAAGTTATTAAAAATTCATAAATTGTTTGAATTTAAGGAAATATTACAAGAGATGGTAAACATGTTGAAAAAGAACTGTATTTCTTAAAAGTACTTTCAGCCCGGAAAAACTTTAAATGACTTTTCTATTTAGATTTGTTAAACAGGTAAAATCTGTTTTGATTAAGAGGAATTCTTGAAATCTCGTTTCAGCTTCTAGAAATCAAAGTAAATTTTATTTTCAGGAGAAGTAATAGTAATGATGGTCCAAGTGGTTTTGGTTTTGAGTTGACCTTCAGATTACGTAGAGAGCCAGGTGAAACCAACCCCCCCACCTGGCCTGCTGCTCTGATGCAATCCTTGGCTCGTTATGTTTTTCAGTCAGGTGAGAGACACCTTTATGATTATTGCAATATTCATTTGGCATTTATTTTTTCTATTATTTTTGTTAGTATTCCATCTTGTCCATTGATTTCACTTTTTTTTTTCATTGTTGAAGTTTTCTTTATCTCAAGTGTTTATTAAAAAAACATTTATCACTAATAAATGAAAATCAACAATTAGCAGTTTCCTTAATAATTTATCAGTTTTTATCAAAATGTTTTGAAATAAAAGAAAAAAATCTTAATATTTGTTATTCTCATTTATTTTTTCACTGCTTACAGAAAACATTTTATGCAGTGGAGATCATGTTTCTTGGCATGCCCCTCTTGATGGCAGTGAATCTCGAATCCAGCATATGCTCATGACAGAAGATGCACAACTTCAACCAATTATAACACCATTTGGTGTTGTTAGTTTCATACAAGTTAGTCTTGGTTTTACATTTTTTATCAAAAAGCAAAGAACAAATTAATCATTTTTTCTGAAATTATTCACCTGTATATTAAAATTTGAGCTGCTTACATTTAATTCATTTCTTTCAGAAAATTTGTAAAACAAAAACATTGACATATTTTTTCTTCAGTACTTTAAAAAGAAAATTAAAATTAATTTAAAAATAAATGCAATTGTGGTCACTGACACAGATCTTGCTTCAGATAACCTGTGAACTGTGCTTTCCCACTTTTCACAACTATGCAAGTAAACTGAAAAAGTCAACATGGATTGTCATATTTTTTACATGTTTAGAGATTCATTAAAATTATATAATAGTCTTATTTTGTCAGTAATGCTTATATTAATTCCTGCCAATCTCTCTTATTTTTAATACACTCTACTAGCCAATTGCCAAGTCTTACTCAATGTTTAAATCTGAAACTGCAAAATTCAGTGTTTAATCACCATCCATATTTTTTAATCTTACTGTCTGGAACATTTACTTTGTTAATGCATAAAATGATGACAGAAAAGTAGTTGTCTATCATGAGGCTGAAAAAGAGAAACTAAAACTTTGCTTATATAAAAGCAAATTCAAATCAATCAGTGCTATAAAAATACACACAACTACTGTTATTTTTTTTTCCTTTTCTATTTCCATGTCTCCCTCTGTAATAACTAAAGTGAATGAAAGTTTTGGTAAATTTGTTTAATAAATCTTACAATATTACTGGTTATATAAACAGCAAATTTAAATAATGTGCTTAAAGTAACAGGCATGTTGATAAAATTTTTAAAAAATTGCTGACAAATCTTTTAAATAACTTTTGGCTGTTTTAAAAAAAATGCATCTCTTTTTGGTGATTAACACTTAATTTACTTTTAAAAAATTATTCAAACACATTTTATTCTTTATTCCACAAAAATGCTGTGCTTTCATATGATGTTTTTCTTTTATCAGATTGTAGGAGTCTGCAGTGAAGAATTAAAGGCTGCACAACACTGGAATGGCCCTGGGGTTATTGAATTGTTGCGTTCTGTGTCTGTGTAAGTGCTAGATCAGATTATTTTTTTTTATCTGGTGAACAATGATTCAATTTAACCTCATTGTAAGTTATCTGATTCTCTTAGCACAAAGTACCATTCTTCCCATTAAGACTGTAAAGTTGCTCTTTCTTGTTGTTAAACAAACTGGTTTGTTTTTTTGTAGATTAGTTATTTTGAATTTGCACGATACCTAATATTAAGAAAGAAGTGTTTTCATATGTGTTTGGAAGTAAGATACTAGGGAGCCAGTGGAATGGTATCTAGGAAAAGTTTGGGAACCACAATTCAGTAGTGTAATCTGTTCAATCAGTATTCACTGGGAGCTTGTTTATTGTGGCCATATGCCAGACTAACCTAAATTTATTTATCATAAGAAAACTGTATTATCAAAAATCAGACACCAGTGTTGTTAGATATTAAAGTTTACGTCTAGTCATTGTAACAAAATATCTGGTCCTAACATCTAGTTAATTTTCATTACATCTTCAAATCCTATTCCTAAATATGTAGCAAGATTAAAACATTGATTTAATACAGTTGAAAAATCTTTGTTTTTTGCTGAAGAAATGTCATAAATATTTACATTTATTCAAGATGAATATGGTTAAAGAAAAAAGAATAGTTGTTGTGTTGTGTATAATGCTAAGTAAGCGTTACTGCCTTGTTCTAGTTGGTGTCAGTTTATAAATATGAGCTACCTGCTCATATGCAAATTTGCATATCACTACATCTCCCTATAACGGAGGGGCCTTATGCTGCGAGTACTTCTTGTACTTCTTCTTGTGCCCTCCTGAACATCTTCCCCTATCTCTCTCCTTTCCCTTGGAGATCTAGATCTATCACGTCTATGATCGAACTGTTCCTCTTGCATGCTCTGGTCTTTTTCTTCTAACTTGTCCCATTCTACTTCTTCCTCCGCAGTTTCACTCTGCATTAACTCTTCTGTTACATCAATAATGGGCATCTCTGAAGGCATTTCCTCATCCGATTCTTCTCCTTGGGATCTTATTTGATCAGCATGAACTAGAACACTGTTCCCATTTTCTTTATTTAATATTGCAGTATTATGTCCTTTCTGCATAATAAATTCGGCTGACTCTGGTTGCATATTCCTATTTCTTTTGTACCACATCTTTTGATTTGTGGCATATGACATAGTCAAAGGGGATCTTAATTGTCTGCCCATTAAGGCAGATGGACTTTCCGGCCTGCCTGCATGTGGAATTGTTCTGTAACTTAATAATAGTCTTGGTAGGAAAGCATCGATTTTCTCCTTCTGTTGCAAGCATGCTTTTATGCCCTTCTTTACCGTCTGGACCATCCTTTCCACTGTCCCATTACTTTGAGGGTGGTAGGGAGGGGTCTTGTAAGGTCTACATCCTATTTTTCTTAGCCATTCATGCAAATCAACATCCGCAAATTCTGGTGCGTTATCGGTCACCAATGTTCTCGGTATCCCATTTCTCGAAAATATTACTCTTAATATTTGTTTTACGGTGGCACTTTTTTATCAGGTACTCTCACCACTTCAGGCCAACCTGAATATGCGTCTACTAATATTAATAATAATCCTATCCCATTGACATAGGCATGGTCCATGTGTACTCTGCTCCATGGTTCTACTTCTCGGGGCCACACATGTATTTTCTTTTGCTTGAAATTCCGGAGTTCTGTGCATTTTTTGCATCTTTTTACATAGTCTTCTACGTCTCTTGAGTACCCCGGCCACCACGCTTCCAATTTTAATCTTCTTTGCGTAGCTGCCACTCCACAATGTACGTCATCGTGTACACTTTTTATAACCTGTCTCCTCTGTGTTTCTGGGGGAACTACCAAGTCTCCATTACATATTACCCCGTTTTCTATCGTCATTTTATGTTTGATTTCTTTGAATGGTCTTTCAGCCATTGAACAATTTCCCCAACGATTCTGTTTTATCCGCGACATTATTCTATTTAACACTGGGTCATTTGTAGTTTCAGTAGCCATTTTATCTACAGATATTACATCGGTTTCTACAAGGTGCAAGAATGTGTCTTCAAATTTCTCGTTGTTTTTGTCCTTCTCCTCTCTATAAAACCTCAATCTAGATAAGGCATCAACGTGCGGTATCGTATTCCCTTTAACATATTCAATGTCAAAGTCGAACGCCATCAGTCTAATCGCCCAACGTAATATTCTGAACGTTGTAACTTTTGGTAGTTCTTTTCTTGGGTTGAAAATAAATTCCAGTGGTCTGTGATCACTTTTCAACAAGAATTTTTTTCCCATCAAAAACTGTCTTGCTCTATCCGTTGTCCACACTATGGCTAGTGCCTCCCTTTCTATATTCGAATAATTGTGTTCAGTCGTTGTTAATCTCCTTGATAAGTACATTATGGGATGCCCCTCTTGTGACAAAATACCAGATATGGACTGCTCACTAGCGTCAGTAGTTAGAGTTATGTCCTTCTTAGGGTCAAAAATTTGTACTATTGGCTTTTTTGCCAGAATTTGTTTTAAGTTTTCAAAAGCTTTCTGTTGGTGTTCTAACCAAATGAATTCCACTTTTTTTTTTCTTAACTTCGCAAATGGTTCTGTCAACTTATATTTTGGTACGTATTTTCTATAAAAATTTACCAAACCTAAGAAGGACTCCAACTCTTTTTTATTTTTCGGTGTAGCCACTTTTAGAATTTTCTCTATTAGTACTTTATCTGGAGAGATCCCTTCCTTTGATATTGAGTAACCCAAAAATGATATTTCATTACTGTTGGTTACACACGTTTTTGTATTTATTGTCATACCAGCGTCTCTTAGCCAGTTCAGTATATTTTCAGTTTTTTTCTTTAAATCATCTTCATTTAAATCTCCAACACATATATCATCTTGATAACAGATGGTATTTTCAACATTTCCTATTACTTTTTCAATAGCTTTTTGAAAAATTGCACTTGCCATTTTTATGCCATACAGCATCCTTTTCCACCTTAACAGGCCTATAGGTGTGTTTATGGTCGTCACTTCTTTAAAATTTTCATCTATCGGTATTTGGTGGTAAGCTGATTTTAGGTCTATCTTCGAAAATACTTTCATTCCAGCAAGTTTATGTAAAGCTACTTCCACATTCAGAATAGGGTATGAGTCGGCGCAGACTTTATGGTTCACCCCTATTTTATAATCTCCACAAATTCTCAAGTCACCATCTTTTTTTTTCAATACCACAATGGGTGATGCCCATTTACTTCCTCCTGGAGGGGTCGGTTCTACTAAGTCTTCCTTTATTAACTTTCGCAATTTAGCTATTACCAACGGTAACAAATGCACTGGTATTTTTCTCGCTTCGTAGTAGGAGGGGGAAACATTTTCTTTTAATTTCAGGCTAGCTTCATAATTTTTTAATTTTCCTGTTTTTTCAATTTCTATCTCATTAATCAACTTCGTTGAATTTATTTTTAATACGTCATTCCCCAGTAGTCCATGCGTTTTTCGGCAATTTGTAACTATAATGGGTACTATTTCATATTTTTCTTTTAGTTCTATTGAACCTTCAAAGTAACCCATAATTGGTATAATCGAGCCATCAAACTGACGTTGCTTTTTTTTAAAAATGGTTTTCCCATTTTTTCCCACAAATTTCTGGGTACTATCGTGACTTCACTACCTGTGTCGATTTTCATTTCAACAACACAGTCGTTGATTTTCATTTTTATTTTTGTATCTCCGTTCTTAGATCCATTATTTTGTATATTATCATTTTTTACATTAAAAATCTGTCTATTTTCATCCTCTATTCTTTCCACATTTTTCGTTTTACATCCTTTTTTTAAGTGATTTTTTTAAAACACTTTGAACATGTTTTTCCATATGCTGGGCATTTTTCTTTTTTCATTTCATGAATTTTTCCACAGTACGCACAATTTTTTCTTTTTGTTTGTACCGTATATGTTTCGGCCATTATTTCTTCGTAGGATTTATTTTTATTTTGGTTGTAGGTATGTATTAATTCCTGCTGTTGTATAAATTCTAGACACATATTCAAGGGCATGTTTGTAAGTTGTAACTGTTCCATTAACTTATATCTATGTGCTGAATTATGCATACCTTCAATTAATCTTAGTTGGATTAATTCTTCTTCTGTTGTCTGCTCTCCTATTCCTAGTTTTTCGAATTCACAGTATTTACTCGCACTTCTTAAGCGGTGTAAATATTTTACTATCGGTTCATCCACTTCCTGCTTCATTGCCATAAACTTGGTCCTTTCTGCAATTACCAGTCTTTTCTTTGGTCTCATGTTTCCCTTGATAACCTGGTTTATTTCTTCGAAAGTCATTTCTTCTAGTTCTCGAGGGTACACCATTGTAGCAACCTTTATAATCGCTTCACAACCAGCGGTAGCCATGAACAAGTTGGTGATTTCATTTTCCCCTCCTCTGTTTTTGTTGTCTTTCAACTTTTTACATCTCGCATTAGCAGTGAAGCAACGAATCCACGTATCTACGTATTCTGGGTCTTCAAGGATCAAAGAGGATCCTATCGGCGACGCCATTGTTGTGTTGTGTATAATGCTAAGTAAGCGTTACTGCCTTGTTCTAGTTGGTGTCAGTTTATAAATATGAGCTACCTGCTCATATGCAAATTATAACAATAGTATTATAAGTGAATTGATAAAAAAACTCCTTATTCTCAGTCCCATTGTTAAAAATGAAAAGAAATCATTACTAACTGTAGTATGCCCATTTAAACTGTTTAAACATTTTTGTCACCATTTTATTTGAAAACTCATTTCTAATTGGTTCTCATATTTCTCTTTGATTTTAATAGAGCTGGAGGTGCATGGTTGAATACAGACATGAGGAGAGGGGAGAGCATATTTGAATTGGATCCAACATTACAAGTAAGTACAACTATAGTGGAAGAAATGGGATTTACTTTATCTTAGTAAAACAACAATTGGACGTGATGTGTTATTCTTGAAAGTGGTTGAAGTATAAGTTCAATTCTCAGTTTACAATACAAAAATTGGTTTCTTGCCAAAAATGATTTTTAATAAGTAAAGAATATGATCTCCTTAGATATTTATGCCAACAGGAGGTAAGATCAGAAATGCTATAATAGGTTAAGATTTCAACATAAAAAGTACATTTATCATTAAAAAAATACTAAAAATTCCTTAAATTATTAATGAAATGTTCATAAAATGTATCTTATTTTTTTAATTGCTTTTCTGTTATATGAAATATTTAATGTTGTTTGAATCCTTTGTTTTACATTGATAACAACATTTAATATCTTTAAATTTTATCTTCTAGTTATTGAATTATCACATTTCATGAACATTTTGTTTAATAACAACAAAATACCTTCTGTAATTTTCAGATGAGTCTTTATCTTTCTGAGAGTTATTTTGACTGTATTGACTGTTTGAGAGTTATTTTGACTTAAGACTAATAATAGCAAAAAAGTGAGCTTAATTGTCCAAACAGTCCTTAGAATGTAATATTATTTAAATATATTGGAGTGATAATGAAATATTCAAGTACATGTAAAGATTTATTCTAGAGTATAGACTTTATCAATAAAACAGAATACAGTCAATTCTAATTCTTTATCTCTAATTTAGGCATCAATATTTTTGAAAAAATCAATTACTGACTAAAATGTTATACTAACAAAATAAGAGAAATTACCAAAAAATATCATTCTGCTTTATCCTAAAACCTCTGATTTGTGAAGACGAGAAACTTGGCCAAATCAGCAATTGTTCTTGTGTATGTATGTGTCTTTTCAGGAACGAGTAGACAGTGGGATTGAACAAGAAGGTTCTAATTTGAGTGGGGTAAGTGGAAGATGCTGTTGGGATGAACTGCCTCAGAATGGCTGCAATTTGAATGAAGAAAATAAAGAAAATCAATTGAGAGTTGAAGAACGACGTTGTAGCCTTGAAAGACCGCATATATCAGACCTGGGTAAGATAACTAAAAACAATTTGTGTCATTATTTTCAGGGTTTTTTTTCCATCCCCACCCCAGTTTGTACAAAATACTGTAAATTGTGGTGTACAAGTTGATAATTTTTAGCTCAAAATTCTGAATTAGATCTATACCTACTGTATAAGTTGATAGGCTCTAGTGGCCCAAAACTTAGCAGTACTGGTAAATGAAGTTTATCAACAGTATATGATAACTTGTGCCAAAACTACATGAAGTCATACCATATCTAGTTCTCTGAATGGCCACCTAAATTAAACAACACTTCGGTCAGTGTTTGCACTTAGTGTATCAGCTGCTGGTTGCAATGTGTGCTGCATTAATAGAATACTGAATTTGTGTTACTATTTTATTATTTCATATTAGTTTCTGTGTTATGCCAAATATGTTCACCAAACACAAGTTTTAATGTGATATATTTGTGGTAGCCTGATGGAGTTACACTAAGTGGTGTACAGTAATTGTTAGGAGTGCTGTCACACTTGTTTACAACTAGGTGATAACAGTTTGCATTTTATACGCACCATATAAGTTAGCCCATGGTTTTGTAAAGATTATATAGGCTTGAAAACTCTACTTGTATGCCACAATTTATGGTAGATCTATTCAGCTAGGTGACAGCATTTTTTTTTTTTTTTACCAGTGTAGTGACACTGGCAAATTAATATGCTTAATTTGCATAAGTGCAAGAGAAAGCCTATATAACTCATCACTGAGAATAACGTAGCAGTAGTACAAGCTTAGCGACTGACTAATGCTAAAGCTTGACTTCACAACAATGGCGTCGCCGATAGGATACCATTTGTCTCTAGAAGATCCAGATTTTGTGGATGCATGGATTCGCTGTTTTTCTGCCAGTGCGAGAAGTAAAAAGTTGAAAGACAACAAGGAGAAGGGAGGCGAAAATGAAATTACGGATTTATTCTTGGCTACAGTTTGATGCGAGGCGATAATGAAAGTCTCCACCATGGCATATCCCACAAACTTGGAAGACCTGACTTTCGAAAAAATAAGTCGGATTATAAGGAGAAATATGAGACCAAAAAAAAGGCTGGTAGTGGCAGAAAGAACAAAGTTCATGTCGATGAAACAAGAAATTGACGAACCAATTATAAAATATCTATACCGTCTACAAAATGCGAGTAGATATTGCAAATTTGAAAAACTCGGACAAGACGGACAGACTATTGAAGAAGACTTGATTCAATTAAGGTTAATTGAAGGTATGTGCAATGCATCACACCGATATAAAATAATGGAACAACTACAAATAGGAAATATGTCTTTACATGCATTGACTTTATACAGCAACAAGAATTGATACAGAAATAAAACCATCATAAAAGTCAACCCAGCGAACAAATATTCGCTGATATGTACATGTTAAAAAAGATAAGAAAATGTGCGTATTGTGGATGTGGACACGAAATAAAAAGGGAAAAATGCCCAGCATTTGGAAAAACCTGTACAAATTGCTTGAAAAAGAACCATTTTCAAGCAGTATGCAAATTCAAAAAGAAAACCGTTGAAAGAGTTGAAGAAAACGAAACCAATATGGAAGTGTTCACATTAAAAGATAAGAATATAGAAAAAATTGAACAAAAGAAGACATTATATTAAAGGTTAAAATTAATAACTGCAATTTAGATATGCAAATTGATACTGGGAGTGAAGTAACGCTGATACCAAAAAATTTTTGGGAACCCATTGGAAAGCCACTTTTACGAAAGAGCAGTTTACAACTCCGCCAATTTGATCGGTCGGTCATAAAAACTTTAGGATACTTTGAAGGTTCCTTGAAGTTAGAAGATGAATTTGAAGTAATACCTATAATTGTCACAAGTTGTAAAAAGAACCACGGACTTCTTGGAAACAACGTGCTTAACATAAATTCTACCAAATTAATTAATGAGATAAAAATGGAAAATATTGGAAAGTTAAAAAACTATAAAGCGGGTTTAAAATTAAAAGAAAATGTCTCCCCCTCTTATGAGGCACGAAAATTACCAGTACATTTGTTGCCATTAGTAGTAACAAAACTACAGAAATCAATAGAACAAGACCTTCTTGAACATGTTCCCCCTGGGAGCAGTAAGTGGACATCACCCATTGTAGTGTTGAGAAAGACAGATGGTGATTTACGTATTTGTGGAGATTACAAAATAGGCTTAAATTACAAAGTCTGTTCAGATTCATATCCCATACCGAATGTTGAAGTTGCATTACATGAACTGGCAGGAATGAGCGTTTTTGCAAAAATAGATTTAAAAACGGCATACCACCAAATACTAATAGACGATAACTTCAAAGAAGTAACCACGATAAATATGCCAATAGGGTTACTAAGATGGAAAAGGATGCCATATGGAATAAAAACCGCAAGCGCCATATTTCAAAGGGCCATTGAACAGGTTTTAGAAAATATAAAAAATATGATTTGTTACCAAGACGATATATGCATAGGAGCTACTAATGAAAAGGAATTAAAAAAGAAAACCGACATAATCTTGAATAGATTAAGAAATGTTGGAATGACAATAAATGAAAGAAAATGTGTAAGCAATTGTAGTAAAATATCTTTTTTAGGTTATTCCATTTCAAAAGAAGGTATATCACCAGACCAAGCCTTAATAGAAAAAATACTAAAAGTAGCTACACCTACAAATAAAAAAGTACTGGAGTCTTTTTTGGGATTGGTGAATTTTTACAGGCGATATGTACCAAAATACATGGACTTAACTGAACCGTTTGCAAATTTAAGAAAAAAGAATGTTGAATTTATTTGGTCAGAGGAACAACAAAAAGCTTTTGATAGATTAAAAGAAATTATGGCAAAGAAACCAGTAGTGAAAATGTTTGATCCAAAAAAAAGACATGACGTTAACCACAGATGCAAGCGAACATTCAATATTGGGAATATTATCACAAGAAGGACATCCGATAATGTATTTATCAAGAAGACTAACGAACACCGAATTTAATTATTCAAATATAGAGAAAGAAGCATTGGCTATCATGTGGACAACTACTAGAGCCCGACAATTTTTAAGTGGAAAAAAATTTCTGTTAAGAAGTGATCATAGACCATTAGAGTTTATATTTAACCCAAGGAAAGAATTACCCAAAGCCACGACATCGAGGATACTAAGATGGGCAATAAGATTGATGGCATTTGATTTTGATATAGAATATGTGAAAGGAAAGATTCAGCTGGTCTACCTGCAAGTTTGTTGGGGCAATAATCGGGCCAAGCAGAAAAAAACAAGTCGATTTCAGTCCAAAGAAAAATTTATGTATATAAGGAAGAAATTGGTACAAAAAGAATAATGCTTCTTTTACACGAAAGTAGTGTATATGAAATAAGTCCAGAAAAAAAAACAAATATTGCAAATAATTCTGAAAGAAGAGAAGTAGTTTTCGGGTTAACCATTTTTGTTCTTAGTAGTTGCCATAATTATTTCATTATCAGGATACAAGGAGGTTCATTGTGTCAATATTACACTTCCTCCCTTATTACAACAGCAAGCGGACACTTTCACTCTCACTGCCTCTCTCTCTCTCTCTCTCTCTGGCCTACTGCTTGTCAACTCACTTCACCCAGTTCCAATCAACTTCAACATTCAATTTTGACTGTTTGTTTTCACACAAACACTGCCCTTAAATAAACACAGTGGTAGCAACAAAAAACCTGGAGTGTTGGTAAACTTAGAATACAACCTGATTACTGACCTCTCCCCGCTTCATAATTAAATGAACAGCCTCTTCTTCTCAATTGGTATTCCATAGCTCATATAAATACTGTTGTTTTGACATTTTATATTAATAATTCTGACAAAGCACAGATTATTTTTCTCATCTATAAGCAATACTATAATTATTAATATTTCAAGGGTGACCATTACTCTCTGCCACACAGGCAATGATATTATCTTTAACTTTCACACTTCTAAATGCAATGACCCACTGGGGCATACAAGAATGTTGTAACCGGCTTGAACAAGAGTGTGCAGCCATAGTCAAATGGGCAGGGAATCCAGTCACATTTAAATTTCTTTGTACAATAAGTTAATAATGTACCTGTTGGATTTCATTTAATTCTACATTATGTTGAAACAAAAATATTCACTGTTTCTATTTAAAAAGTTTTTGTTTTGATTTCAGAAGTATATAAAAAATAATTTAAGTTTCCCTGAGATTAGATTTAACCACCTGTAATGATTTCCACACTTAACTAGCCAAGCTTAGTATGTTTCCTTTTTGTTACACTTTTGCATTCTCTTTGTGCTTTCATTGTCATTTATAAAAACAGTTTTCTTTATTTAGGTAGGAATGTGTTTTTGTTTTATCCTGGATTTCTTTGCAGTTAAATATCTTCACACCTCTACAAAAGCTTTTATCTTGATTAATGCTTTTGTTATAAAAAAAAGGCTTGTTTTTTATTTATTTTATTTTATTTTTTTTGCTTTTTGTCAAAAGTAAACCTATTTGATTCTTCTTTTTCTACAGAATCTGAACAAATTAAAGCAACACTAAAAAAAGGTCTTAATAATACAAAACTTCTAAATTCAACATTGCTCTCTGAACAAAATGAAAACCTTGATGTTCTACAGTAAGTACAGCTAAGTTTTGTCATTACTGATTTTGATGATCATTCTTAAATCTTGATAAAGCATTACTTTTATGATTTCAACTTTGTTTTTTTAGTTATTAGGAAATGGTTGTCTTTTTATATATATATATATATATATATATATAATTTTTTTTTTTTTTTTTTTCAGCCACCAAAGTGGTTCAAGGAAAGAATCATTTGACAGCACATTAGCCTCAGAAGTTCCATCAGAATTATTCCGAACCCAATCACTCGATAATGTCCATTTGAAATTGAGCCTTGAGGCTGGTTCACTACTACCACTTGCCTTGAAGTAAGATATTATTTCAGTTAAAAAACATGAATACTTTATCGCATTTTCTCCTTTTTTTTTTATAAAAGCAAACTCTTTGACTATTAATATAATTTGAAATGAAATGTTCATATCTCAGAAGCTACTTTTATTCCAACTTCTTGATGCTTACTTCAATGATCAGAAAGGTATGTTGAGCAAGAACATTGTGATAAAAAACAGTAATAAGGTAAAAGAAAAGATCACAAATGGAAATATTTCAACTCAGAATTCAAACAAACCAAACTTAATTCTTGTTTTTCTTTCTTCAAACAAACGATTTTGAGCAGTAAATTTTGCTTTGAATTTTACTAAGGCCTTATTTACAAAAATTAAAAATTGTTCGAATAATATAATAAATTTCCTAGCAATAATCACATTTGTGTACTTTTACCACAAGTAAAATATTGATAGCAAAATATGTGGTATAATTTCATATCCAAAACTAAACTATTTGCTTGAATTTTATCTTTTTAATGAACAATATGAAACCAAAAGCAAAAAAATGAAATTTTTACAAAGGCAAATGAAAAATAAGTGTTTGCCAAGATTAATGGTGACTTGTTTGTATAAACAGTTGTAAAAATTTATTCTCTTAATGAAGCAAAACATAAGAAATTGTTGAATATTTTCTTTGTATAAAATTAATGCAAAATTAATCTATCTATTAGTTTTACAAGGGAAAAAAAGAAGTCATTTTTCTATTTGACATGATTTATGTATTTTGAGTCTCATCTATTTTCTAATCAATTATTCATTTCAATATTTACCTGTAAAGAATAACTATTTCTAATAATCTGTATTGATCTATTTATAACTTTGTCATGTATGTGAATGTTACTGAGGTTTTCATCTTGCATTTTCTCATTCTCTAAGGTTAATTATGAAACAAAATTGTTTTTACTTTTACTATTTTCAGAGGCAGATTAAAACATGGCAGACATTTTACCTTTAAAAGTGTTTTAAATGATGTTGCCATAACCTTAGTTTCAAGCAGTGTTACTGGTTCCATAGCTGATGAACAACATCCATATGCTGCCCATGGACCTTGGCTCCAGGTAACTATTATTTATATTCTTTTCAAATATTTCTACATAACGTAATTTTTCTACATTGCAAATAAACATTCACAAGTTTTATCTTTTCTTACTACTACATATTCTCTTCTATAAATGCAGCAATCAATATCTTTTTTATAGATTTTAAAAAGCATGGCATTGCTTGCTTAAGGCCAAGTCATAATGTGTAACTCGGACCCAAAATTAAAAGCCTAACTCAAATCTCATCATTGCACTGGGAGCAAAGATTTTTTTATGGTAGTTTGCCTCTGTGGTTGGCTTAAGAAATTTTTGCTTTTTACATTTGAAATAAGTTTAGTTAATTGAAGTAAGTATAAGATTTATTTTATATCTTTACAACTTACTGTATTATTTTACATTTTCACATTTGCATAAAAAAATACACTAAAATGTATTTACACTATTTATATTCGGGCTGTTGTTCTCATCACAACATTTCAGCCATTGTACCCTCCAGTCTTCTTCAGGTGTATAGTGATCTGTTCAGTTCAGAGTTCTAGAATTATCCAGCCGCAGGACACAACTGCCAAAATGTTGTGATAACAGCAGCAAAGATGAGAACAATACTCTGAATATAAATATTGTAATAATAATTCCTCATCCCAGAAATTCAGACATTAAATAAATGTAATCTAGGAAATATTGTCTTGTTAATTTAACATTTTCACTTGAAGTAAATTTAATTCAATTTTCTTCTCTATAAAATTTTTCTTAAAAGCAAATCTTGTTGACAAATAAAGTTATTATTTCATCATTTATAAATAGGCGAAATAATTTACCTTCAGAAAGACAGTGTCAGGTACATCAATGGTCATCAGTAGCTTCCATAAAATTAGTAACTGTTAGTGGTCATCATCACTTTCCTCAACATCACTAGCATGGTTATCATCTTTGACCACTTCACTATCAATATCAACGAGTAACATCTTCAAAATCATCATCAGAGTTCAAATCAAAGAAAAACTCCTGAATAAAGGCTTCATTGGATGTTGATGCGGCCATTTTTGTTTATAATAATTTGAAAAAATTAACATGGTTTTAATCAATGTTACACCTCATGTAGAGTCTTAGAAGTATTCAAAATGGCATCGGAAAACGGAAGTTTAGTCTCATTCCAATGCAGTAGTAGGTGATTTCCAGCTTAAAATACTGGAAATAACAGTTAAAAGGTGTTTATTTATAGCAACCATCTCAAGGTGACAGAATGCACCTACAGCTGCAATGATAGAGAATTCTATGGCAACAATTTTTGCCTCCAGTGTGGTAGTAGTTAACGAACCATCCTTTGTCCTGGTTAACAACAGACTGAAGGTCATTTTTTATATCAGCTGCCAATTTGACCTTATCAAGCTGATCAGATTTACTATGAAGGCTGGAATAAAAGGTTGTGTCATCAGCATAAATACCAAGTTGTGAGCTGATGCCATTGGGAAGGTCATTAATGAAAATTAAAAACAAAGACCAAGGATAGAGCCTTGCTGGGGACACCTGCATTAGTACAAAAGGATTCTGGAATAGGAATTCAGTATTTGATGGTACCATCAAGGGTTTCTTAGGTTGTTTTGGAGCCATTTCCTTACAAGTTTGGCATTGAGTTTTAGTCAGCTGAATACTTGCATCCAAGCCAAGCCAAAACAGTTGTCATATGGTATTTGCAAACATGCCATTAATGCCCTGGTGTGTGGAGTGAAGTGATTCAAGTACCTCTGAACATAGTTGTTTGGGTATGAGGATCTTATTGTTCATTATTGGTACTCCTTCCGAGTTGCCTTTCCGAGTTTCTGGCAAACCCTTTCCATATGCCCCAACAATCTGCAATTGAAACTGCAGGACATCCCTTTCTATCCATTGACCCAATGGGATGTGAGGTCCTTCTACATCTCCTGCAAGGCTTGGTATAATGCAAGGTCTTGATTCCCTGGGACAGTTGCTCTCTGTTCAACCTTTGTACATTAAATGATGTGATAGGGAGTAAATTGTTGTGGAAGTGAGGAGTTGACTTGTATCTGGTTTCCAGGCTGGCCAAATTTTATAACTTCTGCTCTAGAGTGGTGAGGGTAGTGGCCTTTGCCAGTATTCCACTTTGATGTTCACTATTAGCAAGACCTGCTACCATTTTCCCAGCAACTATGTCCCCAGAATAGTTTACTTACTGGCCACAACTACTTTCATTTGGGCAGGTAACTACAAATTCACAAAATATTGCTCAGTCTCATAGTTGAGCTAAGAAATGTATCATCAACTTACCTTCTTTTTGTCTCATAGTGTGGAAGTTCTGTCTGTGCACCTCTTTGTATAGTCCCCTAACTGCAGTGAGCCATATTTGACATAGAAGTTGTTCCTCAGTGGTAGAGTTGAGTATTTTGGGCCCCCACCAGGTTGAATAGCAACCTGTTCACCTCTTGGGAACACATCATCCTTAGCTCATTGCAAATCTCTGCTTGGTTGGTTAGTCTGTACATTTCTTTGAACTGTGTTCACAAGTTCACGAATATTACCCAGTCACTGTCTGTTGCATCCAGCCCTATTGTGGGTTGTTCTGGTTACTTCACATTGGATATGCCAGACCTGTTGTAAAGTCCTTCCTTTCGAGGTGCTATATTCTCTCTTTGCAACTTAACCATTTGTGGCATAAGTTGCACATATTGTTGATCTATAAACGGTGAGGTAGCCATATTTCTTTGTATGGCTACACCAATGCTGAGTTTTGTTAATAAACCTTGCAAAGTTCTGCTTCACAAATATGTACTGTTGGTATTTCTCAGAGTTAAAATTTTGTTCAATATTGGATTGGCAACACCATATATAATGCCTGGAGTGAAAAAAAGATGCCACTGTCCCAAATGACTGCCATTTATATTTGCCTACCAGATCATGTGGCAAGGGCAGACTACTCATCTGTCTCCGTTGCCAGTGTACCCTCTAGGATAGTTCCTCATGCAAATCAGTACCTCATGTCCTACTCTGCACTAGGGTGGTAGCACCTGTTAAGGACTCAGCTATAGGCAAATTACTCCCCCCCAGGAAAAAACTATGAAAGTATAAAAATACATTTCTATAGTAAAAATACCAGCAATGCATTTTTATATAAAAAATATTACCAACAGTACCTATTTATAGAAAAATTATCAACATGAAAGAACTCTTTCATGAAATTAATCCATATAGTATCCTACAATTTCTTAAATGAAACTGTATTCCAAAATATAATTTCAACAAAACTACAACATAAACCATACATATCACTGCCTCTAGTAATTATGTTCACACAAATAAATATATATATATATACACATATGCACTAAAAAGTATCAACTACCATGTATTCAATTGGAAAAGCAGAATAACATATCATATTTATTACTTCAAAGCTCCCAAGAAATACCCAAGAGTACCCAATACCAAAGGGAGTCAAGGAGGAATACTACCATGAGCTGCAGAACTCGCTTAATAACGGTTGGTTACAGACTTATCCTGAAAAGGAACTTGGTCCTCCAAAAGGTTTAATTCCATTGATGGCGGTGGTGCAGAAAAACAAAAATAAAGTGCAGCCAGTATTAGACTATCAAGAGTTGAATGAGTGTCTCGATGCACACACAGCCAATGCTGACGTGTGCACACAGAAACTGAGGGAGTGGCGTAAAAATGGACCGGATGTCTCTATCCTTGACCTACAACAGGCCTATTTGCAAGTACACATCCATAAGTCACTTTGGCCCTTTCAAACTGTAATCTTCAAGGGGCGAAGATATTGCTTGACCCAAATGGGTTTCGGGTTGAATGTTGCACCAGCCATAATGAAGGCCATTGTGGACGCCGCATTGTCGAAAGACGAGTCAGTTCGACGGGCATATATTGATGATATTTATGTTGACAAGAGCATGATTTCAGCAGCTTGCGTGAAGGAGCACTTGGCTGTGTTTTTCTTGACCGTCAAGGAATTGGAGCGCTTACAGGACAGCACACATGTTCTGGGTTTGCATGTCGAGCAAGATGACAACATGCTTAAGTGGAAACGTGAAAATGGAATTCCATCAGTTCCTAAGGTCCTGACGCGACGTAACGTCTTCTCGTGGTGTGGAAAACTGGTGGGTCATGTTCCTGTGTGTGGGTGGCTTCCTGTTGCTGCACCATTTGTAAAACGCAGGACAGTATCGATCACGTCTGGTTTGAATGACGAAGTGACAGATGCTCCCCTTAAAAACATGATTGAGGACATAGCGGAAAGAATATGCCAGAATGACGCTGGACACGGTAAGTGGTGCACAAGCGGACACGCCTATGAGGTATGGATCAATGCAAGTTCTCTCGCCACAGGGGTTTCATTGGAGGTTGACGGAAGCGTTGTAGAAGACGCATGTTGGCTGCGACCTGTGAAGGACGCCCAACATATTAACTTATCAGAATTGGATGCTATTCTGAAGGGCGTCAATTTAGCATTACAGTGGGGTGCAACGGAACTACAGCTCTTCACGGACTCTCCGTGTGTGCACCGGTGGGTATCAAACATGCTCACTGGCAAAACCAGAATACGAACTAAGGCGGCAAGTGAGATGTTGATCCGGAGGCGTTTGAGTACTCTTGAAAAGCTGATTCAAGAGTATAACTTATTGATCAAGATAAGTTTAGTAACGTCGAGTGAGAATCGAGCAGATAAGCTTACCCGAGTACCGCAACAATGGTATGATGTGATAAAGAAGGAAACCGAACTAAACCCGCGCGATATGCGCTTCCATGATGAACGAGACCTCTCCTGATCAGATACATGCCATACACTGCCAGAGTGGACATCCTGGCATCAGACGAATGCTGTATTTTGTGAGACGAATTTACCCTACGACATCCAAGGCAGCCGTCAAGGCAGTGGTCAGAAAATGTAAAGAATGCCAGTCAATTGACCCAGCCTTCAGTCGTCGGCCTCGTGGCAACCTCTAAGTATGACTGAAATCTGAACCCACTTAGGAATGGACATTACACATTACGGTGGTCAACACTACCTTATGTTAATTGATTGCAGCCCTAGTAGATTTGCGATATGGTGACGCCTGCTTCAGCAAGACTCGAGAAGCGTCATTCGGCAGTTAGAAAGTATTTTTTTTTAACAAGGCCCACCATCAGAAATCCTGACCAACAATGACACTGCATTTCGCAGTAAGTCCTTTAAAGATTTCTTGGATGACTGAGGAGTTCCTGCAGGAAACGGTATAGTGGAAAGATCTCATTGGAGCATAAAGTGAATTGCAGCAAGAAAGCCGTGTTCGATAATGGAGGCAGTATATCACGCCGAAGGATAATATATCGACGACTAATGTGCCTGCCAATATAATTCACCATTACCGACTGAAAGTGAAGGGAATTACTACAACATTACCACCTGATCGTTGTAAGTATCACGATGTATACAAAGTTGGGGACAGTATGGGTGAAACCTCCTCATGGCCGGTGTACCTCCAAGTGGGTTGTGTGATTTTGGTTGATGGGATGCCATGGCATGTAAAGGATCTACGCCTTTTCATTGATTCTGATACTTCGCCAAGCAAATCCGATGATGGTTCATCATCTGACAGTGAGCAGATAATTGAGATCTGCGAATCCGATGCTTCCACGGACACAGAATTTCCCGAAAATCTAGATACGTCTGATGACTCCTCAGGAGATGACTCTCCGACACGCTTAAGGGACATAGTTCCATTACGACGAAGCACCAGGGTAAAGAGAGCTGCTCCAGGGTGTTCAATTTGTGATAGTGAGATCAAGGGGGGGTATAGTGAAGAAAACGGGGATTTACCTCGTCAAACTAAGCAACAAGTCGCATGTATTTTACAACAAAATCTGGCAAAAAAGAAAATTAATTACCAAACAAAAGGGCACATATTTCGCATGACATGCTGAAGATGGAGTATTTGAATTTTAAAAAAAACAAGTCTGACACAGGAGTCGCAATAAACGTACTTTGATATGCAAAATACTAGAGATCGTCTCTCAGCTGTCGACGAATGGAAAAAATGTTCGCCCGATAAAAGCAGTTGATGTTCTCAAATCTCGGGAATTCGGCAAAAATGGCTACCGTGTTTGGTGAAGAATGAGTTATTTTTCTGACTGGTGGCGTGCATTTTGATTAGCGAGATAGTATTTGCGAATCGAGTTTTTGGCATTTCTTTCTGTCCTCGATGTTCGAGTTGGAACTTAGTGATTTATTCTCTGTGACGTGGAAATAATCTGCAACAAATATTTTCCTTTGCAATCCCAGTTTACTTACACCAACATTACAGTCTACGCTTTCCCATTCTTATTTAGAGCTTGATAGACGCTTTCCACAATTATTGTCAGTACATCAGCAGTTGACCTGGATAAACGAAAGCCATGTTGCTTGTTTGAAAAGGGGTCCCGCAATGTGAGATGCTTAACCAATTCAGCATTGATTAGGGCCTCTAGTAGTTTCCCAAAAAGAGATAGAAGGTTAATAGGCTGATAGTTGGGAGGGTCGGACGGTTCACCCGAGTTCTTAAAAACTGGAACAAACAGGAAAGCAAGAGGCAGCAAGGCATTTTTTATACAGTTTGGAGAGAACAGGAGCCAGTTCAGCAGCACACTGAAGGACTATTACAGAGGTACCATCAGGTCCACATGCTTTGTGGGGATCCAGATTAGAGATGATAGTAGAAACCATAAATCACTCAACAGAGACTCAATTCGAAGTGGGAAGTTAGGCAAGGATACTCCAAATGAGTCAAGGGTTTAAGGAGAATTTACAGGCGAAACATTCAGCTTTATCAGCAAAAGATGTTAACACCTCAAATTGCTTGAAGAGAGGAGGAATAGAATGCTTACTCTTATTTACAGAGCTGCCAGTAATAATGAGAGCCAAGGTTGTTAGATGCAGTACGGTACCTCATTAGTATTTTGCTTATTGGAAATATTAAAGTATCAGCTTGAAATTAGAACTAAAATAAAAGTTTCAAGAATGATTTTTCATTTTTAAAAATTCATTTTAAACCTTAGATATCATGAATCTGTGGAGGTACCTCTTTTTCATATATATATATATATATACACACACACACACACACACGTTAGTCTCTTCTAAGGAAGTTAATTTAGATAATGTTTTGTTATGTTTCAGTTTTAAAACTTTCTTCCAAAGAATTTTGTTTTTCTGTTTCTATATTGTAAAATTTATTTAAAAATTCTATTATTTGACACATTTTTGATTAAATTGTTTCATCCCAAGCAAGGCAATAAAGCCACTAAGATACATGTTGTGACTGAGTGTTAGAGAATATGAGAAAAAAACAGAAGAGAGAACAATAAAAGAACAGGAATTAAGAAGACAGTTGACATTGCATTTAAATTTGAAGATCAAAGTTGACTGAAAAGCTAGAAGCCAGAAGAGAGTGCCACAAGTAAGAAGTGTGATAGAAAAAATCTGTTAGCATAGAACTTATGGTTACACTTAGCAATTTAAACTGTACAAGGATGAGACCTTGCCACCAATCTGGTACTACACTTAAGAAATCAAAACTACATAAGCTCAAGGCTGAAAATGTTTAAACAGCCATGTATAAGATAATTCAATGGAACTGTCGTGGAATAAAAGCAAATATAAATGAACTGTTTCTGTTAATAACAGACCTATCACCGGCAGTTGTTTGTCTTCAGGAAACATTCCTTAAGCAAGGTGACAAAATGAATATAAAAGAATACCAGCAATACAACCATTACACATGACACTGGGCCTTGTGCATCTGGCAGTACATCTATCCTAGTTAGGAATGATGTATCCCAAAGTAAAATAAATTTGACAACTACTTTACAAGTGACTGTTCTTAAAGTGACCCTACATAAGCCAGTAAATATTTGCTTGGTATATCCCCACCTAATGAGCAAGTAAATGAAGCTGAAATTCAGGAAATTTAAGGCAACTCCCTGCACCCTTTATGATACTAGGGGACTTTAACTGTCACAGCACAATATGGAGTCTGTAAAGACACAAACCAAAAGGGAAGGACTTTAGAAAGAATTTATAAACAACAATGATTTATAATGATAGAACTCCGACGTATATAAATCCAATAGATTTATCCATATGGGCTCTATCAATCTATATGGATTTCTCTTGGAAGGTTCTGGTGGACACATGCAGTAGTGATCATTTGCCAAGTGTTCTGCAAAATTCAGAACATAATGATAAAAATCCTCTCTGTTAGAAATTAAGCAAAGCGAACTGGAACAAATTTCAAAACCAATGTTCTGATAAACTAGTTGAAGGTGAATGCATCAAGGACTTAGAGCAGTTTACAGAAATCCTTATATTTATCGCAAAGGAATACATTTAAAAAATTTCAGTCCAAAAAAAACATAATGGATCTTGATTCAATGATGAGTGTAAGGAAGCTATCAGGTTCAGAAGAAGAGCTTTGAGAGATTTCAAAAATCACCTTCAATCTTTGATTTGTTACAATTTAAGCAACTTCAAGCAAAAACATGGAAAATAATTAAAGAAAGCAAAAAAGAATATTGGAAAAATGATGTCAACAGATTTAATTCTGCCACAAAAACAAAATCTCTATGGGATATGATAAGGAAAATAGTTGGTCAACGTCATATACTGATGCTATAAAACATCTCTTGATAAATAACTATAAAATAACAAGCAAATAGGATATCATTGATCAATTAGCCAAAACAATCTCCAAAAACTCATCCGCCAAGAATGGTAGCCAACAATTTCTAAAGCTGAAAAGAAAAAGCTGAAAAACAAAAATTAAACTTTAAATCAAATAATGCTGAGAGCTATAACCTACCATTCCCTATAGAGGAACTAAGTGAATCTTTAAAGAAATCCCACAATGCATCTGTAGGACCAGATGATATCTATTATCAATTCATAAAACAGTTGCCCAACAAATCATTACAACTGTTACTAAATTTGTATAACAACGTATGGACAAGTGGCAACTTCCCAGATATGTGAAGACAGTCATTCAATATCTCTATTCCAAAACCTGAAAAGGATGACAGACTCTGAAAGCTACAGGCTGATAATACTAACGAGCTGCCTATGTAAAACTATGGAGAGAATGATCAACAAGAGGTTGTCTTGGTACATGGAAACTAATGGCCTAATCGGTGACTACCAATGTGCTTTTAGGAAAAAAGAAGTACCATGGAACACTTTGTATGCCTCAAAACCTTTGTAAGAGAACCTTCCTTAAGAAAGAAACTCTCACAGCAGTATTTTTTGACTAAGAAAAGTTGTATAATACAACATGGAAATTTGGTATTTTGAAAGATCTACATCAACTGGGTCTAAAAGGAAGGCTGATTAATTCATAGGGAATTTCCTGAAAGACCGGAGGTTTCAAGTCTCTATAGGAAGTATGTTACCAGAACTGCAAGATCAAGAAAAAGGGGTTCCACAAGGAAGCATTCTTTCAGTGATGCTACTTTGCATAAAAATTAACTCTATAGTTAAAACCCTAAACCCAGGAGTGAGAAGTGTCAATGATTTTCTAATTATGTACAGATCTTGGCATCTGAATACCAATGAAAGACCACTCCATCAATATCTTAATAAAATAGACAAATGGGCCACTGAAAATGGGTTTACATTTTCCAAGACAAAAATCAAATGCCTACATTTCTGAAAAATCAAAAAATTACACAATGATCCATGTTTAAAATTAGACGGAGCAGAAATCCCAGTAGTGGAAAACCACAAGTTTCTAGGCATTATCTTTGATAAAAAGTTCATGTTCATTCCCTATCTAAAATATTTGAAAACAAAATGCAGCAAAACCCTACAACTTCTGCATGTAGTGGCCTGTACTGAATGGGGAGCAGATCGACTAACATTGATCAAATTATACAGATCACTATTTCACTCAAAACTGGATTATGCTAGTTTCATATATGGGGTGGCCAGAAAGTCGTATCTAAATATTCTCATTGCAACCTGTCATCAAAGCCTCAGATTAGTACTAAGGGCTTTAAAAACATCCCCGGTGGAGAGTTTATATACAGAAGCTAATGATACACCTCCACATTTACAGCATACTGAACTGGCACTGCAGTACTATGTAAAAATAAAATCATATCCAACTAATAAATTTAATCTTTTCTTTTTAGATATGGTAAATGAATAAGTGTAGAGGTTTTTCCATTACTTCTTGTTTAGGATTGGGTTTTCAGTTCCTTCAAAATTCTACTTCAACATTATGCTTCTAATGTCACCACCTAAACTCTGAAATTTATACTATTATTGGGTTTCTGGTTCCTTCTAATCAGAAACCCAATAATAGTAAGTTTTTTCCTACTCTTTTACTTCCAGTAGCCCATTGCATCTTAGTGGCATTATCGCATTTCTTGAGGTGAATTGATTAAAAAAATGTGTACAAAATGTTAATTCTAATTCTGCTGCTAAATTCAGCATTTATTTTTTTACTTCTACAAGCATAAAAAATAAGTCAGTATAACATAGTTACTTTATTTCTAAACAATAAAATCAAATAAAAGTTACTTTGATATCATATTTTTGTTTCACAATTCATACAGGCTCTTCAGCAATTCCTAGTTTTCCTAGTTTTTCCTAGTTTTTTTTTTTTTGGTCGTTCCTAGTTTTTCACAAAACCTTCCTAGTATTCCTAGTTTTTTATTCTCAAAAAATATGAAAAAAAAATTGTAATCCATTTTTAAAATGTGTTTGAAGTATTTTGCAGAATGGAATCATAAGATGTTAAGATTAAATATAGACCTATAAACTATAGATCTTAAAAGTATTTGGGCATAAAACATGAAGATTTATTAGCAATTTGGGTTTAAAAACTGAAAATATATATTCTTTATAAATGAGTGTGGGGCTTCACCTATTCTATTTGATAACCCTCTGTTTTGCTTTGCTGTGATCAGTGACTGAAAATCAACTTAAGAGTTGTTATAACCTACAGTTACTGTAGCATAGCTTTGGTGGTGAAAATGCTTTTGCTTGTGTATTTTTCTGTGTCCTGTTTGCATGATACCAATCCTATTTTAATGTTAACATATAATCCCCCTTTAAGTAATAATATACATCATAGTTCTGCTTGGCTTGCATGTTTAATATATGATATTGTATAAATATCTAACCCTTTCATACTATGCTTGCTTTAAAACCACTTTCTTGTCTTTGTTATCTTTCTTTTCAGAAACGAAGTAGTTTGCTTAGCTATCAACATTACTAATCATGCCTAGTGGAAAAAACAAATTTAACCATGCTTGGATTAGTAAACTTGACAATAATGGCCAACTGCTGTCCAAATGGTGTAAAGAGGATTCTTCAAACAGCTATGCTGGCTTTTGTGTACTGTGTAAAAAGAGCATCTCATGTTCAACTACTGGAGCTATACAACTCAATGGTCATGCTGATGGTCAGAGTCACAAGGATAAACTCTCTGATCCCAAGCAGAAATTGTTGATGCCAACCAGTCAAGTGGCCGGTACCAGCAAGCAAAGAGGAGGAGATGTGGAACAAAAAATGTATCTTCATCCGGTGTCTGTCAGTGACCAAATAACAAAAGCAGAAGCACTGTGGGCAATGCAGGTTGTTGCTGGAGGGTACTCCTACACATCCTGTGAACGTATTGCTGGACTATTCAAGGCAATGTTCCCAGGAACCATCTCTGACAAGTTCACCATGAGCAAATCAAAGGTATCATACCTGATATCAGATGGACTTGGACCATACTTTCGAAAAGAGACCACTGTAAAAATAAGAGCAGCACAATGTCCTTTCACAATCCAATTTGACGAAACCGGCAATGCTCAACACAAGAAGCAGTGTTATATGCTTGTTCGATTTTGAAATGAACAAAAAGGGGAAGTAAGTACCATGTTTCTGAAAAGCCTTATGCTTGGACATGCTAAAGCAGAGAATGTGAGTAGTGCGATTATAGATGCTGTGACAGAAGATGGATTTGAAATGCCATTAGCTCAGCTGATATCCTTAGGTAGCGATGGTCCAAATGTTAATAAAACAATATGGAAAGCTGTACAAAGTCATCTGAAAACAGCTGAATTGCCAGGACTGATACCTTTTGTGCCATGCACACTGCACACAGTGCATAACTCTTTCAGGAAAGGACTTCATGTTTACGGAGAAAATGCTGAACAACTAGCAATTGATATTTTCCAGTGGTTTAAGACGCACATCTGTCAAAGGGAGGACTACAGCCTTGCTCTAGAGGATCTTGGTCTAAATGAAGAGTTCTTCATTCGGCATGTACAGTGTCGGTGGTTGACCCTTGTACCAGCATTGGAACGTCTTCTCAAACATTGGAAACCTCTTTGTAAGTACTTCCTAACAGATCTTCCCAAAAAGAGTACAAAGGATCGCACCAATGCACAGCTGAAAAAGAACACCTGATACCAAAGGATATGCCAGTTTCTCTCCAGCAAAGAGTACCTTGCACAGGTTCAGTTCCTGGTATGTGTTGGGCCTTTGTTTGATCCTTTTCTTAAGAAATTCCAGAAGGAAGAGCCAATGATCCATCTCCTGTATGAAGAGTCAACCTTGTTGAAAACCTTCTGGCTGCTGTGAGACAAGCCCACCAAAAGTATGAAACAAGGCGAGAAGCTGAAAGGAAAGAGGAGGAAAAAGGAAGCTGCTCTCCAGAAACAGGAAGAAAAAGAAAGGATTGAAAAACAGCAGCAAACCAAACGAATGCTTGATGAAAAGGAGAAATATGTTAATTAGAGTGAATTGGAACTGAAGACAGAAATGGAGAAGGTGAATCAGATCTTTGAAGAAGCCAATTTAAGATTATCTGAAGCTATAAAGTCTACAAATTTCAAAGAAATGAATATTAGTCAGGGTCTGTTGGATGTTGCAAAGGCAAATCTTCAAAAGATAACAGCTGCTATTAGCAAATGCATTGAAGATAGAAATGACATTGGAAAGAAGAGATTGCGATTGATAAACTCATTTATGAAGAAGTAAAAAGGACTGTTAAACTACCTCTTCAACTGTAATGCTTGATGCTTTATATGTACCTCTGTTCATTTTATATGTTTTACAAAGTACATGTTTATGTTTAATATACTTGTCTCCTTATGTTTAATTTTATCATTATGGAACTGTGTTCAATAATAGTTTTTTATGAAAATGAAGTAATGTATACTTATCCTTATAAAAGGAATATGGCCCTGCTTCTATTTGTTTGAAATATTCAATCTTTGACTTAATAGAGTAATGTCACATAAAAATGGAAATATGTTTTATTAATATGTTACTGCATTTTTAATATACTATCATTGTTTTGTGTAAAGATTTTGTTCTTTGCCTATATTTTAAAATAAACCTTTCAAATTGGGTCAGTGTTGCTGAATTAGAGCTGCAAAAGAATGTGTTATGTCAGCAGAACATCTGTATGATTGTCGTAATTAATATCATCTAAAAGGTGTTTAGCTGAAAAATGTAGTGTTGAGTGGTACAGTTTATTAGAAAAATAGTCAACAGTGGATACGATTTCTCACTATTGTTCCATAGTTGTGGGGGTTGGGCATTGCAGATATTTAGTAAACTTAGCGTTTTCTAGCATAAAGCCATAAATGTGAAGCAACCAATAGTGATATGACTCACTAAAGTAGTAAAGTCTTTTAGACTAGCTTGTAAACAAATACCTCTAAGATTAAGATATTGCTTGAACTCTGTTTTGATTGCACTGTTGTGGCCAATAAAAACCAATTGATGTTACTACAATTTTTTTCTGTGATTGAAAAGCAGACATTTTTCAACCTTGCTTGCTAAAAAGGAATCTGAAGATAATGTCTGTATCTTGGCATTAGCTACATTTTTCATGGTTTTTATACAAATATTCTTGTAAATTTACACTCATCTTTGTTGGTTTTGTTACAATGTTCCAGCCACCATAACCTCAAATTCAATATAGATAAATAGTTGCTCAATAGTCCATTTATTGATGGTGACATAAAGCTTTTTAGAAGATAAACATTAACTTCCATTGGTCATAAGAATTACCAAAATTACTACATAGTGGATTCATACTAGTTAGACGAGTGCTTGTAATTTCCATTCAAAAGTTATATTATATGAGCTTTTCTCATATACTTGTAACTTTTTATATCCCTGTCTTAATAAAAAGAAAAGGATAAAAAAGGATTCAAATAGACATTTCTGAAAGCAATCACTGATAAAACATAGTTACATATCTTTGCTCATTCAATAATGTTCTGCTCAGATCTTGTCTCATGACAACAACAAAAAAGTATTATCATGAATTTTAGCAATTCAAAAGCCATTAATTGCATTGACATTACATCCAAACAATTGCATTATCACTAATTTTTCTTTATATAATTTGTTTATTATTTTAAAATTTGTTTTTTAAGTTGTACAAAATTATTAACCAGCTGTATGAACACTATACATCATTTTTAGAGAAACAAATATTTTTTTAAGATATTTCATGATTAAGTTAATTCCTCTGATTTCTGTTTTATTTTGCTGTGTTTATCATGTTGGCTATCATGCTTAGAAACATTTTAAACTGAAGACCCCCTCTCACCCAATATTATACACAACAATCTAATAATGTGAAGTTCCTCCCTTTGTTTAAATAATAGCAGCTATGTAATGTGGTATGGAGTCTCTAAGGTGCTGGTTTCATTGCATGAGATATATTAATATACATTCCAGGCCCTCAGTGAGTTGTATCTATTGGGTGTATCTACATGCAATTTAATAAGGTCTGAAATATGTCTCATAAATTCTCAATGGGATTTAAATCTAAACACCGAGGTCAATGGAGTTCCTGGAAGTCAGATGAATATTTCTGGATTTAGTTTTATAGCACCAGCTTAGAATAAGGTAGAGGGAGTGAATTATATTGCTGGAATGAATCATCACCACTAGGAAACCTGACAAGTGTAAAGGAGTATAAATCATTGGCAACAAGTTCTGTGTATCTCACAACTGTGAAACAAACTCTAATTTTGGAATGAACAAAAATGAATGAAAAATAAAGACAAGTGTATTTTAACCCATAATAAAATAACTTTTATTAATTTACTGCATGAGAACAATAAGGATTTGTTTGGATTTAAACCATGAGTTCCATGTGCGTATTAGCTTATCAACATGTTGAATTCAGAAGTGCTGCGGTCCAACTAGCAGACAAGGGCCATAACTCAGTTGTATTTTGAGTTATTGTCTTTTATAGGGAGAAGTAAGTTAACACACCCTAGCAATATTTAAATCTTATTAATTGAATTTTTCAAAAATTTAATTATGAATTTTTGTATTTCAGGTTTTATTGACCAATGACTTTATAGAAGAAATGTTGGAATCTGTTGATGAATTGTCTGATCCTGATGCTGTACGTATGAATTTTCTCTATTTATCAATTGCAACAAAGAAAATGACCAGCATAGTCATTTTCCTTTTATTATTTCATAAAAATAATGGGGTTAATAAACTGAAGATATTTTGAAACAAATGTACAGAAAAACAACAGCGAGCACAAAAGTTAGTTGAAAAAAATATAGGTGTTTGAGATTTGAAAAAAGTTGGAAAAAAATATAGGTGTTTGAGATTTGCCATTGATAATCCATCTCTGGTAATTGTTATTTAGAATGATGGCTGGAGGAAATTATTTATAAATTTACCAAAGATATTTTCTAATATTTTTTTAGTTATAAAACTAAATAGAGCCACTATTGTTTTAATTCATGAATTTTTCTAACATCCTATTAATATACATTATAAATTTGAACATACTTGTTGTTAGTGTAAAATTAGTGTGAAGTTGTAAGAAAATAGGTTATGAAACTACCAATGATAACTATTTGACTTCCTCTGCCAATAATTATGGTACCTCATCATCATCCTTCGACTTCTCCATAATTGGTCAGAACTCAATTGACAATACCTTTCCATACTGTTCAGTCCTGCATTGCTGTTCCCAGATCCTCAATGTCCAACAGAGTCCTAAGCTATGGTATCTGGGGAAAGTCAATTTTTGTGAGAAGACACTTCCAGAAGGATGCCATAAGAATAAAGATGAGACGATTTCCCTGTCCACTCAGTGCCTGGCAAACTAATTGTTTTTGTTTGAGCTTAAGAACAATTAGTGTCAGTTCTCTGTAAATTGTGTTAAGCGTTGCATGGGATCTCCAACTGATGTTCTGTATTTTTCTAAGTAGATTTGTATATGTTCCATCCAGTTATCTTTCAAGACAAGCAAATAATGTCCAAGTTTTTGATCCTTGCAATAGGACTGGCTCAATCAATGTTCAAAAGGTACCTACTGTAATCTAATAATTAGCAAACTGGTCTCAACAAATTTGCTTGCATACCCAGTTTTATCTAGTACCATGTTACGATGGCCTTGTACCAGCTCCAACATTAAAATATTAGAATTAATGTTGTGTTTGAAAAGAATTCAGTTATAAAATGTTTTGGGAAGTTGCTTATTTTATTTTCTGCTTTGATGAAAATTTATCTGCAAGTGGTTTTTTAATATTTTCTATGGCTCAGAAACTCTTTACATGTATCAAGTATGAATCTGAATTGAATTGTATATCATTTCATTCTTACAAAATTTCTGGTTTGCAAAATGAGATGTGTTCAAATTTCTTAAAGTGAGTTTTATGGTCTTGATATTTGAGTCGTTTTTTTTTCTTCCTTCCAGGTTGAATGTCCCAAAACCTACGAGTGGCTACACAGGAAACTGACCATTACAATTTTTCCAGATGAGATATAATTATGGAAAATGGACACTGCAGCTTCTCTCATCACCATTAAGCAATTTCCTTCTCATCTTTCCACAAACCAAAACTTCATTAAATCTTTCTCATCATTTTTATGTTTTATGTCTGAGAAAAAAGATAATAATTGACACAAGTGAAAATTGAAAACATTTTTCCTTAACCAAAAGAAAGTTTTGCATGTTTCTCTTAATTTAAAAAAGACTATAAGACACTTGCTTCTTATGAAAAGAACTTTCTTTTATATTTTTAATATATTCAGATTGTACTCCATTTCTACAGACCATAAAGCTTTTATTTACCTACTCTCCTTCCACTCCAAATTAAATTACTTTTCTTCTATCTGCTAGTATGTGTGTTTTTTTTTCTCTCTCTAATATTTAATTTTCTTTAAGAAGCTCCCATCCTGACTGCACTAATATGAAAAGTAAATAGAACTAGAATAGTTTGGTAATTTGATTTGATTTTATCAAAATTGGAACTAGAAAAAATATTGGATTGCATGCTTGAAGAATAAACACCTTCAAGTGACTGTGACTGGCTGTGATTAGCTGCTATCATTATCAGCTGTAGCATTATTTTTCCTTTCTATACTTTGTTTGAATGCAAGGATGTGAAACCTGAGTGCCCCCCACCCCAAATATATATACTTCTCTCTCTCTTTTCTATCTATCTATCTCTCTCTCTCCCATGAAAAAGAGAGATATTGAAAAAGAAACAAAAGTTTTGCTAATGGCTGTAATCTTTATAACCTTAGTAGTATTCAGCAAAACTGATCAACTCCTTTCTGGTGCTACTCAACATAGTAAAGCATTTACATTGTTATCTTTCCTATACCTTTTCCTTGCCATATTTTGGCTAATGATAATTGAATATTTCAGTTAACATTTTTATTTGCAAAATATTTGCTCAAAAAATATCTATGCTACTTGAATGTTCATTCCTGAATAGTAAACACCTATTGACATTTTTTTAATTGACTTTTAATAAAACTGCTGCTGACATTTTTGATAATTTAAGCCAGTATCTGTTTCAGTGGTTATGTTCAAAAGCTTCAATATAAACATCATTTATTTACACCAGTGGGGAAAAAAAATCATCTAACTACATTATAAACTGAATATATTTTATAATACTATACAATTTTGTTCAACTTTGGGATAGAGGAGACAGTCATGCAATAATTTACTTCTGGCCATTCAACTCATTTGTCATTATGAAGCTGTTAATGGTTCTTAATTTCAATTAGGTTCAGCCTAATGACACTCTAAGGTTTGCTTTCTTTATACCCATCAAATTTGTGGAATTTTCTTTAAACTTGAGAAATGTTCTTAAGATTATTACTGCTTCAAATCAGTTTTTTGTGTTTTAAGACTGATGACAATTCCAATAAAGCCTAAATGTTAAAGTTGAAAGTAATTTTGTTTATTCATGTTCATTTATTAATCATTTTGCCTTTATTCATGTAAACTAAAAAAATATTGATGTCGATCCAAAACTCTTTTTTTTAGAAAGAATTCATTTACCTTGTTTGTAATTTTTATGGAGAACAAAAACTGTTAATTGAAAATGTGTAATTGTGCTTACATTTAAAACCCAATTTTATAGGAATTCTTTCTGACAACACATACCTAACATCAATCTAATAAATCCGTGTTCTTTATTTGCTTCCAACTTTAAAATATGTCTATTAGAAACAATATAGACAAAGCTGCTTTTTTTCCTTTCCATTTATTCCCTAGTCCAAATTGTATTGTTGAAAGAATTGATGCCATTACGTAAGCCTCAGTTTATTTATCATCTCTATAAATTCTTTTCAACTTTGTTGGGAAACTGTTTACAAGTTTATAATCTGAGGCTATTTTCATTATGACAGAAGAAATTAAACTCTGATTAAAATCTGAGTACCTTCAAAAATAAGTCTTCAATTGATTTGCTTGAAAACTGGTTATGATCAGCCTACTTTGCTATCATATTTTTCTTTTCCACTTCCAAAACCTGAAGATCTCTGGCAGATGTTATGCCTAATCATTAGATTTAATGTCATTTCTCCAGAGTCTATTTCAAAATATTCATCAAAGTGACAGTATGTCCTGATAATGCAATTATAATGTTGACTAAAGATTTTTTTAACATGCCTAAAGTTAACTGTAAGAAATGTCCTTGAATCTTTTAGGATTTCTTGTTCTTAGGACTTGGCTGATTCACTTAGAACTTTAATGCTAATATTTAAAATACTTGAAAAATAGATGTTTTTTGATTTTCTTTTGAGGTATATCTTTTAATCAAAATCCACATGTTCACTACAGGTATAAATTATTTGGAAAAAAAAACAAAATTAATAATTGATTTGATTAATGATTACAGGGTTTTTCTTTGAAAATATAAATACAGAAATGTATTGCTGAGTTTGTCTAGCATGAGATATGGCACATAGTGAAAAAAGATTTGAGTAGTTGGCAGGGACACATGACAAGGCCCACTGAAAAAAAAAGTAATATCAGTAGCAAGTAAACACCTAAGAGCGCATGAAAAATTTATATTTATATGTTATATATGACATTAGTTTTGATCTCTGCCATTTTAAGAAATCTCATAACTTTGTTTTAAAAAAAAACAAAAAAAAAACATGGATCTTTCTGGGGATCCAAGGTAGACCCAAACCTGGGGACTATGGCTGCTATCAAAAGCCCTTATGATGCAGCAATGTTTTTAGCCATTTTCATTATCAGTTTATTATGCCTGCTGGTTAATGATTTTAAATTCCTCCATTTTTATTCTGTGATGATGTCAGTTGCAAAAAAAGTAAGGAATCTTGCAAGCAGACTATAGCTATTTAATATATTATAAATCTATCCACCCTGATTGAAAAAATACTCTTTTGAGACAATTCTTTTTTTATTCATGGCAGTTTCTAGAATTTATTGTTTTTTAATAATACTAATATGATATAAAATATGGATATTGTCAATAAAGATCTGGTAGGATTAGCAGTGTCATGAAACACATATTCAAAAAGAGTTATTCTTAAAATAAATTGACTATTATATATTTTCCACTTTAAGATGTAAATCCTCCAACCAGCTGGAAAAAAATACATAAAAGGTGTAGCTACCATAAAAAGAAAGAATGTTTATTTTTCTAAAGGATTAACAAATTTGATCTGACAAAAGGGGTTTCTTCTATGTGACATGCCCCTTCAGGGCATGGGCAATCTTGGCTCTCAACAATTTTCTGTCCTTTGTAGCTCTTAGTAAAGTTTGTCTTTTTGCTACTTCTCCTAATCACTGTTCCACCAGCCATTAACACAAGCTCATTAGGCAGGGGTTATGTGCTGGTTTCCTCTGTCCCTTTTGCCTTCAATATGTCCTGTGAGTGTCAAATTCTCCAAGTTCTCCTTCCTCATTATGTGCCCTAGAAAATTAATTTGCCTCTGATTCTAAGTATGTTTCTTTTTGTTTCCATTATCTCTGAAACTTTGTCATTGCTCACATGTTCAGTCCATGGTATTCTCAACACACTTCTGTAAAACATTTCTGTTATTTAAAGTCTTTACTTCATCTAAGAGGAGATTGTCCAGCATTCACTTGCCATATAAGAGGACTGATATTACATAACAGTCTAGTATTCTTTTCTTAGTTTCTAACAAAATGTTCCCATTTCTTAATACTTTGCTTAGCTTTTGGAAGACATCTTTTGCTATCCCAATGTGCCTTCAGATTTCAGTGCCACATTATCTGTCCTCTGTTAAAACACTTCTTAGATATTTAAATTTTTCTACTTACTGGATTTTGGTATCTTCAATTTGTAATTTACATATTGGGCTGTTTCTTTTTCTAACAACCATATATTATACCTTTTGATATTTAGTCCTTTCTTCTCACTTTCTTTAATTTCCTTCTGCAGGAATTCCTGTAGTTTCTTTTCTGTGTCTGCTATCACCACTGTGTCATCTGCATATCTAATCTTAAGATTGTGGCTGACAATAATGAATCCTGGTAGGACATCTAATTCTCTCATGATTGCTTCATTGTAAAAATTGAATAGGTCTGGTGAGAAGACACATCCTTGTTTTATGCCCCTTTCTATTTTTATGTATTTAATGAATTCTTTTCTATCCATATGCTGATAGTTTGCTCCCAGTCTGGGTAAATCTAATATCCTTTCTAAATAAATCAAAACTTGTTTTTGATTTATGAATTCAAATAGATCATGTTTATTATTATCATTATTAACAATAATAATAATAATAATACTTTTTAATGGTATACTAAGGTTTAATATGGTTTAGGCTGTGCTGTTTGGACTATTGTTCTAACAATAATCTATTTGATTAAAGTATTGGTTTGTGAATTTGGTGACATAGTAATTGTGAGTTAAATCTCTGGGCTAGGCAGTGTGTACTTGGACAGAGTGGAAACTGGGCAAGTAATTACTGAGCTGTACTAAAAATAAAAACTGGATGAGATATCCAAGTGAAGCGAGAAAAGTCTATCTCTGTAGATTAAATAACGGTTCCAGTTTGTAATTCCCTGTAGGTTACCATGATTGATATACACTTGATGAAAGCTAGAGGGCACAACATCCAAAACATAACAACAAAAATGGTGAGGACAATAGGCCAAATGTAAACGGGGTAAATAAAGTCACGATGCTTAAATATTAAAAAAAAAAATCACACATCAGAATTGAAGTAATTGAGAAATTAGGGAGTTGAATCGAGTAGGTGAATACTGGCTCAAAGTATGATTGAAATTTTAGCAGATATTATTTAAACAAATAAAAATAGAAATTCTGTATATTTTACACTCTATTTTCCATCTTGTGAATTTTCATCTGCTTAAATTTCACTCATTGAGTGAGGTATTAGTAAAACTCATTGGCCTTGTCATATATGGAATCCATCACTACAGTGTACAATATTCTGATGACTGCAACTTTCTTGCATTTGGTTTTTGCTGCTTTAGAAAATATTGCATGTTGCTTGATTGTTTTTTTTTTTTGGTGGTGGGTCAGGTTGTGTTGATTTGAATGTCTACTAACAGGTTAAAAGAATAAAAAAAAAGTTAAGCTAGAAAGAACACCAACACTTCTCATTCAAGTGCAAGTGGTTTTATTGCTGCTTGAGGATAACAAAATGACCTGATTGAATGTACGTTTTACAATGGCTTGCATCTTGAGATGTGTTCAAATTTCTTAAAGTGAGTTTTACTTTAACAGAGCATAAAAGAGAAATCCCCTCCAGTAACTTCAAATTGATTTTATCTTTGTAAAAGTTCAGTTCATGTTGATTTTGAATGGTCATCTTGCCATTCTAACTGGTTAAAGCACCTGTAAAAACTCAGAAAGTGATATACCTTTAGCTAACTGTAGTCCTGTAGATATAATAGCTTAAAGTCAATTTGTAAAAAAAGAAAAAAATTATTTTATGAACTTTTAAATAAAGATTTTAGACATTTTCATTTTGTATGATAGAACACCTTTGGGGATTTAGCTTTATAAAAATGTAAAAAATTAAGAACATCCAAAATTTACTGTTATGGATTAGCCACAAGTTGATTAAAGTGGGGGTGTAGGATATTACAGACCCCCCACCACCACAAAAAAAATACTTCCACACAACTTTTAGATAAAAAAAATATTCAGTATAAAATTCATCTGTTAATGAATAGATTTCAATCAATTTTTACTTATTATTTTTCATGAGGTCTGTTGCATTGCACTATTCAGTGAGGAGGTCAAATGTAAAACAACCAAACAGCATCCCCCTCATCTGCAATTGTCTTTTAACCAGGAATGCCAACTGTTCATTTTTGCATTGTATTGTTACAGGTGATGAATAATAGGTTTTGCATTTCAACAGAAAATGAAAAAGCACTGCCAATACCCAAACCAGAACTCCAGCCACAGAAACGTTTGCTTTATGTATTGTGGAATATGAAGGATGTGGTTCATTATGAGTTTGCTGAACATGAAAGGGCCATTATGACAGATCTTTAATAAAAGTAACTTCATCAGTTAAACAAAAGCATTATGTCAAAAGTGTCATACTTTGGTAAACAGGAACAGTATTATTCTCCAGCATGATAATGCCAGAACACACTCTGCAAAACAAACCCAAGAGAAAAAATCAGATTATTAGGATGGGAGGTTCTTCCACATCCACCATACTGAACAGTTGTTTTGTTTACCAGATCATTTCATTAAGTGGATGAACATTCAAAAACAAACTTTTTCTTCTGGAGAAAAAAAAATCAGATTTCTTTAAACAATGGCTTCTCATTGTGCTGCAATCATTGAAAATGATTACATTTATTTGAATAAATTTAACTTAAATTTGTTTTTACATCCTTTTTGATAAAATGTAATTATTTTCCAAACAACCTAACATATGATAGTATAATTATTGATAACTATTTTTTAATTTCAATAATATAAATATTGCCATGAATCATGAGAAAGGTATAACTTCAAAAGAGAAACAAAATGCTGTAAAATTATTGAATGATGGAAACACAAATTTGGAAAGTGAAAAAGTACAAAATAAAATTTGCTTTAAGAATATCACAAAGAAGATTTGAGAAAAATTAAAAGGGTAATAAGTAAGAAAAGTGGATTGACAAGCAAGAAAATGGAAGAATCTGGTGTTGTGAAGGTAAAGAACAAGATGCAAAAGATACAGCACATTGTTAGCCAATGTTCTTTAGCAAACATGAAAATAAACCAAACTAGCACTTTTAAGTAAACATTACAAAGAGAATCATAAGCTAGTAACACAGAAGTACATGAAAATCAATTTCTCAACAATAATTTTTAGTACTGAATATAAAGCTACACTGAATGAACCTGTTGGCTGTGCTAAAGGTCAGCTCCTTCATGGAACTGATCAACCAACTGGACTTAGATTACAACAGGAGGGGATGGGGAGTAATGTTTTGTGTTCATAATGGAGGCAATAAAATTATAGGTCATTTCAAAGTTAATAATATGTTGAGACTGCAAGTTCTTGGACAAGATGTTTTTGATTGGTGCAGTTCACAACCAAGAAGCTATAAACTAAAGAGTTGCTTCCTGCAAAAAAGTGCTCCTTCATATTCATTAAAAGTGGCTACTGTCCTGTAAAAAAAAAATGGGTAATGACCCATATGTATAGGATGAGCCTCAAGGAATCTTGACAGTGGTCAACAGAGTTAAATATAAAAAAGCTCATCTTTATGTTACAGAGCTGGGGAAAGAACATGAGAGGAGACTTGATTGTATTTAATGACTATTGAAATTAAATGTGAAAAAAGAATTAAGAAAGTTAATTGGTTTTGTGAAATAAGATGAGTTGAGCAGGTTCCTAAGGATTGAAACCTGAATACTAACTTTGGAATTACTTAGCATAACTAAGTACAGCCATTCACCCACCTACTACACTCATTAAGTATAGTGAAAATGATAAGTAATAAATTACTTCCTTGCCAGAAATCAAAAATTATCTAAAAATAACTCCTGAGATTGTATTGTTTAACCTTTAACCCTCTGTATTATTTACTACTTTCTTTTCCACTGCATGGTTTTCCAAGGCTATACCACTTAATTTCAGTCATGGTCATTTGCTGTTGCCATAGCAGGATATGACAACACAATGGCAAAATTCAAACACGCTGTTATTCATTCATCTAAGTCACTTGCAGTGGCAGGATAAATTTTTGCTTTGCAAGCAAAATTATCTCGTGAGTTAATGGTTAAATATAGATGTATCTATCAGATTGGTGTTTTTTGAGACAGAATAATTTTGAAGAATAGGCTTTCAAAAGAACTTGATCAAACTTGTGTGATTTGTTTACATAGAAAGATATTCATGTTGGTCTTATAAAAAGAATAGTTTTTGAGAAATAGGTTATCAAAATCCAGTCAAGTGACTATCTGCTCATGTACTTTCTGAAACAAAGAAAACCTTAAGAGCAAAAATTAATGGTCAAATCATGCTAATGCATCACTGGTGACAAACCAGCAGGTTGTAAACTGTATACATGAGTGCACAGAATACTTTGGAAGAGTCTGTCAATGCTTCTAGAAAGATCAGATGGGAGAGAGTTTGCTAAAGCTGCCAGAGAGAAGAGATGTGTGCTAAATGTAAGTGAATGAATGATTCAAAGTTCAGACCACTAAATACCACTTTCAATCATCATAATTATGGAAAGGAAGATACTAGTTGAAACCACTAATTAAAATAAACTTTTTTTTATTCATAATTTTTAAAGTATATGCATACACAAGCAATGAAGAGCTGATTAAATTTCAAAGCAACTTTTAAGATTTCCATAACATTGCCAAAAAGATGGAACTGTGTACATTTTTATAGAAATATTGATAAACGATTTTTCTCTTGGGAATGATATTTTATTATCTTTTATTTTATTGCTATTGTTTTTGCAGATTATAGATTCTTCCATAAGTTTTATTTTTTCAGTTGGTTTGTTCATAAAGAAAATTTTCTTAAGTAAATTATTTCTTTTGATCACTTAATAATTAAAATTAAAATCTAATACAACTTTGCTTATTAATCTACAAAGTGAATGTACTACTGTTGAGCTTTGCTCATTTGCATATACCCCAAGTTCTATGTCTCGGACATCCAAAGTTCATTACTTATCTGGCACTTTCACCCCAGCCCCTCAACCTCCGAATTCTTACTCTCTGGGTTGAGGTGTCTACTCGGTCCTAACCGAACTTAATGGAGTGGCCATAGGTCCCCTGAGCATCCATAGATTATTCGCTCAGTCCGGTGGTTCAATCCTGCTTCCTGCCCATGTTTTGATTTGTTTGATCCAGAAAGCAGAAGTGATATCTGTCCATTCATGGTCGACTGAAGATGTAGACACGGCTGGGGAGTCTGCACTAAGAAATTTAGAATGCAGCAAAAACAAATTAATATCTGCAGAAAGCCGGACAAACAACTATTCAATGGTTGAATTGTTAATAATGTCTTTTATATAGCTATAAAGAATAGTAGAGAAAAGAAACAGGTTACAGAAAAGAAAAGTATTTAACGTAAAAACTCGTACACTGGATTCTAGACAGAGAGTGTTTGTGATTAACTTGTTAAATCATCTCAGAACAATATATGACTCTTGCGATGGAGGGATAAAGATTTCTGTGCGGGGCTTAAAGTTATAGTGGCTTTCCTCCTCCCAACGCTTGCCCAGGCCAATTCTCTCTTCAAGAATTTTCTCCCGTCTACCTTTTTCAGCATAACTACATGTTTATATAGATAAACCCGGCTGATTATAACTGATCCTCGGCCCTACTACTTTGCACGCGATTATCACAGGGTTCTGGCTGCTTCAACCAAAATCATGTGAATTCCAAAGTTCCTTCTATCTTACTCAGTTCTATTTCAATTTTTAATCGATAAAAATTATTTCGACCATTTCCATTGTTTTCTGATGACCCAGATTCAATGGGTACAACTTCTGCCCTAGATCAGATTTCCCCATCAGTAAACAAAATGCTCTGATTTAATTTCGCTATTCAAATCTACTCCAATTTCACTAAAAAAAAATATATGTGGGTGTGTGTGTGTTTCCCAGACTCTCCCTCTGTCACATTTCCTCCCCTACCCATCTGTCATTTACTAGTAAATGACACACAAGCTTTTATATCAACAAAATATGAGAAAACCCAGTCCAACATGCTTCTTACTAGGGGGCTACTTAAACATACGTCTTTTCCAGCATGCAAAGGTAGAGTCTTCAGTTCTTCTTAGGGCTCATTATGCCCATTTACATTCTCATTGTCCTTATGATACATATGTACATGCAACTTCCGGTTAAAGTTCACTGTTTTGGTGATCTCGTGCAATAGAACCTTTTCATATAGTTCACTTGTTCAAGGATTCTTTCCTTTTTTTTATTTCTTGGAGTTCACAACACTCCTTAACAATTGTTTCAGTCTCATTACTAAAAATAAAAAAAAATCGAATTATTTCGTAAATCTGTCCCTCCGATTTTGTCTTGCCTTCACAATAGGTTTTGTCAACTCTTTTGTTGGTTCAGGTCCTTCCACGACAATTGTGGACTTTTCTTCACTATCAGTTAGGGGTCCCAATGCACTCGGGTCAGACCTACCTTGGTAAAGTGCACTAACTGGAATCCCTCCTTCACTCATGCACTCCCATGCCAGTTTATTCTGCCCTGTCGACAACACCGCACGCCTCTTCAACCACCACCAAACCAGCAAGTCCACGACTATCATTAGTATAATTCCCACAACGGTCGGCCAGGTTATTATAGCAACCAAATTCTCTCTCCAGCCTGAATTCAGCGTACCTATCTTACCTAACTCCAACTTCAACCGTTCAAGATCAATCTTATCGATTGGCTTTAACAACGGCGGCATCTTTTCTAGCGACATCTTAGTAATCTCTCTTACAATGGGTTCCCACAATCCCGTCCATCCACTGGTATTCGTTCCTACCAGCTCTAACAAAGCCTCATTCTCTTCAAACTTCTCTTCTGCTTGGTAGTAGGGAGGTAAAGAGATAAATGGACCATGAGCTCCACAACCAATGGGTAGCTCTACAAAAAACAAAGGGGGAATAACTCTTATCGTAGTGGTGGACTTCCCTTCACACACCTTAGATAATTCGATCTCTTTTTGTGTGGCCACCGCCTAAATTTCATCAGACACTGGTTGCTTTAGGTAACATTACACTGGCCAACACCTCTACCTGACAATGATCTCTAATTCCTTTCTTATTTTTCTTCAATAAATCTAGTACACACAGATTATGACTACCTGTTACGTAAATTGGACTTACAGGCCCACAGGTACCTAAGGCATCATTCTTGCATTTTTCTGCTTCTCCCTTTGTTAATAGCATAAATTCTGTCCCGGCTAGGTTTAGGGCAACAAATTCCGTCTCTACCTTGTATCTAGCCCCCGCTCCTATCTTCGGCCTTAGCTTTGGATAGGGAAGGGGAAGATTCATCACCTGATAAATTTCAAAGGTACTATCTCTGTCCAGTAATGGAACAGACACTAGCACTAGCAATTATTATCTTCCAACAAAGTAGTACATCCCAAGGCACTATAATACCTCCATAACTGCTGGGTGGGGTCTACAGGTAATCTAAGATGATGAGGTAGTTTGGCTTGTATCTCCAGTAGTACTTCCCTTAATCGTTCTAGAGTTATTATACTCGGAGACAGGTGTCCCAGTGACAGTATGTCTAATTGTACTCTCGCATGCTCTAACAACACCGTTAAAGAGTGACTTGTTTGACGTACCTTACTCCTTATAGCTAATAATTGAAAATACCTTTGCAAAAACCCCACTAATTTCTGTAATTCGGTTGTTACATACGTGGTTACATTTATCACTTTTTTTCTAAAAACCTGTAGGTGAGAAATCAACCAATTGATACTCCCTCTATTCTTAGCCAATTCCAGCCGAGTAACATTGAGTATAGATACGCTCTCTCTAACCGACTGTTACAAGATGAGATCTTGCCCTGCTTCGATAAACGGAAGTTACCATCACGAGTCCCCGACTCGAAATGAAAACTGCACGTCTACGCATAGGCTCGACGCAGATACTTCCGTTTGGGATAAACTAAAAAAAAAATGAAAAGAATTAAATCAACCAATCGGACCGTCTCCCGCGTACTCATAAAAATTTCCATTTGGAGCCGATAGGCGTGTATAAGTTCAACACGGGAAAGTCAAAAAAGGGGAGTCCCATTCAACGGCGAGGTAGAAGGGTCACGACGCTCGCTCCTGACACACTGGCCCGGCGACGAAACGAAGCATGTGACTGCTGCTGCTAATGAACTCTCGTCCGACGCTTGTCAAAGGGTACCCTTCCCCTTCCATAAATCAAGTTAACTCCATGAACTTTACTTGCCACTACCATAGACATTCAACTTCTTAAATATGAACTTTCTACTTGTTCTTATTTTCCTCACTAAAAGAGACTAAAAAATATATCTACAGTCTTTCTTGTTCTTTCGATTCTGAATTTCATTTGTTTTGCAACCAGACGTAGTATTCGCCCACATTGTTTCCACATCACCCACGCATCTAAATACGGAATATAACACGACTGAGCCATTGCTTGTTGTCTCTGTTCTACCACCTTTAATTTCCTTTAATTGCTCTCGCTTCGCCTTCGGAGACTGTACCAAACAACACGCTTAATGCCTTTCTATTATAGTTAATACTGCGCTCTTTTGCCTGGTCCGTAACAACTTTATTCTTTTCAAATAGTAACTCATATCCTTCCATTGTCTCTCAAGTATTAGGGATTCCTGAGCTAAGGGGTATAATATACGGTGGTATTCCGGAGTCTGTAAATAGTATCCGGCGACTTGGGTCCTGGCTGTATCTAGTTTGTCTACTTCGGTCTTCAACTGACCCAGTAACTTCTCATACAGCTGCAGGTCTATTACCAAAGTTATCAACCACTTTGATCTAGTTATAATCACTTCGCTAGTCTTCTTAAATACAGTATTCTCACTGTGTTCCCAGGTATTAACTACCACAACTAACATCGTCAGTACCACGAGCCTCCTCTCATCCATGTCTGCAAGGAGATGGAGAGAATAATTTGTCTTAGTCAATCATTCTCTTATTGTTTTTATCGGGTGGTTACATCTTAGAGCGATACCTCAAGCACCGACCCACACCACCACCAGCGCCATGCATGGATGGGGCCCGTCCACACAGTTCACCAGCACCGATGATAAATGCACAGTTAGTCCCAGACCGTCACTCATTCACCACGGCCACTGTACTGGTTTCACTTAATCTTTGGGCTCGGGCTGCACTGCCCCCCTTAATCGCAGTTTCATCCTCTTCTTCCCATTCGCTCACTTCTTCTTCTTCCCTAAGGTTAGGCTCAATCCCTGCTTCCTCAGAATGTCCCGCTGGGGTCCGATTTACCTCCCTCAGCCTTCGAAGGGTAGTTGGGCTAATTTCAATCTCCTCACTCCCTTCACTTTCACTCTCAGTCTCTAACCCTTCGGGTTCTACCAACGTAGTTTTCCTCAGCCTTTTCTGTTGAGTTTTTGTTTCGGCTCCTTTCCATTCTCCTATTTCAGCTAGCTTTATATCATTCGCATGCACTCTCTTTACCTGTCTGGTCAATTGGTCCCAGATCACAAAGGAAACCGGACCCGTCTGCTCCACGATCCTATAATACGGACTCCATCTCTGGCCCAATTTACCTTCTCTCAGGTGTTTTTTATAATACACTGGATCACCTATCTGGAAGGAAACTTCTCTATTTTTATTTACTCTATCGTTTCGCCTTTTCTGGGCTCTTTGAATCTGCCTCCTCACCTGTGTAAAAATTTTATGCTGTTGTTCTTAAACTATTTGGTGATGATCCTCTCCTAAATACTTCCTCCTAGGTCGTAACAGATTGTCTATAGGTAAGACTACATCCCTGCCATATATCAAGTAATAAGGAGAAAAATTTGTCTCGTTCATCGAGAATCTCACAGCTGCTAACACTTGGGTTACGAATAAATCCCAATTTTCCCTATTATCCTCTGTTAGTTTAGCTAACACATCAGCGAGGGTCTTATGAAATCTCTCTACCTTAGCGTTACTTTGGGGGTGATATGGAGAGGTGGTTATGTGCTGTATGTTTAATTCTCCCAACATCTCTCTCATAATCTGATTCACATTCCCCAATCCATTATCGGTAACCAACTGTTTGGGAGCCCCATACCTAGGGAATATTTTGTTCAGTATTATATCTGACACCGTTCGTGCCTTCTTATCCGGTATGGCAAATGCCCCAGGCCACTTCGTCAGCCAGTCCACAAAACTCACTATGTAAAGGTTACCGCTATGTGTTTCTCCATAGGGCCCGGAAATATCCATGCTTACTTTCTGAAATGGATAATTCGGAACATCCGTTTCTAATACTGGGGCAACCCTACTCCTTCGACTCTGTACTTGGCACATTTTTTACATGGTTCACAACATTATTAAACAACTTAGGCCGGTAGTAATTTCTCATTATTAATCCATACGTCTTATCAATTCCCAGGTGTCCTAACCTCCTATGGCACTGCACTAGAATTTCAGCTCTCAACTTCTCAGGTATCATAATTTTTAAACTTACTTCCTCATCTTTTCCTGAAAGGTAATACAACACTCCATCGTGCACCATATATTTAGAGGTACGCCCTGCCTCTACCCTGGACCTGATAGTTGCTATCTCGCTATCCTCTTGGTTTTGCCTAATAATATCTCTCCAGTGGGGGTCGGAAACAATCTCCGTTTCACTCGTTTCCTGATCTTCCCAACCAAGTCTCTCCTTCAACGCCTGTGAATTGATCACATTAATTTGGAATGCTTTATCATCTACACCCGGCTCCAACCTGACAGATTCGGTCTCTAATTGTCTCAGATTCCTCGATAACAGGTCAGCACAGGTATTATCCTTCCCTGCCAAATATTCTATTCTGCAGTTATACCCACTTTTCAATACCCACTGTTGTATCTTCTTATTCGTCCACTCCGCCTCTAACAAATATTTGAGGCGTTGGTGGTCTGTTTTAATGATAAACACAGCCCCACTCAAATAATAATCTAATTTCTGCACAGCATACAGAATGGCGAACGCCTCTTTTTCTATTACTAGCCACCTTTGCTGAGTCTCGGAGAGCCGATGAGACAGAAAATAGATTGGTACTTCTTCAGGCACACCTGGTACTGGTCCATCCTTATCGGGACATGGTTGTGTAAGAACCGCCCCAATGCACATCGCTAGCATCGGTGTACAGTACCATGGGCTTACTCAGGTCTTGGTAGGCCAACAGGGGTACAGCTGTCAGCTGGTTCTTTAGAGCCTCGAATGCACGCTGACAATCCTCGGTCCACTTAAACCTAGCATGCTTCTTAGTTAGAGCTATTAGAGGGCCTGCTAGCCAACTAAATGCTGGTATGAACCTCCGGTAATATCCGATAATATCCGATGGCTCCAATAAATCCCCTAACCTCTCTTACGGTCTTTGGTGTGGGCATGGCTCTTATAACCTCTACTTTGTCTAAATCCGTTTTTATTCCATCTTTGTTTCATAAACTGATACTTTGATAATTTTAACTTTAATCCATGTTCTCTTAACCTATCGAACACCTTCTGCAGATGTTCAAAAGGCTCCTCCTGTGATTTTGAAAACACCATGATGTTATCTAGATACGCCATGGCAAATGCCTCAGTATCTTTCAATACGATGGACATTAACTGACGAAATACACCCGGGGCGTTTGCCAGCCCAAACGGCATAACCCTAAAATTGAAGAAACCCATGTGGCAGGTAAAAGCGGTCTTTTCCTGATCCTTTTTGCTAAGTGCTACCTGCCAATATCCCGACCTCAAATCCAAGGTGGAAATAACATTTAGACTTTCCTAAAAGAGCTAGAATATCATCAATCAAGAGGAGGGGCACTGCCAGCGGTTTCGTAATGGCATTTAATTGACGAAAATCCACACAAAACCTATGCTCTCCATCCTTCTTTTCAACAATCACTATTGGAAAACTCCAGGGAGATTTGGATCTTTCGATTATCCCTGATTCCATCATTTCATTCACTGTGTCCTCTACTAATTTTCTTTTGTGGATTGGGGTCCTATACAGTCTTAACTTAATAGGTGGGCGATAACCCGTGTCTATCTTCATTTCAACTGTCTCTGTCTGTCCCAGTTCCTTATCAGTAATGGCTATTACCTCCCGATTGCCGTTCAGCAACCCCTTCAATTTCCTCCTATAACGCTCAGAAGCTGTTATATCTTCATCCCTTATCTCATTGCTACCTGTCTTATTCCCAGGCCTATTCTCATTCCATACTCTCACCTGTTCGACTTCTCTCAGTGGGCACGCCTGTGCCAGCTCCTCTCCCTGCTTTATTTTAATAGTTTCATTGGCAGTATTGGTTAACACTAAGGGAACTGTCCCCGACCTCTACACCAATGAATCACACACGGTTATTTCCCCTTCACTATTATCATACCTATCAGTAGGGTCCACTTGGTACAGGTCACTGTTCAGCACTCCTTCTGTTATAATCTTGCCATACCCAGATACAGTAGTCCCAGGGAGAAACTTTATATTTGTATGGGCCACCACTGGCAATTGTTCATAATTATCTCCTCCCAACAGTATCCCTACCCCGTCCAATGTTAGGGTGTTGGGGTTAAAACGGATATGTGCCTTATTCTACCTAAGCCAGTCACTCCCCAAAATTAGCACACCACACAAGTCAGGTGCCACATAAATCTTAAGTTTACCTCTGGTTCTTGCCAACTGGAAAGGTAGCCACGTCATACCCTCTATCCTCGTCCAGCTACTATCAGCCTGACATTAGTAGATCGACGGGACTAAGCTTCGTTTTTAGTCCAAACTGTCTAAAAACCTTGGAGCTAAGCAGTGACACTGAAGCTCCAGTATTGACAAGGGCCTTCACCTTCTTGTCTCCCAGCAACACATTACAGGTGAAGTCTGGCCCTTCCCTCAGCAAACGGTATACCTGTGGTTTTCTCCTTCCCGTATGTTCTCTCCCTTCCTCCCGCTTTCTCGACAACCGAGACGTGGGAGTCGGTGACAGGAGTTCAACTTTTTCTAGGGGCTCCAATTTCTGCCTAGGGCCCCTCCTGGGTGGAGTGGAGTTTGGATGATTCTCTTTTCTCGGACTAGAAACCCATTAGTTAGGGTTGTTCCGTTCGGTGTGGTCCATCTTTCTCTTGCGAGGACAGGTTCGTCTCAGGTGACTCGCTCCTCCACAGTGCCAACACCTTCGCTCCTTACAACTGGCCAAAAAGTGCCCGACCACACCACATGTCCAGTATCTCAGAGGTCTTATTTGCACTGGGGCCACCCTGCCTCTTACTTTTTCACGGGTGACCCATCAGCGTTTCCCGAACCCTTTTCCTTCTCGGTAGGGGGCACCAGCGTATTAACTCACTTTATCCCCAGTTTACGGTCTCCCTCTGCCGTACACCACCGAGCCTTGTGCTTGAACTCGCCACAGGTCGTTAAGTCCGGCCCCAAAGACCTTGGGTCGCCTCCATAGTTTGTCGGACAGTCACGGGCCCGATGCCCACCATACTTGCAAGTCCAGCACACCAGCCCATATCGGCCCGGTGTGGGCTTGTGAAACCCATAACGCAGATCCCAGGCTCTCCTATTGGGAACTGCCTCAGTCTTCCAGTCCTCTTCCACCTCTTCTTTCGGGTCCCGTATCTGGATCCGCTCCCGGTCCTTCTTTTTATTCACTACTTTGGCCACGCGGGGGTTCCTACCTACACCCCCTCTTATTCTATCCCAAAGCCGTTCGCTGATCTGAGTTGCCTCTGTGGCTGCGGCCAGGCTTACTGGTTCCCCTTCAGAACATCGCCCCTCAGGTCCCTGTCACTCAGCGCGTCCACATACACATCGGTCAACAAGGCCTGAATAGGACCATTGTCCCGAGTCGCCAACTCTGGAAAAACTAACGCCGCTAGCCCCGCGATTCTTTCCCCCAATTCCTCATTAGTCTCTACTATTTCGCACGCGATTCGGGGTTCTGGCTGCTTCAACCAAAATCATGTGAATTCCAAAGTTCCTTCTAGTTTACTCAGCTCTATTTCAATTTTTACTCGATAAAAATTATTTCGACCATTTACATTGTCTTCTGATGACACAGATTCAATGGGTACAACTTCTGCCCTAGATCAGATTTCCCCATCAGTAAACAAAATGCTCTGATTTAATTTCGCTATTCAAATCTACTCCAATTTCACTAAAAAAATATACGTGTGTGTGTGTTTCCTAGACTCTCTCTCTCTCTCTCTCTCTGTCACACTTATTCCTTTCTGATTAATGGTTCCCATAAGCTCTTAATATCTATGCTTGGTCTGCTGATTGAGTTAGCTAAGCATAATATAATCAATATTTTTATTTGTTAATGCTGCTGCTGCTGCTGCTGTTTCTTTCACTTCATAAAGTTTCCTGTATTCCTCTCTCCCATCATGTATGATGTCAGCTTATAACTTTGCAATATTCCTCAAATCTTATTTTTTGATGACAGCTGGTCTCACTCTTGTACTCTCTGTCACAATGGCATGGAATATTCTATATACAATTCTTGTAGAAATCTGTGTAATATAGACTACTTTTATCTATGTAGTTATCACTGTAATATGTGACCATTTTTGAGAACTGTTGTTTTATGGACTGCAATTACTTTGACATTCACTTTTTGACCAATGTTGATATTCTGGAATGGATGAAGGTCATTAGCATTGAGGTTATGCTATTAAAGATGCAGCTACACTGAGCAGGACATATCTTCAGAATGAACAACCAAAGGCTAACCAATATTATATGATGAATTCTCCACTGGAAACCATGACAGTGGGACACCCAAAAAGAAATATAAAGACTGAGAAAAACACACAGCTCATGTCACATAAATCATCACAAGTTGTTTGACCTAGCTGGAAACTGGGAGAACTGGTGACTCATTGTCCCTTGAACTGTTTATTCCTGAGAATGAACACAGAACTGACTTGATGGATAAAGAGGAAAAACCGTATTATCCGTGTCACTGTAGCAACAACCCTGAACCAATCCTTCCCTTACAGTCACTGCAAATGGATTTGCCTGTCCTGAATTCAACTTATCAGGCACCATCAATCCTGCAGTAGACATAGACAGACCCTTTCCTACATCTTCATTTGCAAAACCGAGTTAAGAAGTTTGAACTGAAATTATTAAGATATTATATTTTAGTAACCCTCATTCCAATTTTCAAACATTTCCTTGAATTTCATTGGTTGTTAAATAAAAATAAGCTTCGAGAAATTTCCATAACAAAACAGTCAAAATTTGTGCAAAAATAGGCTCAACTGACATTAAAAAAATATTTCTCAAATTCATCCCTAATTTAAATGTTTCAAGAAATCCTATTGGCTAAAAAATAAAAAAAAACACAACATTCGCCCACTGTCAACCATATATCAGACAGGGATATCTTACCAGCAAATATTGCTTAGTCCCTTTTGGCTCGTCGCGTGTAACCTTAGCGCTTACGACACTGTCATCACATTACCTTTTTCGATGACGTATTTTTCGTCCTGATGCGAACATCTTGTTCGAGCCTGCCTTCGTCCATGACCAGGGAACTCTGAAACCGTCAACAACACCAGAACGAGAAGGTCTCATAATCTTTGAACTCTAACCATTACGAACCAGTACCTTAAAAATATAACATTACACACACATTACAAAAATCTCGCAGTGAGTATTTTCTTTGTTGTGTATGCATAATATTCCATATAAATTGACTGTTCTGAACTTTCTTCCTGGAGAAACTTTTTCCCGCCTTAGCCATTTTGAATTTCGTTTTGGCGCGGAACCTGACATACCTTTAGTGACTACTTGTCACATCCTCTTCATTGATTGCAAAAGTTCCAGTAACTTTACTGAAGGTCTCCACTGTCGAGACAAATTACTTGTTAAAAAAAAAAAGGAATAAAATTTTATATTCGTTCCCTTACCTTCGTCGTTCCTCCTGTCTACTTATTTTTACTTTGTTAGTGGATTCGGTAGTCGTGTGTAGTGTCTGGCACAAGGCCATCTTTTCGTAGGCCAGCGCTGCAACGCTATCGGGTCCGCAACAGTGTATATAAAATTGAATCTGTTGTTTCAAACATGTATTTTTTTGTTGTCTTGATTGAATATCGTTACCATTTGGCCATATCTTATAATTTATGTTTGTGGATATTGCATATTTTATTTGCAGCACAATCTTAAATATTCACGCGACCTTCTTAGATCCACTACAATATCTCTACCAAGTGGATACCAACTCAAAATAAAATTTAATTAACTTACGACTCAGAGAGAAAGATAAAAATTACGCAACATTTATTAATCTGAAAAGTTTCAGTTTTTAATCACCCATAGTTATTAAGTTATTAGAAATTTTATACTCTTCAAGTAACACACGTTAGAGCTAAGAATTCTTTTGTAAAATATTTGCACGTATTTTTGTGTTCACTACTATATCTGCATGCCACATATAAATAATGGTTCAATATATACAGTAACCAGTCTGAGTAGTAAGCAGAGTCATTAAGAAATCTTCCTGTTATACAAAAACTGTATTGTAAGAAGAAACTGGACTTAAAAAAATACAATTTTTTAAAATCACCCCAACTATTTTTGAATGATAAAAGTTTGTATTTGTCTTTCATCTTCTTTTCCTTTCTTTGTGGATGAGTTGAATATTTTTGCAAGGCTATATTTTCACTCCCTCTACTTTTCACAATTCCATCTTCAATGTTAGTCACTGCTTGTACCATTATATGACAAAAACAAAATACACTTTTAGTTTAGGCAGTGGATTGTTCATGTATTTTATCTCTGTCTCTAATTATGGTATACGAGGGACAACATTTTGCTCAAGTAATGGGATAGAGTGCAGGAACAGTTGAATCTATACTTTACCAGAAGTATGAAAGTGCTGAAAGCTATCCCAGAATGTCTGTAATATTTTAGTAAGAGTTATAGCCCTTAGCGATTTATTTAATTTTAAGTTTTATAATGACTCGCATGAAAACTACCACTGACTCATTCTCCTACTACAATTGATGATGATGATGAGAAGAAGAAGAAAGTACTTAAAATATTTTAGTCGGTTAAATACTAGTTGCAATGATGCTTATAAAGAAAAAAGTCTTAGAACTCGAAGTTGTCGCAGATACGCAATGTGACGTGCAGCTTTATCATATTTATTTTTAATTTATTTTGTTATAGATTACTGAAATTATGTATTTCTTGCAGAATGGATAGGTATTTATTCATAGATCATAATCTTTGAGAATTAATTTTTTGTAATTAATTATTTCAATTTCTCCATTCCAGTTTCAAAATCTAAAAAAAACAACAGAAACAGCTAGTGATGTAACCTGAACCAGGTCGTCTTCAATTTTTATTTCATTATTAAGAAATAAAATATGAACATATTTTTTAGTCCTCCTAAAAATAAGATTGCTTTATACGTGAATTAATTAGTATTTGTCGAAAGAGAAATAAAAATATACAGTAGTATACTTTGTTGCATAGTGAAGTCAAAGTGTATCGCGTTGCCATAGAAATTTTAAGCAACCGGAAGTCGGTTGTCTTTAAGAAATTTTTCATTAATCACGCTTCCGTTTGCTGAGAGTAGACAAGCAAGCTCATCCAAAATGGTAACTCATTTTTCTCAATCACTTTCATCTTATTTAAATTGCTGTATATTTTGCGTATTGATGATCATCAAGTGTCAGTAGTTACCGTATTTATTTTAAAACGGTTTTATTTTCATTAAAAAACTGCCCTTTTTATCTTTTTTTAATGATAGTTATCGAGAAGCTTCGAAAGGATAAGCAAGTTATCGCTTTATGCAATCATCGATTTGTAAATTCTCTATTACGTATATAAATTTTTATTTGTCACTTTGTCTTTATATTGAATTCTACCTTATCAATAATAATATCAATTGAAATCATTTTTTGTGTAATTTTTTTGTGTAATTATTTTCTTGTTCCGGGTTTTATAAAATGCAAGTCACTGATATTATTTCAGCATTTGAAAATAATTATTTTTGCTTTGTTTAAAATATTAAAATTTTGTTAAAAAATATATATTAATAAATAAATAATTAGTTTCGTATTAACTAAGTCCTTTTTTTTTCTGAAAAGGAAAGTAATTTTATTACTAGTCCAACCACGTGGATTTTTTTTCATTAGCTTTTCGTTTTTGTCTAACTTCATTGAGAAAAAATTTCTCTTTCTTTTATTTTATTGAAGAAATAAAGTCTTGCATTGATCCAAAATTGCTTTACTAAATTTATCTGTCATTGAAATACTGACATTTTGTTATAGACTCTAACTAATTTATTCGAACTGGTCTCATTTTGGTCACAAGGCTTTGGCCATTCAATTCCCTGGCATTTTTTGTCATATTCGATAAAGTTCTCGAAATTTGGAATTATTTTTTAATTCAACAGTGGCAGATTGTTTTAATTCCACAGTCTATTCTAAGTGATTAAATTTAAATCTGTCCTTTTCTTATTGTTAATTCATTCTTCCGATGCTGCTCTTGCTCGTTGTAACTAGCAGTTTTTTAGATTTCCTTGTGTGATTCAGGTAATGATCAGAACAAATAAACAAAAAATATATTGGAAAATATTCCCCAAAAACGAACAGCAGACTGAAGAATGTCGGAGAATATAAAAGTCGAAATATTGTAATTATAAAAGAAACAATCAAGAAGATAACTTCAAATACATCTGTCAGTGGAAATTCAAAAATTAACATTTTATTTTGTCTTTTTTTTCCTTTTTTCTAATTTTGTTAACTCCTTATGTCATTTGTCTTTTTGCTTGCTTTTTCTCCCAGTTATGAGCCAGCATATACTTTAGTTTAGTGTTAGAAAATCACTGATATAAAAATTCAGTAAAAAAGGATGATTGATGAAAAAAAAATGCCCGAAACACTTAAATTAATCATTTCATCGTCAAATTGTGTGTGTTACAAGTCGGTGTGTCGATTTATATAATATATGGACATCTATCCATACACAAAGATAGGTACTTGATAAATATTAAAGGATTTCTATTAAAAAAAAAAAACGAAAAAAAACAAAAGCATACCATGATGAAAAATGCCCCAAACTTGATAAAAACAATTTTATCGTCAAAATGTTTAAGAGAACGACCGAAGTATTTTTTGATTATTTAATTAATTTTTTTTAATACTTAGAGTACGTTCGAAATTTTTGCAAAAATCAAATAATTGTCAGATTTTAATTAAATTTTCAGGACTTATTCACAAATGAATCAATTTTTTTTCGTCTGTTAACCCACATGTTTAATTTCAAGAAATTAAAAGTTTGTCTATTTTAGATAAAGATAAAAGGACTCCGTGGAGAATTTAAATCATTTTTCTTTTTGTCTTTTTGTCAAACAAATATCTTTTATTGAAAATCTGCTCTAAATCGTAAAATAAAAAATGCAATAAAACTCTAATTATTAGAAAATTTTAATTGCTTTTATAAAAATAAGACACTTGTTTAAAAAAAAAATTTTTTTTTTTATGAATAATGAATTTTTACAAGAATTCTTTTTTTTTTAAATAGATTTAAGTTTTAAATCTAAAATTCTGTATTAATTTCAATCATTTAGATATTAAGTGAAAACTATATTTACTAATCATAAATGGAAAAACTTAGTACAAATTATCAAACATTTTTAAAAGAATTTTGAATATTTTTATGTGTATAAATGCGTTGATTTTTTGTAAGTACAGGTGACCATACATAACACTATCAGAAAATATGAGTAAATTTAAAGCCAAAATTTCTAAAATTGAATAAAACATTAAATGACAGAATATTTTAAATTTTTAAGATTATTGAGTACTTTTATATAAAAAGGTGTTCACATCGTTTTCTTAAATTGTTTTACTGATAAAGTCTCTGTAGAAAAACATTAGATCTGGCAACATAGCTACAATTGGATTAAAAAATACTTTTCTGCACGATATTATCTGAAAAACTTTAAATCAGCTAATTTTCTACAATGTTTCAGAAAAGTATGTTTTATTTTTGAAAGATTTTTTTTTTTTTAATATATAAAAGTATTTTATGTTGAAGCAGAAAAAAATGGTAAAATTTGAGAGTTTTTGTGGGTAATTTTGATTTACTAATTAGGGAAGAAGAAAAAATCATCTTCACTTTAAAAAAAAAAAAAAGTTTTTACCAATCAACAGCTTTACTTCTACTGATCTTCATTAATATGCATTATTAAAAGGGAGAATTGGTAAATCTTCATTTTCTTCCAAACAATTGTTCTTATAACATAGAAGCAACAACTTGGTCAAATTGAAAGCCTTTTAGGCTAAAGTTGATTTGGTTGTGGCGTGCATTACTTTGCAAATGGAATAGAATCATCAAAGAGCATTTTGTAAAATTTTCTTTTAAAAAAAAAAAAAAAAATAGGTTTTTAACTTTTTTTTTTTTTAGGTTTCAATGTTTATTATAATTAATATTTTATTTTTTCCAGAATTTAAGATGTGTACTAAGTTTTTTGTTTATTTTTAATAATAAACTCCACTTGGGTTTTGTTTTTAATATATTTCATCTTACATTCCAGCAAGCTCCAATTATTTTATTAAAAGAGGGCACCGATTCCTCACAAGGGAAGCAGCAAGTCCTCAGTAATATTATGGCTTGCCAGGTTGTAGCTGATGCTGTCCGAACAACATTGGGTCCCCGTGGGATGGATAAACTTCTCGTTGATAATAATGGTAATTAGATTTTTTTTTTTTTTTTCTTACTCTACATTTCAAAAACATTTTTTTTAATATATTTGAAGCAAACACCAATTTTCTCAATGTCTAAAATTCCAGTTAACTTATTTTTTATTTATTTTTAATGTTTTTGCTTTATTTTGAGTTAATTTGTAAGAAAATAGTTGAAAGTTTGTATGATTTATTAGTAATTTAAGACAGTTGATCTGAAGATCGCTAGTTTGTGAAAAGCCAAGGCATATTAACATTTAAGTTGAACTTGACGTAAATCATCATTTTGAAAATAGAATTGCTGTTTTCAATTTTAAGTGAGCATGGTTGTTATGTGAATACTTTGGTTATAGCGAATCAATCAAATATATTAAAATTATCTCTAGAAAAATACTTACCAAAACTTATCGGGAAGTAGAGGTATAAAGACTTCATTTAATTAGAACTTACAATTCTCATTAATTTTTTAAAAAGTAAAGCCGTAACTATTGTTTTCAAGTGCATTTCTATTTTAATAAGTTATTTCAAAACTGAAAAAATGATTAAGAAGAATAAGATTTAAATCTTTTAGATAAGAGTTTTTAAAAAAAAAGGGGGGGGATAAACAAAAAATATCTGTATTTTAATGATGTATATTTTGAATGCTGTATATTGTCTACAATGAGAAACTTGTTATTAACTATCAGTTGATAAAAATTCAAACTTAGTTTGACATTCATTGTACCAATATACAATGTAAGTAGTTTTGAGGTTGGATGCTTAATCCATAGCCAAGTCAACTGCCCCTCTGTTTGGATAGATTGTGCAGTGTTACAGCTGTGGGAAAGTAAATGTGATGCTGATCTTTGGTGCTGTTTTAGTCCCATAAAGGCATCACAATTGTTTCTGGAGAGTTGGTCTCCCAATCTAGGAGGCCTTAGTATTAGAAACGTACAAAATTTCTTTGCATTACAGAATATTAGCCAAAAAAAAAAATTTCTATATCTTACCTCTGAAAAGATAGAAAAAAATTTCTTTTTCCTTCTATTTTGATAGTGCTATATTTATTTAAATGTGTTTTGACACAAGTCTACCACCTTAACTGCACAGTCATTTATCATATATTTCCAAGATGCTATGATATGGACTGTAGGAGTAAAGTGGCTTTAATTATGGTGACAAATACAAGTTGTTTCTGATCTGAATAGATATAACATTGTGCTAAATAAACTATTGGAAATCTAATTAATAGTAACCACAAATATTTAATAATAGGTTCAAAATATGATAATTTGTTTTAACAAAAAAAAAATCACTCTAGAATTGGTGCATTTGATTTGCTAGTATGGTAAGCTATTGAATCATAAATTTTTTTTTTCTTTTTCTCTTAAGGAAATACCTAGCTAATTAGAGGGTGCATATTATCACTTGTGGTGTCTTAGCATACTGGAAATATATGATAAATGACTGACCAGTTTAACCCCAACTAAAATAGTGAATATTTTTCATTTTACTGCATGTCTTGAATATTGTTACTGGATGCATTTGAATATCTTACCTCTGAAAAGATAGAAAAAAAAGTTTTCTTCTATTTTGACACAAGTCCACCACTCTGCTGTTTGCTTGACTTTTCTTTTTACTTACATTTATATTTGTTCAAGAGAACCCACCTATACAAATATTCCAGTAATCTTAAATGATTCAGACACATGTTTGAAACAGTTTTATTTTTATTTTTTTTCACTCCAAGCAAAGTGGGAATGCCACTAGTACATGGGGTTACAAAGAGTGAAAATGAGAGAAAAAACTGTATATGGAGAGTTATTGAAGAAAGGATAAAAGATGAATAATGTTCTAGTTAAGAGATGTTGCATTTAAATTTTTGAAGATTGTAGTGATCAGAGAGCAGTTGTCATGAAAATCTTTGTGGAAAAGATGGGGAAGCCACGTCTGTGAGAAAATGACTGATGTCGAGATGCCTAGTCAGGATTGATTACACTGCAAATCCTTTTTTGGGTTTTGTCAAGAACCTTGAGATGAACAGCACAGGGACCAAACCAGGCATGGCAAGCATATTCAATGCACGGACAAATGGTAGATTTGTAAATGTGCCAGATGGACTCTTCAGAGAAAAACATTCTGCAACGACACAATGAACCAACTTTCCTTGCAGTAAATGCAGCTATTTATTCACTGGAGTGGTTTCACTTTAAAACCTGAGGCCAAGATGGTGCAATGAGATGATCTCTAAGGCTGAAGCATCAGCCATGTTGATGGTGAGAAGGGAAGTTTCTCCATGGGGGTTAAGAGAGCAGTTTAGTTTTGGAAGTATTAAAATTAACAAACCATTTTCTGTCCCACTTAACCACTGATTGGAGGTCCCTTTCAAGAGCAGTGCCCAGGTTAACTTTATCAGCTCTGACAGATTTGCTATTAAGACAGTAGATGGTAGGGTTATAGAGGGGTCAGAAGGTTCTCCAGAGTTCTTTATAAAATAAAAGGTGGTGGGACTACAGGGGAGGACTTCCAACAAGCTGGAAAGCAAGAGTCAGTGAGGCAATAGTTGTAGAGTTTGGAGAGAACTGGAGCACATTTCTTTAGGATGATGGCTGATTCCCATCACCTCCACTTTTATTCTTGCTTAATAAAATTAATTTTTAATTTTGTATAATTAAAAAAAATTGTCTTGTCTGTAAATGCAAACACAAATGGCAGAAGATTGCAAAAATTAGAATTTTTATTTTATAATAGTTCAGGTCCAATGTCCTGATATTTAGCTAATTCTTAACTAATTAAGAAAAGCTATTGTCTTTTTGAAACTTTAAATTGTAAACAATTTAATTATGCAATTGAAACCTGTAGTAATGAGATATTGGCTAAGTTATTAAGAGTTTTCCACAGCCAAGTCAACTGTCCTTCTGTTTGGATAGATTGTGCAGTGTTACAGTTGTGGGAAAGTAAATGTGGTGCCGATCCTTGGTGCTGTTTTAGTTCCATAAAGGCATCGCAATTGTTTCTTGAGAGTTGGTTTCCTAACGTATACCTAGGAGGCCTTAGTATTAGAAACGTACACAATTTTATAAAATAAAAAGAAAATATTTCCACACAAGTTTATTACAACAAATTTGTTTTGAATTGAGTTTTTGCTATTGGAATTTCATTGAAAATTGGTGTCAGTAAATTATTGCTTCACCAATCTTATTTTTATGGTGATTAATTTACCAAATCCTCAAGTGGGCTTTTTTTTTTTTTTTTCAATATTATTCATGACTTTTTAAAACTTTCATATTTTTGAATGTCTGCAACTTTAATAAATATTGCTAATCATTGGGAACGTTAATTTAAAGATGCACTTGTTTTTTTTTGTTTTTTTTCTCTCTCTCTCCTCATTAAAGGTAAAGCTACCATTTCTAACGATGGTGCCACCATTGTGAAATTATTGGATGTTGTTCACCCAGCTGCCAAAATGTTAGTGGATATTGCCAAATCTCAAGATGCTGAGGTATGGATGGAAGTAACAAGTACTTTTCAATTTCCATTTTGTTTAAAACCTGTCTTAGTCGTGTGTGTGACAAATTATTAATGAAGTGACAATTTTCAATTTTTTGTGAAAATTTCATTAAATTCCAAAGTGTAGTTTTTTGAAAAAAATAGAAAATTGTCACCTCATTAATAATTTGTTACATAATTTATAAAAGAATTTTGTCTTGTTTTACTAATGACAGTTTATGGTGTATCAGCATTTGTGTGATCTTTTTTTTTTTCTTCTCATGTTTATCATAATTAATAGATATTTTTGTTTGTATCTAAAGAGATGAAAGTTGATGGCATGGGAAAAGAGACTTTCGTTAATGTTTAAAACAAAGTTGATATTAACCAACCACTGTTGGCACTATTTTCTGGATTTACTTATTTATACAATATGAGTTTGTTTATATATGCTTAATAAAGCTATCGATAATTGTTTTCAAGGTGTCCAGTGTTATGCAAACAAATGTGCAACAAACTTTTATTAAATATATCCAGTAGGTATAATAGCCCCCCCCCCCCCCCCAAATAAAATACAGTATCCCATATACTTGAATAAATTACCCTATATACTCAAGCATAATGTATGTTTGTTTTTTTTTGTTTTTTTTTTTAATACATGATTTCTATTTTTGGTGGCCAGTTGCACAGATGGTGGGGTTAAAATTCAAGGGTGGGGTCGCATTGTACATGAAGTTGGCTTATACATGAGTATATATGGCTTCTTTGACATTTCTATAACCTTCATCCGTTTTTCCTTAATTGATTTTTGTTAACTTTTTTATTATTTAACTTGAATAGTTTTATTCCTTCTCAGATTTTTGCTTGAATATTATTTTTCAGTTCTTAATGATGGACCACAAGTTTTTTGTTGAATTATTTGATGAAACTGGAACGTGTTCCATTAATTTAAAACCTGGGAGGGGGACTGCAATAGTCATCTTTGCAGAATGTAAAACAACATTGTCTTACATGAATATACTCTTGAGCTTAATGCTTCTTTGTGACTTTACACCATTTAAAAAATGTCTTGTTCAAAATCTTGCAATAATTGTCTGCATTTAGCTTGATATCATGGATTTTGAAGGTACCTATAATTTTATTGTCTACAATAATACTGCCCCAAAATATTACTTTCCATCACTTGATTTCAAATTGTGTTGATTGACAATTTCCTTGAAGCCAACCAACATCCAAGAAGTAATCAACTATTCAATGTAACTTGATATTCATTGCTAAAAATCAGTTGAAAAACAAGTTTCATGTACTTTTTTGCCCAACTTCCACATTTCTTTTTGTGTTTAAACAAAGTTTGCTTAGTGGCTTTCATATCTTTAGCCAATGTTATCAATATTCTGCATCTTTTCTATTTACATTTGCAACATCAACCTTTCCAGATATTTTTTGAGTTGCATAGCGTGTGTGTGTGTGCGTGTAATGAAAACAAACTGAAATTCATGGGATATATTTATCATTATATCCTGAAAATCTGCCCAACATCTGGTTGGTTAGTGCTGATTTTGTGAAAATGTTTGACTTGCTTAATAAAATGTGACTGTATTCGGCTACTGATTCTTTAAAAGAGGCTAGATATGTGCAGCATGAACAATGAAGAAAATTAAAAGCAGATAAATATTAAGGCAGATGGACATGAAATTAATGTAACATACAGGATTTGATTCTTTGTTCAATAAGTGTCACTGCAGGCTATGGTTTAATTCCATAAACCTTTAATAACTAATGATTTATATAATATGGGAAAGTGGATGGCTGAAATGATGAATGTTGGATTGTAAAATACTTAATTCCATTTTTTTTTTCCCTTTTCTTTTACAGGTTAACATATGTGTGTCTATCACACACACACTAGATGTGTTATTATACATTGACCACTGTTTTACTAGCAGCAGCACTCAATGTGCAAAACCTTTTCAGCTCAGTGAAGCTTGGCATTACATAATAGGACTAAATGCAGACGGGCACTTAGACATGGTGTAATGGTTAGCAAGCTTGTCTTGCAAGATCAATTACAACTGAATAGTGAGTTCAATCCTCACTGGGTGTCTCATACTTTCGCCCTCATACCACATCTAAGCTACACTTAGAAAATCATTAGGATTAAATGCAGAAAAATTGGATGCGGTATTAACTTGGAGTTAACTTAGTATAAATGATTGGGACCCATCCACTTGCTAATTCAGGTGAAAATTAGAAATTATGTTTTAGCTTAAATAAAATATCTAACAAAAATCTCCTTAGATTAAATTGTTTACATGAAGATATCTAATGATAAAATTAAAGAACAAATAGGGAATGTATATCTAACACGTTTCATTTTATTAAAGCTTCATCAGAGATTGAGAGAAAACAGACAAAAGACGGAAAACACTGATATTTTCAATTTTGTTTGGATCAGTTCTCATTGGTCAGATGTGTGTCGCGTGCATTAACCTTTACCACGCTGGAGGCAAAAATTGTAGCTATAGAATTCTCTCCTTTTGTTGCTCTAGGTGCATTGTCGCCTTGAGACAATTGCTCTTATAAACAAACACTTGTCAACTGTTATTTCCGGTATTTTACACTGGAAATCACCTACTAATGTTTTGGAATGAGACTAAATATCAGTTTTCTGATGCCATTTTGTATTCTACTAGAGACTCTCTACACACATTTTGGTGTAACATCAGTTAAACCCACATTAATTTGTTGCGATTTTTTTTGTAAACAAAAATGGCTTCCTCAACATCCAACTAAGCCTTTATTCAGGAGTTTTTCTATGATTCAGACTCTGATGATGACTTTGAAGGCTTTACTCAAGTGGATAGCGATGGTGAAGTACTCAAAGATAACTATACTAGTGATGTGGAGCAAAGTGATGATGACTACTAGATACCAACCGACTACTATCATCCAAGATGTCTAATTTTATGGAAGCTACTGGTGACCATCTATATACCTGACAGCCTTTTTGAAAGTGAATTATTTTGTCTATTTATAAACAACAAAATAATGACTGTGTCAATGAGATGGATAAATATGATAGTGAAAGAAAGGGTAAACAAATGCTGACGTCTTTTTGTATGTAAACACAAGGAAGCACATTACTTTTTTGGTGAAATAAAAAGCTTTCTTGATGATTTTGATTATTATTGTTGCACCCCAGAACTCCACAAATAGTAATAAAAGTCAAAGTATGTTGAATTATTTATGTATTCTTTAATGTATTTGTTTTTTATTTCATGTTTCAGTGTTAAAATCTGCATGCAAAACGTAAATGCATTACATAAAGATGTTACTCATCCATTCTTTTATTAGTATACAAAAAATAAAATCTATACACACAATACAAAGAAAGTTATAACAATTTTAAAACAGTAGGTGTTTGTTTTTGCATCTTCAAAAACAAATTCAGTGGCAGGGGGAACAGTTCTATAAAGAAATTACCATGGTAAAATTTAAAACTGGATAATTCTATGTGTATGTAGGTTTGTGAAGATTTTTGGATGTCTAAGTGGGTAACTGATGGTAATGTGTATTTGTAATTGTGTCCATCTGTTTGTCTAGTTGTTTTTTTAATTTTTTATTTTCACCTTTGTGTGGTCTACCCTCACAGCGGGGAATCACAGTATAATTTATGGCTTGTCTGTTTAAGAATAGATTCTTTCTATTAGATATAAGTTAGATTCTTTAAGAATGTATTCGGAGAAAGATGGTGAGGTGATGTAACATTTTAGGCGTGTGTTTATAGTTGGTAATAAGTTTTCAATGTATTATCTCCTTAAAGGATTATGTTCTGTTTTTTTTTTTTTTTAATTAGGTTGGTCTTAGTGAAATCAAAGTTATGTCCAGCATCATTTTGATGCAAAATGAGAGATTGATTGTCCAAACACAAGTCTCTCTTGTATTCATAAATGTGGGCTTTTAGATTATGTGATTTCTCTTCCACAGACATTCTTGCATTGTGAATAATTTATTTGATAAATTGGCATTTGAATTGGTGCTGATTTTATTTTTCTTCCTAATTATATCTTCACTTGTCTTGGTGGTGGTAATGATCCTTGTATTAGGAATGACTAATTTGTTTGAACATTTAGTACACCCCTGGAGAGTAGCATTGGGAATTTTGTATAATTTTTGTTAGGAGTGTTATTGGTGGTGTCTCTGTTTCTTTTATTATTAAACTGATTTGGGTAGTGGAGAAGTTTGAAAGTTTTCTGTTTCTCTTCATTTAGGTATTCTGGATTACGTATATAGGGCCCCAATTTTCCTTTGATTCCATTTCCACTTTTGGCAAATTCCTTTTTTTTTTTTTTATACTTTTGGAAAATATTTGACAAGAAAATTGCAATACAATATGCTATAATTATTATTAAAACCGAGAACAAAAATATAATTCAAAAGTTTTTTTGGCATATAAAGAAATACCAAATATCTACAAATCTTTTTTTAAATGTTAAAATCCAAGTGCAAAAATAAATTATATGTAAAAATAAAAACAAATAACATGACTAGACAATAAAACAATGGAATGTTACAGTGCATATCTTTGAGGTAGAAATTTTAATCACAGCTTCCTTCTTTAAGAACACATTCAAATTATTATATTTTTTTTTTTTTTTTTTAAGTAAAGGGATTTATAATTATTGATTCATAATATAAAAATCACATTTAAAGTCTCAACTCAATAATAAATATCTGAATAAAGTCAAACATTTTGACAAAACAGTAATTAAACCATAATAGCTGGATCTTTGTAACAAAATATCAAGAAACAAATTAGACATATTAATTCAAAATTTAAATAAAACAACTTATCCAAAGTTGAAATACCATTCAAATTTAAAATTGCTGATTTCTTAATTTGGGGAAATAGCTAATCTTCAAATCTGTTCTCTAAATCTCCATTGTAATATAACATTGTGAGTTGCTTGGTGTTCTCAGGGGGTAACACTTTCATGTTTGTTTATTGAGTAAATTTTAACAGAAAATTAACGTTCAGCATCTATGCTGATAACAGGCATCCATATGAACTTATTGACAATCCTTTTTCAGAAAAGGAAATCTACTCTTATTTGCATTCTGAAATGATGGAATATTAAAAGGATTTAGTAATTCACATACATTTGGAATTCTTTAAGAAGATCAGTAGAAAGACATTGCAAGTCCTTGGTGGCTGCAAAACTGTCTAAATCATGGCCTATATAAGGTAGCTGTCTAGAATCAAACAGGTGAGCTGCCTTGTAAAAGTTATACACAGGGTGGGTATCCAGGTATTTATTCAGTTTCGAAAAAGATGTGCTGAAAAAAATCTTGGAAATTTGAGATAACTCTCCCTCTTAGTCTTCTGTCTAAACTAGAAAACAATCAGTTTCTAGACCAAATGTTGATTTTGATGTACAAATATGCAAATACTGTTTTATATCCTCAATGTTGTATACAACACATGCAAGTGGAGACTTCTAAGTTTGTCAAAGCTGTTATTAAACAAGTGCAGTTCTCATAAAATGCAGATTTAGGTGCGAATTATGGTAAGAGGCATGATGTAGTTGACTATCATCTACTAATTCAAGAATCCTATCTACTGCATGGCCATGGTTCTTTTCTTGCTTAAAGAATCCTTCATAAAACTGTTCAAAGAATGAGTGATATCTGACCACATTAAAACAGGAATTCCATCTGGCTGCCACTGGTACATGGTGTAGTTTCACTTGTTCCTTAGGCAAGGACCCTTCAAGCCATTTTAATATCGCTCTTTTTAAAAAAAGGCTGACTTGAAAGTAGTGAGCTGTGTAACATTATCAAATGCTGACCAGTGTGAAAATACTTCACCAACAAGATTTAAAACACATGGCAACTGTTAACAAAAACATTTGACAACACTTCCTTATGAGCTTTTTTATTTCTTTTTTGCAATAGTCTGCAGAATCCGTTACAATTGGCAATAATATCCTCAAATGCAATATCCACAGGAGTTACAGCTCAGATTCATGCCTGACTCACAGTTTGATGATTGCATTCTGCCAAGGTTACAACATCAATAAGAAATGACTCCTCACGGATGTTTGCAATTACATTCAAAATGCTGTGGTCGTGATAGTTGTTTCGTCTGTTATGATGCTGACAGATTGATTAGCAATCTTGACTTTCAGGATAGCAAAGTGACAAGCAAACAATTTTGATAGATGGAATTGCCTAACACAATTGACTCTTGGAATAGTGCCACCTTCTTTACAAAGTTTTAATATGAATGGCCTCATTTTGTCCAATTTGCATAGTGGAATGTTAAACAAAGTGCACATTTTTGAAAAATCGAGGACAAAATCATCTTGTACCTCTTTACTCTTCAAAGTTGTGGTTGTCTTCTGTTTCAGTTGAGCTGTCTGTTTGCAATTTGAAAATTACTTACTAATTACATTTCAATTTTTTATGGACACATGCATCAAAGTTAAGCTTATCCACTTCAAATGTAAATAAATTTTAATTTAATCCCCAAATCTTGATAATTAGGGAAAATATTGCCAGCTAAGAATGTAAATAAAATAACCATTTAAAGAACACTTTTTAAAAAGTTTTTTTTTTTTTTTTTTTAACATGAGTGAAATTTAATGAATTAAGAATATATCTGGTTTTTGTATTTATTTTTCTATTTTGTAATATGAATTATTTTTATAAAATGCATAGAAACTGCCAAGACAAAAGTGATTCAAATGTGACAGTTTAGACAAAATACAGTGAATAAGTATATTATACAGTTTTAAAATACATCATTAAAGAAAAGATAGGAAAAAGATTTAAACTGTAATATCCATTGATGAAACAAATTTGATTTAAAATGTGGGTGATGTTTATTCACTCAGTCGGCAATACAACTTTTGATGTGTTGGGCCTAACAATTTTGCACAGTGAAAAAATTGATTCGAGGCAAGGGCAAGGTTTTTTTGTTTTTTTTTTTTTTAAATTTCTCTTGTATTTCATTTATTAAAGTTTTAAACTGAGAAAAGTTTTGGAAGGCAACTTCATATCTTATGGTCAGACCACCGAATTGACAAGCATGCTTTTTTTTTTTTTTTTTTGTGAACACACAACTCTGTGTACAAGTATTAAAAACACAACTATCAAGTTGTGAAAAGGTGCCAACCGTCATTGAAATAATGACATAATTTAAGGTGGCATAAAAAAAAACTCTTGAAACATAAGAGAAAAATTTTGTCTTTAGAAAGAGAGAAGATTAAGTGTGCTTTACATACTAATTTTTTATCAAAATAAGCTCAAATGTAAAGATATCAGCAGTTGAAATGGAAGGAAATTTCTCTATTTTGACATGTTTTTGCACTGTAAACTAGGGCAGTTTGAGATATCTATTTCAAACCTTTTTGTTAAAGGTATTTTGACCCCTCCATCACTTAGGATGACAGTCCTAAAAGTTACCATGGAAATATACACAGCCTATTATGTTACATTTGGTGGCTGTAATCAGAATATCAAGGGTTTAAATGGATTCTCATCAGTGCTACACTAATCCAGTTTATTTTAGGCACGTCTTTTGTATTTCATTAGCTTGAATGTTTACTTCTGGTGGAAATGCTTTCTTAGCCTCAAGTTAGGCGTAACTTTTTTTTTTTTTTTTTTTTTCTTGCTATTCTTCTGTTAAAATTAAAACCATTGATTTGATTGTTTACTTCCAGGTTGGGGATGGAACCACCAGCGTTGTTCTGTTGACTGCCGAGTTTTTAAAACATGCAAAACCATTTATTGAAGATGGTGTTCATCAACGTGTCATCATCAGAGCTTTCAAGAAAGCAGCTGCAATGGTAAATGGAATTTTCTTTGAAATTGGAATAAACTGTAACAAAAGTGATCTTGAAATATGGAAGAAGTTGAGATTTTTCAAGTTTTATCATCAACAACAAAGAAATGACCTTTTTGTAATGGAAGCCTGTAAATTAACATGATTTTACTTAATCAATTTGATTCTAACTTGTTAAATTGATCTGAGCTGTGGTAATAGCAATGGTGAATAGTTTTCAATGTTATATAGCTAATTAATTTAACTGATTTTTTTACTTATTTTTCTCATTACTTGTAGGCTGTGGCCAGATGTAAAGAAGTTGCCATCTCTGTGAAAAAAGACAATGAAGAGTAAGGATTTTATTTTAACTCTGAAATTGTCATGCTTAACCTGGAATCAGTTTACCTTTCTAATTCATTTTGAAATTGCTGCACAAATCACTTAAACCTACAACTACCGCACAAATCCATTTAAATTGATGTGAAAATTTATCAAGAAATTTAAATTCATTCTTTTTACTTTGATACGAAAAGATACAGAATCCCACCTTCACTAAAATATAACTGCATGCCTCAATTTATTTCTGAATTAGCACTTAACATCCAACTTCTGAAATAGAATCTTTAAATTATGTAATTAGTTGCTGGTATTTAATGAATAGCATAATATATTTGGTTTTGTTTTCGTCTTCTGAATAAAAATCTTGTATGAATGTTTGAACAGACTTTTTATTCAATTAGGATGAAATCTCCAGCAAACTTTCAATAACTTGTTGAGTTTTAGATTTGTTTAAAAGATTTTTTGTTGTTGCTTTATTCAGAGAGCTGCGACATTTGTTGGAGAAATGTGCTGCTACTTCTCTCAGTTCCAAATTGGTTTCTCTCCAAAAGGACTTCTTTGCTAAAATGGTTGTAGATGCTGTGATGTCACTTGATGACCTTCTGCCATTAAGCATGATTGGTATCAAGAAAGTTTCTGGGGGAGCCTTGGAGGTGAGAATAATTACTCGCTCTTCTCCTGATCAGTCTATTGCTTTTGGTTTGTGTATAATATTTCTCTGTTTGTGTCTCTTAGGATTCCCAACTGGTTATTGGTGTGGCTTTCAAGAAAACCTTTAGTTATGCAGGTTTTGAGATGCAACCAAAAAGTTATAAAGATCTAAAAATTGCAATGCTCAATATTGAATTGGAGTTGAAAGCAGAAAAGGAAAATGCTGAAGTGCGCATTGATAATGTAGAGGTCAGTAAAAAATTTTTCTTTTTCATCTATTGATTAAACTTTAGAAGACCTGCTTAGTTCTTTTCTCCATTTCAAAAAGTGTGTGTGTGGGTTTTTTTTTAATGTAGAAGATTCCAAACTTCATTTGGTTTTGCTCTAAACTATAAAATGTTTATATCTCAATCTACTTTTTTATGGTTGAAGTATTTTGAAATGAAATATATTTTCATGTTATTTTAGCAAGTTTTTATTTGACGGTGAAATTTATTTCACACACACACTTAATGTGCTGAAACACTTTATATCAATTTGGAATTTGAGTTGAATGTCTACAAAACCTTTGGAAATATTGTAGGTTCTCAGCTGTTTATCAAATGTCTATTTCTCTACAGGAATATCAATCCATTGTTGATGCTGAATGGAACATTTTATATCAAAAACTGGACATAATCCATGAAAGTGGAGCCAAAATTGTTTTGTCCAAATTGCCCATTGGAGATGTTGCCACACAATATTTTGCTGATAGGTAAGTGGATAGTAGTTTTGAAATTTAAAAACAAAAAGTACATTATGTGATTTGTCTGTCATGAAGTAAATATCTGCTAGCCTATTTTATATTTGCCAATTGTTTATTGAATGCATCTTTTGATTTGTAGAGATATGTTCTGTGCTGGTCGAGTGCCAGAGGAAGACCTTCAGCGAACTATGAAAGCATGTGGAGGTGCCATTCTGACAACAGTGCAGAACATGAATGAAGATAATTTAGGAAGATGTGCTGCCTTTGAAGAACAACAAATTGGAGGTGAAAGGTAACCATCTTTTTTTTTTTTTTTTAATGCATATAAATTCTCATGATGTTACAGTAGCTATGCACTAGTGGTCTTGTGACTCCAGCCTTTGATTTTTTTTTTTTTTTTTAAATTATATTTTACCAGATTGAATATAGTTTATAAAATTAACTTATTTTAGGTACAATCTCTTCACTGGTTGTCCTGAAGCCAAAACGTGTACTTTAATCTTGAGAGGCGGTGCTGAGCAATTCATTGAGGAGACTGAACGATCATTGCATGATGCTATCATGATCGTAAGAAGAGCCCTTAAAAATTATGCTGTTGTTGCTGGTAAGTTATTTTGGCAGATAATGTCTGAATCTCTTGTGCTTAAGTTGAACTCTGCATAAAGAGTGTGTGGGCTTTTTGTTTTAAGCTACACCCATCCCTTTTCACAATTTTTAAATTGTAGTTTGACTAAATCTGTTAGTTTTTTTTTTTTCCTGTCAGAATCATAGCCTCTATTCAGTCCTTTTAATTTTAGCATAAATGTTAATCATCATATTAAATACTTGGTTTTATTTATTTATTTTATTTTTTTAACTTGAGGTGGTGGTGCTATTGAGATGGAACTCAGTCGTTATCTACGAGATTATTCCCGAACAATTGCTGGTAAAGACCAATTGCTAATTGGGGCGTTGGCGAAAGCACTGGAAGTCATTCCACGACAATTGAGTGACAATGCTGGATTTGATGCAACTAATATATTAAACAAATTAAGACAAAAACACTCACAAGGTAAGAGGAAAGTTTGAAAGTCTTTTCCCCCTAAACTTTGTTCCACTTGCATTTTACTAATAATAGCATGGCAGAGATTTGTTAAATGTGAATAGCCCCTTAATCTGTAAGGGAAAGTGAAGGGGAGGTTTAGGGTTTTTTTGTTTTCTTTACTTATTAGGGTTTATTAAAATTATTTGGCTATTGATCAGATATTTGTTGTTAATAGTGAATATTTGACAGAAATAATTTCCTTTTAGATTTGCTGTGAACTGATACTTGATAGTTTTATTTATTTATTTCTCTCTCCAGGTGAAAGTGGCATTTGGTATGGTGTTGATGTGATGAAAGAAGACATCACAGACAATTTTGAAGCCTGCATTTGGGAACCAGCAGTTGTAAAATGCAATGCCATTATGTCAGCAACAGAAGCCACATGTCTTCTCTTGTCAGTGGATGAGACAATCCGTAATCCAAAGTCTGAAGGTCCAAATGATGGTGGTAGAGGAAGAGGTCGACCAGCATAAATGAAAGAAATTACTTTTGTCAATAGTTTGCAGGCTTTGTTTCTGTCTTGTACAAAAACAAACTTGCAATAATTTTCTTTACATCATGGAACAAAAGATGTGGTTTCAATCAAACCAGACAAAGACAATAAGAATTTAATCTGCTTTCTTCTTGATATATTTATCATAACCAGCTCCATCTTCATCCCTCCCCCGACCATTTTCCACTTGCAAGAAATAAAATTTCCGCTAAAGATAATCAATTTTATTTATTCTTAGCATTTCTATTTTCATTTCAGGATTTGGGAAACAACCTGCAAAAATAAAATCTTTTGTTGCTATGAAACAGATTTTGTAACTTTTTCTTTCCTTGTGCGTTATTTTTTTTTTGTGTTTCGATCAGCAATGTAGCCCCCCACCCTGACGTTAGTCTTTAAAAAAAAAAAAAAAAAAAAAAAAAAATTTTTTTATTTATTTTATTACAAAATTAGGCTTTGGAATCAGTTGATGGGTGTATGCTTCATAAATAAAAATTTTCATTTTTATAAACATTTCCAAAAAAAATGACTGTACAATAATAATGAAAAAGGCACTAAATATTTCCTGGAAGTGTGATAAAATCTTAGCTGGGTTTACGTAATTACAACTGCTTTGAAAACGCAGGCACCATTTTCTTCAAGCAAAGCAGGCCACAAGAATTCTAAGATTTCTTCCTTAGCCAGTTCTGAAGTGTGAAAACGTGTGTGCAGGTGGGGATCAAAGCTGGTTGTGTCATAGCTGATGACGTAGCGTGGATTTTGGACATTTAATGCCCAAGCTACTCTTACACATTCCTCAATGTATTGACGTAATCCTTCACTTTGTCGTAGACATGGGTAGTCAAATAAGGCCATGTATAATTTGGAACATACATCCTTTAAAGAAAGAAAAAAATATTTGACATGTTTGGGAATACAGCATTTCTATCAGCCATAGGAAAAGTTTGAATACTTAAAAATCAATTTCTTTATATTAAAATTACGATTTAAAATCATTTCTATATCATTAATTTTTTGTTATTTATAAATTACATGTATGACTCGATCTCCATTTGAATATCATAAGCTTGAATTTTATGAAATCACAAACCTCGACATTCGCTGAACAATCGTGACGATCAACAGTTTTTCGTATATAATCATCAATTTCTGCTTCTAAGCTGAGAGATGGTAGGTCAGCACTTTGATTGTTTACATCTCCCACTTGTATGTGCAGCAGATTACGTACTTTGCTTTTCAACTCGAGCAGATATTCATATGTAGAACGGAAAGCAAGCTTTAAAAAAAGAAAACAAATTAAATTTCATTTTCTGAAGAAACCAAAATATTTATATAATATATATATATTAATATTATATTTATAACTAAATTATTACCCCCCCCCCCACACACACACACCACAAAAAAAAAATCTAGATATTTTCTGGGTTGATAAACTATATAGAACACGAATCAATCAAATCAGACTTGCAAACTTTGAATTGAAGTAAAATTTGATGTTAAAAAAATATTTACTTACAACAACAACAGAGAAGAGAATTTTGGTTTTAAGTTTGTCAAAATCTGAAATTTCAGCCAAGTTGTCCAAATCATCAGCTGCATCAATTCTGGTTTCACTATAAAGATTACCATAGAGACGGATCAATTCGGTGGGTCTCTTTTCGTTCAAAGAGAGATCTTCAAAATGACTGTTGCTAATTGTGAACTGCTTATGGGCTTGTTCGGATAATCTTTAAAAAAAAGAAAAATTATTAATTTTAACATTTTTCAAGAACTATAAACAAACTAGAACATTTGCTATCAAAATGTGCAAAATAAGTTCTGTTGGATATTTGCTCCATCTGTTAAATTTGTTATGGCTGAAATAACAAGCAACAATAAGATATTAAGGTGGGCTGAAAAGTTGGTAGGCTGTTTATGAAGGAGTGAAGCTAGAGCTTTGCATGCATTAATTTCAACTCTTATTGCCAAGTGTTTTTTCTTTATGTTGGGGAACAGATGATAGTCAAATCAAGAGAATAGGGAGGGTAATCAATCAGTTCAAAGCACAGCAGCCATTAAAACTAAGGGCTTGTGTACTGGAGCATTGTTTTGATGAAACTAACCCTTTTGTCAGTTTTCCTAGCTGTAAGTTGGTGATGTAGCCCTTTTTTAAGATGGTCAATTACATTCACTTACATGCTAATACTCTTGGGAAAGGTATTAATTCTTTTCTTTTCCCTCCAGCTATGGGTAAATAGCAGGACAGACTGGGCTCCAGAGACTTGGGATGGCAACTAGTCTAGGGGAAGGACAACTCTGAATTCAAAACCTGTGGAGGGTCATTTGGGGACCTTGTGGCATGTAGTGCACCAAGTCTCTATATTTGGCCCTTCAAAAAAGGGTGATTGGTTCTGCACAATGCCTTCCTCACTATAATGAAATCATATGTGCTGGTGTCTGGCTGTCAGTTCCTAGAGATGTGGCAAAAGTGGAAATCTAACTAGAGAAATATGTGCTGTTTGTCCTGACGAAAGTAAATGATTTCCAACTTGTGTTTGAATTTACCTACGGACATTTGCTCTCTGTGTTGTCATCTATTACAGATTCTCTTACAATGCATTTGATTTTGGTTAGCACCTGTACCATGTGGCCACCCACAACCTAGTCTACAGGTGTAGAGATGTTCTGTTCATTTGACACCTTGCACTGAAATCTTACTTTCTGTACCTTATTGCAGCATGCATTACTATCTAAAATTATATACATGGTGCATCACATAATAGCCAGAGACTGAAAATTTTATATCTACTACCCACAGGTCAGAAACTGACATTCTTCAGGAGTGTAGTAATTTTATTTTTTGTAAACGTTCACGTTTCACAATATTTTCCTCTTATTACCATATAATTTGTGTTAAAGAAACAGTTCCCTTGACCCTTTAAGCACAAATATACACAACTGTAAATCGAGGCAATACTAATGGGATCACTACAGCTACTTATTTCATTCACAAAGTGATTATTCCTCGTTTTAAGACAATACACTGTCATGAATATAAAAAAAGAATATTACAATCAAGTGAAAATCTTATTTTGTCAGTGAGAATAAAATTATTAAAGCAAAAACAGTCAAATTTAATCTGAAATTCAATGGCTGAAAAAAGATAACTTGAAAGAAAAAAAATAATTCCCCAAATAATTAAGATTTATCCGAGATAATATTTTCTACTAAATAGAAACATTTTTATATAGAGGTTATGGGAATGTTAAATGAAAAAAGTTGTTGGGGAATAAATAGATTGAGATTAAAATATTTTCATTATTCCATACACATTTTAGGGCTCAATACCATCTCACATGTTTATAAATGAAGATTGGAGGGAACAATGAATGAAATGTTGCAATAATAACAAAAATGAGGACAATAATCCACATGTAGATAATAACTTCACATCCCAGAAATTCAGACAAATTATTGTGATCATGTGCAAGTAAGGGAAACTACTCTTAAGTATTTTAATATACCTGGAGTAATCACCCTTTAAAATTCAAATCATTTAGGATGAATGCAAAGGCAGAGCCTATGCTATTAAGCTGCCAACTAGAAACTACCAAAAATAAATCTCACTAAAATGTGCTGTTTTTGCTGTGTTGCAGCAAAAAACATACAAAATTTGGATCGTAATATATTTTCATTTTTGAATGATGTGTTCAAGCAAAGACTGAAAGCAAAATAGAATAATGATGAAGATACTCAAAGATAAACAATTGCATTGCTGCTAACAATACAAAGAGTAATAATGGAAAAGGTGAATTTTTGTATTCTCTTCATAATAACAGTCTCTGACATAATAAGCAAGAAAATCAAACTAAAGTCTATGAATTTTGCAGCTGGCTGTTCATTCTTTAAATACATAGGAAGTTTGGCATTTATCATATAAATGTCCAGGTTCTTAGCTAAGAGCCGTTATATATTTGTAGATAAGTAATAATAGTTTGGGCTTTTCATTGGCGCATTGTTGTCTGCCTATGCCGGTTTGTTTTGAGGAAGATCAGGAATTGCAATTTACTGGAAATAAATGATTATAAAGATACTGATGATGATTTCTCATAGTCACTGCCATTTTAGTTTCAATTGGATATTCTAGAATTCATTCTAAGCTAAATGACACCTCCCGCTCCACCAACACACAATAAAAATGTCAGAAAACAACTCATATTGTACACTACTAGATGTCTACATTGTTTTGGAAATAGCACTAAGTGTGGATTAATTTATAGCATAACTGGTAGGGATTGCAAAGTTTCATAAAGATGCAGATCTTAAAGACATATACGTAACATCAGGCAATGTTTTGTAAAGACATAAGTATGCCCAGAGTGGAAGTGTTAGAAATTTCTTCTAGAAACAAAAATAATAGGAAAAAAAAGTCAGATTAGAGAGAGAAAGTGGTGTACCTGTCTCGTAATTGATGTTCTTTTTGTTGCAATTTGCAAATCGTTTGTCGAGAATGTTCCAATTCAATCCGCAGGTTTTGTATTTCTTGCAACAAAAGTTCTTTATCTGCAGATTCAACTCCACTGCCGCTGGTTGAATCGACTTGGGATGAAGAGCAAGTGACACTTTCTTCAAAACTGTCACAAGTGCTCTGTCTATTGCCATCACCTCCAACATTTCTGTCTGGTGCTATAAGTTCTTCCAGATCGTCCAGTGTGCTTCGTTTGCGTCGGCGGTCACTAGAATAATTTTTTGAAACTTTCCGACCAGCTGAAAATACAGTAGGAGAAAAAAAGAAAAACACGTCATTGTTAAAATATGGCCTGATTTTCCTTTTGTCATATTTGCGAGCAAGCTGCAGGTTTTCATGATCATGTTTTTTGAAACCATTTCAAAGGATTGTTTAAGAAAGAAAAAAGTTCTATGAATGAACTCTTTATCTTTGACAACAAATTATTAATTATTTCAAAGCATTTACCTTTTTTTGAAGGAGGCGAGGGGAGCAAGTAAAATAGATTATTATTTCTGATATTTTTATCATTGGTTATTCTTTCAAATTTTTTATCATTTACCTTTAAATGTTTCTTGCTTGTGTTTTGATGAATGGCTAGGGTTTTAATCAAAGATTCAATAAATTTATTTCCTTTTTTTATCATTTTCAAATTCCCTCTTAGTGTCGTTTAATTAAAATTTCAGCAATGTCAATCACAACAATTATATATAATTGTGAATAATTCCACAAGCATTAAGAAATGATTCCTTCAAAGTTAAAATGTGCTAGAAATGTGAAACAGAATTCAGAGGTTGCATAATTAAGTAATCTCAAGTATTTTAAAATTTTGAAAGGCTTGTAATTAATTTTAATAAAATTTATGATTTGTTCATGAGAACAAAAAATAAAAATGCCTGAAAAAGTGGAAGTTTTGTTTTTTTAATTTATCCTACAATTCTGCTTATATATGTATGTGTATGTGTGTGTGTCAGTGAGTTTTGGTATACAATATATACATTGATTGCGTTATTGATATATAAAAAAATATTTGCCATTTTTTATATAGCACAAAACATATAAACCCATAGCGAATGGTCAGTTTGGCAATTTTATGTTTCGGTATTGGTTTTGTTTTCCTTGATACCATAGTTTTCGATTTGTTTTTTCGGTTTTTAATTTAGTATTTTTGCTTTCTAAGGAAGCCATTCATTTTCCTGTGTAATGATAGCATTTCCAATCAATATCTGATTTCGTTTGAGATTGATAAATTTGCAACTTAGTCCGTTTAACTTGCAATATCTTGTGTATTTATGGTCCAATCTTAAAAATATTCATGGCTGGAAAGAAAATAAAATAATCTTTCTAAATACGTAATTTGTATGTGTTTTTTATTCATTGAATTTTTTTTTTTACAGCGAGTTAAAACTAATGCTTTGAACAGCCGAAAATGTGAAAAGATTTTTTTTTTCAAGACTAAATTTTACACATTACTTTGTTTTGCAAAATCAAAATGACCAATCTTTATCAATATTCTTGAAATTGTACACTCAATTAGAAGACACCTTAAACTACAACCAGGAAGATGTTCATTTCTTCTCTGATCCAAGGAAGTGAATTCCTTCAAAAATTCTAAATATAAAAAAAAAAAAAAATTGAAATTCTTTTCTGGTATACCAATCAACTATTATTGGGGTTTTGCAAATAAATTTCTTCTAAACAAGGAAAATCAATGAGTTATTTTTCCCCTGAATAAATCTGTTTTTATCTCGCAAATACACCTAAAATTAAATATTAAAAATAATTAAGAGCTTTAAATTTTATTTTTAGAATGTGTAGATTTCTAAATCTGCGAGTATCTCCTGTTCTTTTTTAGATACACATTTTAAAACCAAAATTAAAAAACTATTTTAATCAGTTTAATATAATCTTACTTAAGTGTATTATTCACCAGATAAAACCATAAAGATATTTATAAAAATAAAATGAATTAATTTTCCTTGTTTAGAAGAATTTTATAGGCAGAACACCCACTGAACACTAGTGGCTAAAAAAGAATAATTTTTACTTTGGGTTTAAGAAAAATGACTTGCAGTTTTAAAAATATACACATTTTAAAACTGAGATTAAAACTTACTTTATTCTTTTCATCTCTAATTTTATGTGTATTCACAAGATAGAAACAATTTTATTTGTAGAAAACAGACTTGCATATCTGGAAATATACACATCTTAAAAGTGAAATTAAGAACTATTTCTTAATATCTAATTCAGGTGCATACCCTAGATAAAAAACAAATTTATTTATAAACAGAAATCTTCATTCATTTTTCTCATTTACAACAACTTTATTTTGTTATTGGCATAATGGCTTACTAGAAAACCCTTACAAAAAATACGACTTTATAAAATTTCACATTAAGACGAAACTGCAACTAATTTTTTTATTTTTACTTGAAATTTTGTTAACTTAATTTTACTGGAAAAAGTTTTTTTTTTTTAAACTGAAACAAATAGATTTCACTTTCAGACATGTCGTATTTCCTTTTTTTTCTTCTTCATTTCTTTTTTAAACAAATAGATTTCACATTTATTTCCTAAAACTAGTCAATTAAATGTTTTTAACATATTTTTGTTCAATGTTTTTCTCTTACAATGATATAAATGTTGATAGAATTTAATTTTATTCACATCTGAAAGTCTTTTACAATAGTGTTTCTTTGGATATGGTCATTCAGTAGTGATATAAAAACGAAACCGAAATCGTTTGGTTTCGTAAAAAATTTCAACAAGGTTTCACGGTTTGAAGATGAAACTGAAAAAAGTCATTTTTTTTAGTTAAACCGCACATCTCTTGGATGTGTGGGTTTGTAAACAGTGACTATTACGGCTAATAATGCCAGACTCTTCGGTAAATCGAATCGAGTTCTCTCAGTCACTGTGTGTTTATCTAAAAATAAATATGCTTAAATTCACCTTCTTCTCTGCCATGCGCCAATGGCTTCAGGGTAAAATTTCCGACTGACGCGAATTCAGCCGGTTTTCGATTCTAGCCAGAGGCAACCGGACGTCTAGCCACACTGATGAGCTGTGATACAGCGAAACAGTTTGTCTGTGGATGACAATATATATGCTCCTGAAAAATTTATTTCGGTTGAGCTCTCTGGGGAGGATGTGTGGGTTTGTAAACAGTGACTATTACGGCTAATAATGCCAGACTCTTCGGTAAATCGAATCGAGTTCTCTCAGTCACTGTGTGTTTATCTAAAAATAAATATGCTTAAATTCACCTTCTTCTCTGCCATGCGCCAATGGCTTCAGGGTAAAATTTCCGACTGACGCGAATTCAGCCGGTTTTCGATTCTAGCCAGAGGCAACCGGACGTCTAGCCACACTGATGAGCTGTGATACAGCGAAACAGTTTGTCTGTGGATGACAATATATATATATATATATATATATATATACATTAAGTGTTTCTGCCTATGATCAGAGTGTAGGATTTGTGCTCAACTCAGCTAGAGACAGTTACACTTTCTTACAGAGAAATCTATATAAGAAGAGGAGGAATGGGTAAAGTAAATGTGGTGGTTGAAAAGGTGGAGGTAAAAATAGGAAAAAGATATAGAGAGAGGAGGAAAGGATGGAGATGAAAAAAGAGAGACAGGATTGTTGACTGAATTTCAAGAGAATTAATGAAAGATTGAAAACCAAATAGAGATGGAAAGGCATAAAAATTGTGATAAAATAAAATTAGGAGATGAAAGAATTGATAGAAAATATTTATGCCTTCCTTTTTTCACATGAAAATAATATGTTTGTATATGAAAAAAGTGAATGAGCAATAAAAATTGGAAGATAATAAGAAGATACAAGCAAGAGGAGACGGGAGATAATTTTAATTGTGAAAATCCATGGAATTTCCAGAAGTCCAGCTAATACCAATTATTCTTAATACAATGGATTTTAACCTCCTCTGATAAAGTTTAATTTGAATAAATCTTATTTCCATTCATAGATTCTCATTGCATATCAAGTTTTGGGATGACATGTCAATAAACGAGATAATTGGAAATTTTTTGACAACGAGAAAAGAGAAACTTGCTGAAAAAGAATGAATTTATATAAACAAAAAATTCTTGATAGACAAAGAGCTTTGTTTTCAAATGAATCTAAGACTTGATATTAAGAAAGAGGGTCATTATCAAGTTTAGCCTTTTTATATTGGAGAAAATTTTGGCTACAGTACTTGCTGATAGACAACTCACTATCAACAGTGAGATGAGAGTATTCAAAATTAAAGACAGAAGAGAATAAAATGAAGAATGTCAATTATCAAATCTATTTACTAAATATTAAACCTTATTCCAAAAGATTTTACACTCAATCAGTAATCCTTTAAATAAAAAATACTTTATAGAAATGCAAGACACAAGGTGTAAATCATGGTACTTGTAAAATATCTGATAACAGTGAGGCACACATTTCTTATATGTGGCATTGAGAGGTCATAGGAGTCAGATTTCTATTAATAACTAAAAGTGAATGTTGAAAACTTTTGATCTGAACCACTTCTGAAAATCAGTATTTCAATGAATCAATATCAGAGTTTATAAAGTGGATTAGGCTGAGAACTTTTCAGCACCCCCTTAGATAAATGAATATTGATTTAACAGTTTGCAAATTAACTGCCTTAAATCAGTCATGTTTTTATTTTTCACTCATTTGATTAAAACTAGGTCAAGTGTGCCTTTCATATAAACAGGAAGTGTTTGTTATTTTCCTCTTCCATGCATACTTTGGATAGATTAAAAAAATAATAAATGTATATAAATTTGGAACTGTCATAAGTTAGTTTTGTTTTCTATTTTTAATTTACAGCAACTTTTATCAAAGGCAGTAAATTATGTGGATTAATTTAAAAGTTTCTTCTTCATCAATTGAGCAAACAAAATGATCACAATTGCGATTCCAATTTCAAGAGTTATCATTTTAATCCATCCCCATTCTAGCCTTTTGCTTTTTTGCCTTTCTCACTATAGAATATAGTGAGATGTAAATTAAAAAAGAATGTTTGATAATATAAGGAGGGAAACCTAAACCCTAGAAAAATACTACATTCCAGACTTCTCTACCAATCCTACTTTTTTGCTTTTAGTCTCTTACACACACACTTGCCTGGTCATTTATCTTAGAAAGTGCAATTTATTGTGAGTGTGTAGATAACTTAAAAAGCATTGGACAGATAATTTTAGATAAATTATCCAGAACCTTCTTATCTCAAGCTCCCAAGGGAGATAGGACAACATTAAACCAACCTCCAAATTAATGTTCAACCACAAATGAAATCAGATTCTGTTAATTAAGATAAGGTTTAAGATTAATATTCTTGTGACTTGATTTTTAAAACATCAACTTACTTCTCTTTGGGGACTTATAATGGAATGTAAAACTAGATTGGTGCATAAAAATCAACTGATAAATATTGAAAATAAATAAATGTTGGATTTTCCATTCAGATAAATTTTCAAAAGTACCACAATGTAAATGTTCAATAAATGTATATTGAAAAAAAAAAAATGCTCAAATATAATTTTAAACAAAATGTAGAAATAACTTTACTTTAAACATGCAATTAAAAAAGGCGTTTAAAAATGTGCATGGATAAAATTGAAAACTAACATGTCTTTATTGTCTTCCATATTGAATTTTGTGCTTAATTTTTTTTCTAAGTTTATCAAAGATTATCTCCAAGGAAAATTTCTCACCTGCAACAAAATAATTAACACCTTTTGATTTGTTCTCTTGAAATTTCCTTGATGAATTGTTGCTATTTCCAGCTAGAAATCAAGACAAAAAATAAAATACATCAACACCTTGGTCATATAATAAAGACAATTCATAAAAATAAACCAAACATAACACAATTTTTTTCCTTCATCTCTTTTGACATGTAACCTAAATTAACAAAATATAATTAGGGGGGGGGACCTTTCAAATTTCATTAAAATTTCTCATTAAAACCAAAAGTTCACTTTTTAAAAATTCTAACAATGTTTGACATAAAAATAAATAGTAACTATTTTTTTTTAATTTACTTTTGGCTTGTTTCTTAAATCTTGTACTTCAAGGAAAGTATTTTCAAGAACAAAAATGATTTCCATAATCTTTAAAAGAAACAATCAATTTTGAAATCTAAATTTAGGTACACTTATAGAAATAAGTACATTTATAAAAATAATAAAATGAGAAAAATTTCTATTACTTTGCATAATTAAACGCAATTGTTGAGAGAGACATCCTTATAGGCACATTTAAATCGCAAATATGACCTTGCAATATTATTGTTTTCACTGTAATTAATGACAACTTTTTAGTGTTATCGTTACAAATCCAGTTTTAGCAACAAGTCTTTATTATGAATAGGAAATAAACAGCAAAAAATGACACAGGGAGTAGAAATAATATTCATGTTTAAGAAAAACTTATTGGATGTAAGATTTTCCAAGTAATGTTTTAAGCATTACACAAAACTAAAAGATAAATACTTAATACAAATTAAACATTTACAAGAAATCTTTTTATCAATCATGCAGATTCTTTGAAATGAAGACAATTGAATATATTCCTATAAAGTTCCTTTGAAAAAATACAACTCAAAATTCATAGTTATTAAAGAACATTGCATATGACTTAATACAAAAACTGTATTCTTTGTTGGATTAAATCTGTTAATGAAATGTGTAGCAAAAGGTGTATGCAGTGAATGTAGAAAAAATAAATCAAGTCTAATATAAGTCTTACATAGTGAGAGTGGCTTCTCAAAAGAACATTTTGCAAAAGTTAACAAAAGTGGATCAGTAATTATGATTAAGTCACATCGATCTCGTAAATATACTATTTGGCACAAGTTCTTAATTAGTAAGATAAAAAAATGCATTTTAAAATTTTAATTATACTGCTGAAATTAATTATGCAAAGAAATTTGTTTCATTGTCAGTTCTCCTCAATGTAAGAATTTGAAAATTCTAGGTTTCATGATGAAAAAGTTATTTATGAAAATGTAACAAAATCTGTGGAAATGATGCAAAAAGAAGAATGTGCAACTAAAAAGTGGCACGAATTATTATTCCAACGTATGGGAAGGGGTAAACATTACTACACCAATTGCTTGAAAACACGTTTTCCTGTTTCTGAACGTTTTGGGCCTCAGTCGAAATATCCAGGAATTTGTTTCTGGTGCAAAAGTATCCGACAGTTTTTTTTATTTGTTATTTTATGTAAACAATATGAGACCAGGTAAAGAAGAAATGTAAGGTGCGCCATTCCAGTGGCACGCACGATTTCTTTCGGACTTTACAATAGACGACCAAACTTTTTTTTTATTGAATTAATTTTTTTGATTAAAATATTTTTTCGCTCAATAATTAACATTGTTTTAAAAAACAATGAATAAAAAAGCTTATTTTTTCAAAAAGTGTTTTTTTAGTTTTTTTTAAATGTTTTTTACTAAGAAAAAAATAGTTTTTAGTTTTTAGTTTCGTGGGTTGAAATTAAATTTAAAAAGAAATCCGAAGATTATTTTTTTTTTATGACAAAAAATAAAAACTGCAGACGATTTCTTTTAGAATTTTATCGAAAGTTTTTCTTTCTGTAAAATTAAAAAAATGTAAATCTTCGTGATACTTTGCCTTGGCTTTGGTTGGATTTTGGAGGGTTTTTACTTTTTTGTTTAATAAAGATTCAATTAATAACATTTGCTTTTACGATGATTTTATAAATGCAACTAAATAAAAACAAATGCAATAAATTTAATTTTTTTTGTCATCGTAATTTTTATTTTTTTAATACTTAATTTATTTTGCGAAAACATTAATAAATTAATTCAAATATTCCCAAAAATGAAATTAAAAAAAATCAAATAAAAAATTTAAAAACATTTGTGTTAAAAAAAGTAAAACATTCCCGGAAACAATTAAAAGTAAAAGAAAAACATACAAAAAAAAAGTTGTTTTAAAAAAAGAAGCTGTTTTAGTTTTAGTACTGACCAATTTTTGTCTGTGTCGTAGTAAAAAAAAATCTTGACTTAAAATCTTCTTCTTCGCAAGTCAAATTCTGAGGGTTAATAAGATCGAGTCCATTTGAGGCTGAACTCAAACCTCCAATATTCGTTATGCCATCTAATAAAAAAAAAGGAAAGAAAAAAAGAAAATCAAAGAGACGTGACTACTGAGAAGCCTTTTTTGGGTAAATGCTGAACAACTCTGGATAGTAAAAATAAAAAGTGGGTGGAGGAAGTTTTCTACAAGTAGAGAAAACTAAGAAGAGGCGCGGCAACCCAAACTGAGCGGCCTTCACCCCCCACTCCTCCGTCTTCATCGGTCACCATCATCGCCGACTTTTCATCTTGACGTCAATTCTGAACGGAAGAAATTATGATGATAGTTACTTTTTATAAAATTAAATACAAGATTTTAACAGAATTAAAGATAATTATGAAATAAACGAGGAAAAAAGTTATTTAAGTCGCTTGCAGAGAATTTAGGTTACTACAGACTTTTTTTTTTTTTTTCTTAAATATTTTTTCTTTGGTGACCAACTTCCTGAGTTGGAATCTCCAAAATAAACTCTGGCCACAATAAAAACACCATTTCCTGTTTTATTCAAACTTGCTCCATACTTGATTTTGGAGCAATTTCTTTTTCTAAATAAAGCAGTATTTTTTTTTTTTAACATTCATTACATTACAATAATAAGAAGACTCCAACAAAAGTTTTAGTTAAAAGTTAAGTGTGATAGAGACTAAAAGACTGAATTTATTTAGGCATTTAATACTTTGCTGAACTATCTTGTTAACCATCTTTTTTTATGTACTATGTCCTTTCACGACTTGGGTGATCATGGCTCTCCACAACTTCTTGTCTTATTGCTCTAAGCAATTCTTACCTCTTTATCACATTTTTGGTTTTTATTCTGCCATCCATTTACTCAGCCTCGTTAAATAAGTTACTCACTGTCTCCCCACCCCGGGGGGTTTCTTTTCTGCAATATGCCCCGTAAGCATTACATTTTCCTAGCCATCTTTCCTCAAAAGTTTTAGCTGTCTCTTTCTGATTGATTGCATTTATTTATAGTTTTTGCCTCTTTAAAACTTTCTTGTTCATCACATTTTATTTCTTGATATTCTCACTATAGAACGTCTCTGCTGTTTTACGTCCTTTCTGTCTGTGAGGAAATTGTTGTTGCTTATAAAATCATCATTGTTTTGTGGAAATAGAGAAATTAATAAAAATATATAACAAGATCAAAATTTTACTATCCCTAAAAATAGACAGATAATAAAAATGGCCAGGCAAACAAAGCCATAGTCTGACCCACAAATCAGAAAGCTTTTGCAACCAGGATATAGGCTGTGAGCCAATTACAAGCAGAGCACCTTTTCAAAGCAGACCTATAGATGTGTATATAAACAGATGGAAAATAAAGCAAAATCAGATTTGATAAATTAGTTTTGTCGATTTTCTGATGCTTTATCATCACAACATACCCAGAGACAAAATATGACATTTGCACAACTAGTTGGTGATCTTAGATGGCTAACCTATTCTTGCTGCATTGAAAACAAACATTACATCCTTCACTACATGATCAAGCAGTGGCTACAACATTTAGATACAAATATTTACTTCCTCCCGGATTCTTTCTCAGTCTCTATCTCTCTCATGCACCAGGAATTATACACTTGAACTCTTGAAACTTCAATTTTTACCTGATCCTTCTGTATTATATTTTGTGTGTATAAAGATTTATTTTGTATTTATCAACACTGTGCATTTTCTCTTAATCATTACACAAGCATACACCCAAATCTATTATACCAATATATGGTAGGAACAGACATTGTCATAAGATAAACAACTCATTCATAACTGATAATTTCATATCTACCATAGTTTTCCAGTTATTTACTAAGAGTCTGGCACAAGAGACCATTGTGAGAATCAAAACCACTAATAGTATGACACTGAGTCTGTGAGGGGATTAAACATTAATTCTAAGCAGAAAAAAGGTTAAGTCCAAAATGAAATATAAACTGGAAGATAGCTAGAAAGAGAGAATGGAAGACATTTTCCCTGGTAATGTGGACATGAAGAAAAGGGACATCTGGGTTTGCGTCACCCCTACAAATTGGAATGATACACAGAGTTTTTTTTATCCATCAAAAATCTGGCATGCGGGTAAAGCAAATTGGATAATCTCTTTATCTCTTTCTTGGGAAATTAGAAAAACATGTCATTGGCAAAAAGAAAGCAGATGGGAATTATATTTTCATTAGCAAAAACAAATTGAAAAATGAAAACGGAAAATGAACTTGCTGCAAGGGTTAGGATTATGAAAATTGATCCATTATAACAGGCACGTTATCTGGTTTATGTTTTCACTAAGAGGGTGATCAGCCCAAGGATGGAAAACAGTGTATCTCTTTGTTGAGAATTTAAGTAAATAAATATATTTTCATTGGCAAAAACAAATTGGGAAATAATTTTTATCTATTGCTTGGAAGGTTAAAATGAGAAAGTGATATGGTTTGTGCATTCACTGGACAGGTGGGTCCAGGAAAGGGAGTCAGAGAATTGAAATTAATGAGGAGAATAAACCATGCCCTTTCTCCTACACACTTTAAAAATTAGATTTGTCACAAAGACAGTTATGCCAGCCCTGAAAAGTAAGCAGAGTTAGAATACCGAGAAGGAAGTAGAAGGCAGAATTTAGCCCTGCCTATGCAAAGTAGCAGTGCAAGATGTGAAGTGAAGCAGGTTGGAGTTAAGAGAGGAGCAATCCCTGTGACTACTTCCAAGGAAGGTAGATAATTCTCCAAATTTGGGAAGTTGATTAAGAAACCTTTATTGGAATTAATGAAAATTGGGGATCACTGAATCCCTAGAAACCTTTGGCCCCATACCAGTAAGCAGATGACTTTAGTGAGCTTGGAGACTTTGGGCTGAGAACCCACATTCATGCTTTATTTTTCGTTGTGAAGATAATTTTCTTTCTTAATATAGCACCTGCCACGGCTTGAACCAGTGCTGCGATTACAAAGACCTTTAATATTCTACCGCTCTGAGATCAAAAACACAAATGTGGGTTAGGGTGGATTGAAGCAGCCAGTGACCAACAACCAGCTTGGCCCAGCATTAGCATTGACCAGTGCAAAGTTAAAATGTCATTCTAAGACCCTGAGGACTGGACCACTAAAACATGGTTACACCACTCTGTGTAGGTGGCGGTGAAAGGTGTTATAGTAGTTTGTTTGATTAGCTTGAGTGCTACAGTAGGCACCTAAAATATGGAACAGAATGAATTTGGTATATCCTAGCTTAGCCAGGAAATTTCAACATAGAAATGCTCTATATTGGAACTCTTGAGAGCAAAAATAAAATCTAATGAAAACAGTGAATGATAATAATTAGGAAAATGCTTTGTTGTGTCTTTCATTGAATAATAGACTTATATTCAATTTGTGTCATTTTGACCAAAGCATAAAAATATCTTTATTTAAATCTTTTCATTTTTTATTTTTTTATTAAACAAATATCAAATAATCACAAAGATCAAGAAATTAAATAATAGACAAAAATATTTTTGGATCCTTTATTTTTTTAACAGGAGAAGAGAGATAAGCAACTGACTATCAAAAAAACTGTTTGTGTATATGTGTCTATAAAGATTAAGTGCTCCTTATTTTTCCTTTTGGAAGATGTGCGCTATGCATTTGTGCAAGTTTGAGATTGTGAAAATTTGTCCTTGTAATGATTTCCAACTCATCCACTCAGGAAAAGGAAAGGAAAAGAAGAACACAGTTAAAGTGTAAATCACAAATTGGTATATTCCAGAAATTGCTGAGGTGGTTTTACAAAAATGTTTTGTTTTTCTTATGAAGACAGTTTTTCTATGAGGGGAAATAAAAGCTATACACAGGAGAATTTCTTAAGGACTTTCTTCTTACTATTTCATCTCTGTTAATCCAAATCATACTTGGACTGACAATTTCTATTGGTTACTTGATGGGTTTTCTTTTATTTATACATGGCAAGTGGATGAGGTAGCAGACATGAATACATTTGAAGATTTAACAGAAAAATGTTTGGCTTTATTTGAATGTGTGTTACAACACTTCTAATAACTGTACATGTTTAAAAACTGACACTTTATAATTTGATATAAGTTTTAAATGCTCTGTCATTTTTATTTTGATGAAACTGATTAATGAAATATGTTCTAGTAATGTGTCTATTAAAATTTGAATCCATCTAATTTGTTTGTTTTGCTAAATCTTAATTTATATAGATTTTTAAAGTTTTTATTAAACACTAAACATTCTTCTAGTAAGCGTATTTGTTCACTTCCATAAAATGGTTACCGTGCTAAAAATACCATTAATCTATGAGGAAGTTAATGACGGTTCAGTTTACATTATTCAAACATTTACTATCATATATAACTTTGATACATCCTACACCCCAACAAAGCATTTGTCTCACTTTTTTTGACTAAATACTCAGTGATCTATTAATAATTCATGTATTTAACCAGAAAATAGCAAAAGGAATAAAGAAATAGAAAAAGATGAGCAGAGAAAATGAGGCAGAATTGAGATGAAGTTTCTTCACAAGAAATTTTATCTTATAAAATGCTTGAAAATTAAAGATAATTTTGTTTTAATATTAAACAAATCAATTCATAAATGGGAAAAATCCTAATTGCAAAAGAATTTTTTTACTGTAATCCCTGACTTCAAATATAAAATTTTCAATAGTTATCACCAAAATGAATGCATAAAAAAAAAAAAAAAAAAAAAAATCAAGGAATTATCCAATTTTCAGTATTTATTCATTAATGAATGAATTGTATACTAAATAGGCCATTTTATTATTTGTTCCTTCCTCATTTCAATACATCAATATTTTTAAAACAAAAATAATTCAATAAAAATAAATTTTATTGAGAGTTGGTGTTTTTATTTTTATTTCAGATTTGATAGGGAAGAATGTACAATTAATATTTTTTTTAATTTTTCAGTTTGATTTTGAGATAATTTTGGTTACAAAAGAGATCTTTTTGATGTGTTTGAAGAATTGAAAATGTAAAGTTTAGTGCCATTTTTTCATCAGAAATATCTTTAAAAGAATTTTAGTTTCTTTTTGCAGGTGTTAAATTATTTTTGTACAGAAGATCAAATAGTAAATATTTCCCTAAATTCTGAATGATCTCCCTATTGTTTTTACAAGGTTAAAAATAATTATGTATGATGCCTGGAGGAGTTTAGAATATTTTATAACCTTGGTAGCTGAAAGAAAGCAAAGTGAAGGTAACCAATAAACACTATCAATAAGACTTTAATTTTCTCCGTTTTTTTGTCTTTTATGGCAACATTTTCTTTTGTTTAATAAATTTTCTGAAAATAATTAAGAAAGATCACATTTGGTGCAGTTAAATATTTTATGACATCAAATAGTTAATAAAAAAAAATTTTAAAAAGTAAATGCCAAAAAGTTAAAAAAAGAAAGAAAAAAAGAAACAAAGAAAAAAGAAACAAAGAAAAAAAGCAATGGATAAAATGCATTACTTCATATTACTTCTTAAAAATGTTTTTATATTCCTATTAATAAAAAAGTATTCTACTAAGTTTGAGGAAATTTATTAAAAGATATAATTTTTTTTATTTATAGAATAAAAAAAATATTTCTACCTTATTTGGTTACAAAAGGTTAAAATTATTTTTTTAAACATAAACTAAACCAGTTTCTGCATTTTGGCAGTTTAAGGTTTTTGTATTTAATTAAATTTGAGGCATTTTTTGGAAAAATGGATGTTGTGGCAGTAACTGTTGTTTGATCTATGAATCTACCCCCCCCCCCACACACACTCTACCTTTTCTTTCTCCAATATTCATGGTATTCTTACCAATTTCTGTAGTGTAGAATCTTTTCTCTTGAAACATTCTCCTGATAACTAATTTAAATTCTTGTATGAATTCTCTGTTCCAGGTTATGCATGTTGAAAAGATTCCAAGGTACATATGCATGGCCTAGGTGCTTACATCTGGGAAAATCTTCCAATGTCAAGGGGAATGTATCTTGAGTCCTCAGATGATTTTTTTCATGTACTTTCAAATTTCTTTATTGCACTCTGTCGGCTATGTCTTTTTCCTTTATCGCTCTCCATCTCAGAACTGCAACAAAATATCTGACAATATAGAAATGCTTGGCTGACTATGACACTCTCTCTCTCTCGTCTTCTGTGAACAATTTTGTGTTTGGTGATTATAATGCTCATCACATTAAATGGCTTAATCCTTCTCATGTTACTGATGTTGCCAATATTCAGTCAAATAGTGAATTTCCCTATTCATTTCCTTAATAGTTCTGAATAACATTCTTCCCTACTTGATTTGTTGTTTACCTCCTCTCCTAGCGCTTGTCAAGCATCATGTCTATCCTCTTGGCAATTTGAATCATGCTGTAGTATCTGTTGACATGCAGTCTATTTGACAGGAATGTCTTATTCACAAGACTTCTTTCTGTTAGCAGCATGCTGATTGGGATTAATTTTGTGACATTCTTGAAGACTCCCCTTGGATTGATATTCTTAACCTTCCTATTGAGAATTGTGCCACAGAATTTTTTTCTTGGGTTAAAGCCAGCATAGATGCTTTTGTGCCTTCTTAGAAATACCATCTTCTGTTCAGCTGCTATAGCCCACAGTAATCACTCTTTGCTTACTGTACCAAGGTGATAGTTTCAATCACAACAGACACCTTTTTATGTTTGCTCATAATAACTGTAAACATGTCCTCAAAGAGGACAAGTCTTTGTTCATTGACAGAATAAGGTACTGTAGAGCATTTAACAAGTTTGGTTCTCATGACTACTGGTGGCTCTGTAATAGTGTGTTAAATAAGAATAAGTCTTCTATCCTTCCTCTCTTTATTCAATTTGAAGTGTTAATATCTGCTGATAAAGCAAAATGTTTTGCTTGTAAATTCTCTTCCAATTCTTCTCTTGATTCATCTGGAATATCTTTGCCTGAATTTCCACTTAGAACCGAGTCTCTATGGAGTGATATGCATATAACTCAGTCCATGGTCTCTATCATCTCAAAAGTAGATCCTCACAAATCCTGTGGACTTGATGGCATCTCCGCAATAGTCATTAAGAAATGTGTTCCTGAACCGACTACTGTTCTCTCTAAACTCTACAATAAATGCTTTGCTGTTTCCTGCTTTCGTGATTGTTGAAAATTCTCTTCTGTAGTTCTAGTCTTTAAGAACTCAGGCGAACAGTCTGATCCTTCTATCGACCTATTAGCCTTTTATCTCCTTTTGACAATGTACTAAAGGCTCTAATCAACTCTGAATTGGTTAAGCAACTCAACTTGCAGTGTTTTCTTTCAGATAAGCAATATAGCTTTTGCTTCCCTAGGTCAACTGCTGATGTATTAATGATTGTTGAAAAGAGTCTATGAAGCTTGGGCTGTTGCTTTGGATATCTCAAAGGCATTTGACAGGGTTTGGCATGCTAATCTTCTTCACAAGTTGAAAGGTTATGGTATTTCTGGACAAATTTTTGAACTGATTCAATGTTTCTTATCAAATTGCAAAATGAAAGCTATCTTCTAGATCTTTTTGCATTAATGCAGTTGTCCCCCAGGCCTCTATCCTTGAGCCTATGTTGTTTCCAATTTTCATCAACGACCTTCCTGAAGTTCTTGACTTTGTATCGATTCTGATGACAAACTATTTACTCCTGTCTTAATAATAAATCTGTGCAGTTTGAGAAAAGGTCAAATTGGCAGCTAATCTAAAAAGTGACCTACAATCTGTTGCTAACTGGTGCAAAAAATAACTTGTTAATTTTAATGCATCCAAAACTAAACTGCATTCTTTTATCCGATAGACCATTTCTACCTTCCATCAGCTGATGCTAACTTCCAGGAAAATGACTTATTGCGCCTTCTTGGGCTAACATTTTCCACCGACACAAAGTGCAAAGATTATATTAAATCAATTGCTAGATCTACTGCTAGGAAAGTTGGTTCACTGTGACATACTAGACAATTTTTCTCTCCAGAATCTATCTTACATATGTTTAGCATCCATCCATCTATATAATAAATGCAAATGACAATGTGTCACAGTTTTTCAAATTTACCATTTTCTCTTTTGAGTGTATATCTTTTATAATATTCTACAAGGAAACATCTAGACTTATAGATCAGCAAATTTAGTAATATTTACGTTCATAAAACACAATGTATATCCACATATTACATTATGAGGAGGTGCCGAAAAGTTCAAAAGAAGCTCTTTTAAAAAAGAAAAAAATGATTACTTGGTCAGATTAGGAAAGTAGATTAATCCAATGACTTTACAGCACCTACTTATCTATATATTCATGAGGGATAAGATAAAGAACAAATAGGCGATGTTTATCAGAGAATGAGATATAGAGAAAACTATATTTCATTCTCTGATAAAGCTTTAATAAAAGTGAAACAAGTTAGACTGACAAGCATTTCCTGTCTTATTCTGTCAGATTCTGATATATATTTGATCCCAACTCATATTTGTGAGTGTAAAATAGACACTATGCTGATCCAATAACAGAAATACCACTTCATACATAAATAATCACATCATTTTTTACAGGTAGCATGCTAGTTAATAAATCATTTTTATTGAAATGATTGTTTGTTACTGAAGGATAAGATGCTGTTGTAATTTACATTGAAATTTAATAGTTTATTTGGATGGTGTTTTTTTTCTTAGAACAAAAATGTATATTTACCAATGGTACTATTACTAGTCAATTACTTGAAGAGTTTAGATTTTAGGTTTTATATTGTGTAACATTTTTTTTACATTTTATATTGAGCTCTCTAACTTTTACATTAGCATTTTTGACACACACACACGTGTGTGTGTGTGTGTGTGTGTGTGTGTGTGTGTGTGTGTGCATTACCTGCAAGTCATTAACACAAATTTTGGTGAGCAACAAAGAAATAAAAGTGAAAAAAAAAATTTTTACACACCATCAAAAGGCCAGCGTCCAGCTGTTGTGACAAATGGTTCGGTTATATCAGAAGCAATTGGACTTGAATTTCCTGGAATCGGAAGTCAGAGAATGATATTAAATATTTGTTTATATATCCAATATAATGAATAATTTAACAAATGCATCAGTCACTTATGAATTTTACAGACTTTAGAAGAATTACATTTTTTTTTAAAAATTATAACTTTTGTATCTCACTTTTTTCCTAATTTCATTTGTTTCTTCATGAATATTCTCAAAGTAAAACTTTTTTCTTTTTAAAGTCCCCAGATAAAGTTTTAGAGCCAGTCATTCATAAACTTTCATGAACTAAAAGCATCAATTAAATTGTTAATCTACAAGGTAAACAACAAAAGGAAAGGAAATTTCTACTTATTCAGGTACAATTGTAGAGATTATCTAAATAAGTGTAAATTTACATATTAGCACCTTCTGTAAAGGTAAAATATACAAAGAAAGCTAGCATAAAACAAAAGAAATAATGTATTAACAGCCTGATCTCCCCTATTTATTAATGAGATATGCAGCAATTAATACCTCCTGTTACAATGGCATTAGAATATTTCATTACTAAGAGGGGAGATCAAGTTGTATGGCCAAAAATATATATGGTAACATTGTGATTTATAGAATAGATTTTGGGATAATTTTTTTAAGAAAGGTATTGTGGGGAAGGTATGGTGAGTTTATGTCATAAATGGCACTAGAAGCTTTTGTAGCATTATTTTTTACGATTATTTGAGAGAGCAAGTATTTCTTTTAAACTAATCCTTGGAATCGTATCCAAAACTGATTTTTTTTTAATTTATTTCAAATTAAAGTTAATCTGAAAACCCAAAAAGGTTACCACTATAAAAATATCACAAGGGAAAAGATGCAAAAGAATACTTTATATAACATTCTTAATTTTTTATATTATAATGGTATTTACCGATTGCATGTTGAATTCCTAAAGAAGGACTTCCAGCATCAGAAAGTCGATTTTGATTATTTTCTCTTGTTGAAATTTTTTTTTTTTTTTCTTCCAAAATTTCCAGGGCAGTTCTGTATCCATGTAAAAATTTGTGCAGAGTTATAGCAATTGCTTCTTTTCTTGATTGTTCTGATTTTCCCACCATTTTTTCAAGGGATTTGTAAGTTCGCAGCAGAGTCTTATCACTTTCAATCCTTCGTTGTAACTCTTTAGTGAGTTGTCGAATGGTTTCATCCTTTAGTGCCGGTTCAATGATTGCCAACAAAGACACATTCTGGAAAACACGATTCTCCACCTCTTCTTCTGAAATCTATCAATCATACACAAGAAAAAAAAAAAAATATTAACAAATGATACACAAAGAAAACTAATAATAATATTTTTTAAATTAAAAGTAGCACTGTAAACCATTATTAATTTTTGACTAATATTTCTTTCATCTTCATTTCTGTTATTTTTCATTTAACCATCATGTCTATGGCCACCAGCAAACTGCACAGATTAGAAATTTGTTCTACTGATAGTCACTGATTGTTGGCCTGAATAGCATCTATAATCAAGATAACAAATAATAAGCAAAATTATTACTATGTACTTGTAGAGTTTTAGATAGAACTCCTTGCCTAGCAAGAAGATAAAAAAAGTGAGTTAGTGGCATGGGCACAGTTAGCAGATAACCAAAGGAATTAGCACCCTTGGCACTGTTAGAGAATTACTTCAGACCTGAGAAAGAGTTGGAACAAGACTTATAGCAACAAATGTCTAGACTCACATCAATGAGGAACTAAAAGATATTCCTAGATGGTAACTTATGACCACACCTTAAAAGTAATGATCTTTTCAAGTACAACCATCACCTATTGTAAGTACCATGTTTATGTCATGTTTTATTGCCATTTTGAATGGTTTCATTTCTTTTAGTACCTTGTATCTGTATTTACATTAGTCGGACAATTGTCCTCATCTTTGTCGCCATTTTTGTCACAACGTTTCGGCCGTTGTTCGCTCCGGCCTTATTCAGGTGGTTGGAATATCGAACCGAACCCTTTATTTAAGGCTTCAAGAACACCAGAAAGCTGTAACGCGAGGAGAAGTAGAAAAATCAGGCGTGGCTGACCACATATGGAGAGAGAAGGGAGATTACCGTCCCCTGTGGGATCAGGTTGAGATCATAGACAGGGAACACCATTGGAAAATTCGTAAACTTAAGGAATCAGCACATATGCTAGGCCACAAAAATCTCCTGAGTCGGCCAAGCATAGAAATAAATACAATATGGGAACCAGTAATAAGGAGTGCCAGAGAAAAGCAATGATAAACAAAAAAAAAGTTGCAATATGAGATCTGGTAAAAACATGCAATGATAACAGCAAAATTGCAATATGAGTACTGGTAAAAAATGGTTGCTGAAAATAATAATAATAATACTCAGAAATTCATACCCAAGGACACATGGCACAGTGGATAAAGGCGTTGGTTAGATCCAGTGACAGACCCAAAGAGTGTGAGTTCAATACCCGGTTCAGGCAGTGGAGAACTTTCAGAGGGAAAATTAGCAGGAGATAACTGATAACTGACATCCATCAACTAGAACAGTCTACCCCAGTGATCGAAATAAAGGGTTCGGTTCGAAATTCCAACCACCTGAAGAAGGCCGGAGCGTACAACAACCGAAACGTTGTGACAAAAATGGCGACAAAGACTAAGTCCGACTAATGTAAATACTGTACATAATACCTCATCTCAGAAATATAAACAGACTCTACCTTGTATCTATATGTTTGAGAGCTCCTTGAGGCAGAAAGCCATTATATTATAAAATAATAGCCCAACAGTACTATTCTCTATTTTAATGACAGTGCAGGATTATGAACATTATTGAGAAGACATAGGTTTTTCTTATGGCCGTTGGCTCATTTAACTGACTACAACTATTTCTAACATGTCAGCAAACAAGTTCAGATAATTATTACATTGACAATTTACATGGTTACACTAAATCTTACATGTGCATCACAGATATATACATGAAAACAGGTTAAGCAGATTTGGGGAAGCAAGTTGAGCCAAGAACATTTCTGTTGGAAGGAAACATAAAGGGAGATAACTCCAAAGTATTGCAAGAGTTATCCCACTTGCTTTGGACATCGTGACGTCAGACGTCACGTGTGGCAATACAGGGAGAGATCCAAGATGGCGGACTACACCAGAACACGTGTGGCAAACGTCTCTCCATATTACACTAATTCTTTTGTAGAGTAGTATTAACTCAGTTTATCTATTAATTAATAAAATGCTGTAAACCTAAAAACGTTCTTGGTAATTATTTCCAATCAACAAATGCATTGCTCAGTCCTCAGAACTCACGCAAACATAACAATTTCATTTTCCGTAATAAGCTACTGATTTATGATTAGTGAAAATGTCTTAGAAAATGAATTCACAACATCATGCTATAGGTTATATTCTCATTTAATTCCCTATTATTCTGAAACTAGCTTAAACGACACCCTATTGAGCATCATTCAAGCGAGATCCTTGGCCCTTCATCACACTAAGTAGGGAGGAGTAGATGTGATAGGCAATAATAAACTACAGAAGAACTCAAAACTGATCACTGCATTTAAGTATTTAAGCTTACCTTTTAAAAGTTCAATAATACTTCTGCTGCCACATAAAGACAATTTGATGTATGTAGGTCCTTACTTTCCGTACAAACAATTATTTTTTATTTCATGGGTGACTTTTGCTGGATTTCCCAATTAATTCTGATTATTCCCAAATTTATTTCCAAGTTCTAAAAATTTTTATCATACAAAAAAATTTGTCACAAAAAATCACGTAAAAATATTCACCAAAAACAATTGCAGTAATAAAAACTGGGAATCCAAAATTTCAGGATTGCAGGTCTGGATCCAGCCTGGAATATTTTTAATTTGCTCACTGAATTGGTCTGGTTCCAAAATAGCATATGTTGGGCTATGGTCTCTAGGAGTACAGTTGAAAACACGGACAATTTTATTTTGAAATATTGTAATTTGAGAAGAGAAAATTTTTAATTTGAATATGAGCTATTGAAAGTTAGAGAGTTGTGTCCCTTTAATTGTTTTTATCAGTAGAAGCCAAGATGGTGGAATCAAAAAACAATTGCAGTAACGAAAACTTAGAAATCCAAAATCTCAGGATTGCAGGTCCGGATCCAGTCCAGAATGTTTTTAAGTCAGCCAGATTCCAAATTCTTATCATATATGTTAGGCTACAGCCACTAGCAGTAAAGTTGAAAAAGTGTGACACAGTGACACACTGACATTTGCATTTATTACATAGTTGAAAAGGCATTCAATGTTTGAGAGCTGAAACAGAAAAATATAAAATAAATTCCTGTTGAGGTTTAGATAGATGCATCTGGTCATGCTATCAATGTCATCTTAAATCAGGCTGGTTGACCAGTGGCTTTCTTTTCAAGGATATTAAATGCTAGAGAACAAAAAGTACTCAGCAATAGGCAAACACTATTTTCAAGGCTTTGTGTAAAGGAGACACATGACTTAATTGGCTATTTTACTCTTCTTACTGATCAGAAATCTGTTGAATTCACCTTTGACTGAAAATAGACTAATACAATTAAAAAGAATGATAACATTTATGAAGGACTGAGTTTGTAATAGTTTTGACAAAGTACTGCCTTGAGAGGGTTAACATGACCACTGACACTTTGTCTAGGTCAGTGATAGAAAAACTAATTTCATAAGGAATATGGGGTTTATTAAAATTTTGTTTTAGTTCGTTCTGACTTGTTTACTTACACTCTCTCTCACTTAAAAAGTTTTGAGGAAAGCTGGTATGAAAGGGAAATAACTATAAAATAACTAACTTCCCATAGTTATTAACACCTGTGACAGTGTGGGTTATAGTTCAGTTAAACTGCATATATAACAATGATTAAGTACGATGTTTCTTGAATTTTGTAACCTTTCATTTGAAGGTAACGTTTTCCTCATTTAAAATCATTGGCAGTTCTCATAAAGGAAAATCATATATGTAAATATCTTTTGCTTTAAAAATGGGAAATATTCATATTTTTTCCTCTGGAGAAGTAATATACTTTTTCTTTAAAAAAAAAAAAAAAAAAAGAAGATATTCTTTGGTCAAATGAATAAATTAGAAACAAAATCAAATGCAGTAGCATGTGTTACTCACACTGTCATCAGTGATAATATTACACCAAGATTTCAGTTTTTAATTTAAAAAAAAAAAAAAAAAAATTGTTCTCCAAAAAGAAGAAAAATTAACTTTCTCCTTATTTCTAAGACAGATGATTACATGCAGTCTTCTGTAGTGAAAATGGCTGAGATAGTTTTCAACAAAAAATTACCTTGAATATTTTACTTGTGTAGCTCATTTTATGATTAACTATATTTAATATGGCTCACTGCTTGTCCACATCTGGTTAAAAATCATACTATTCTGCATCATCAATAGAGAATGGTAAGTTCCTTGTTCTAACAAAGTGTTGTTTTTTTGTGTAATGTTTGAATGAGAAAGAGTTGTAAAATTTAACTAAAACATGAGAACCTGCAGCAAAGAGAGTTTTAAGTTCATTCTCAATTTGTGCAAAGTGTAAAACTATTTATTGACCTGGTGTATCACATGTGATCACTGCAACTGTACCATTTAATAAAGATAGCATTTTGATTTAAAAGGCTCTTAACCATCAATTTTAAGTAACCAAAATTTACTATAATAGACAAGTTCCCTCATTTTCATTTTGCATGTGTTGCAAAACATTTCATTGTTTCAATCAATTATTTGCTATCTTTACTATGCCTGCATTTATGCAATCCAACATAACCAACTGGTGGTACTTCTTATATAGCCATGGAATTTCCTTGAGCCAGACCAGCCCTTATAACACTCAAGGCAACAGACAGTGTGTAGTAATGAATAAATGTCTGCCTAATTAGAATAGCTAAAGCATAAATAATATATAAATGCCCAAGAAGCAAACCCCACACTCTCTTCTCACTCCCTCTCCCCTCTCTGTTCTTCCCCATTTGCTAATTCCAATAACTTTAATGAGTAATACTGACCTTACAGGTTGTGGTAAGACAACCCAATTCCCTCCCCGGTCTATGATTTGTATAAATAAGGCACACCATCTTAGCCAAAACAGCAAGACTCTTCAGTCATGTTCAATAAACGCACATAAGCCGAACTAGACTCCAAGTTTTCATTACAATTTATTGAACGTAATTATGAACAAATACCTTAAATTGATCATCTTGACTTGGACTCTGCAGACCCATCTTCTACTGATGCCTGGTAATATTGGAAACAATTATTCAAAGGATTCTTGCTTTCACTGAAAAACATTTCATCTACTTCTATTACTGATACAGATAGACTTAACCTGCTAATGCTCCACATTTTCTTATCCGTAGATACCAATATTTCTCACTGAAAAACTTACCAGAGTGCCATGGATATTTTGGATAGAATTTTTGTGAAGTGACAAAACAATCTTTGTCCAGCATGTATTAGCAAATATGGGTCAGACAATTGATCAAATCCATGAAAAATTGAATAGAAGCAATGAAACTAGCAAATGGAGGACCTACTCCATACTAGTTCCAAATACTGTTTATTTATGTTGAGTTGGGATTACGTAACTAAATTTTGAAATTAGATGTTGTTTATTTCTCCTGGCTAAAAACTTTTCTTAGGCCACTGTATATCTGTTGAAGGCACAATTGAGTTTTATGATAATGTCTTGTGATTGCCATGCACAACATGGTAGTGACAGCCAACATTATATATGCAGAGAGAGAGAGAGACACACACACACGGCCTAATTTCTCATGTTGGACTGTTTCTTACTGAAAGGTGACAGAGATTGCCGTCATGTGTATTGTTTGTTGAATAAAACCTAAGAAATAAAGTCAACTTCTACAATGAAAGAAAATAAGAGTCAAAAATCAAAAGTTTGCAAATTATAAGAAATTTGTAGAAAGTCAAATGTACTGATCAATTAAAATTGGAGATTTTAATAAATACTGCAACCTTTTAGAAATTTTAGTCCTTCATTCATTGGATTAATTGCATGAAAATGACAAATGTCAACCAATAAAAAACCTTTGAAAAAAATTCATATTTGACAGTCATAAAGCAAAATTAGAAATATTTTCAAATCCACACATATTCATTTTTTTTAAAATTTGTATGTGTTTATGCGTGAGAGTTATGACAATGTTTGAGCAAATCATTCTGTCATGAATGTAAAAAAAAAAAAAAAAAAACTAAGCTTATACAAGATTTGTTGATAGTTTAATAGCCATATTGCATTGTGCAGTTCCCACTGTAGTGGACGTTTACATATACCATGCCCACAAATCACTCAACAGTCATTGGACAGAAAATAAACACTACTTTCTTTAAAGACAATTTACGTATCGCACGAGCCACATAAAATTTTCTCATGTTTTGCCTTACCAAACTTGTTCTAGAAAAAAAATCAGCAATTGGTCGATTTTTGACCAATCACATAAATTGACATTTCTTTCAATATTTTCCCCGCTCTCATCCCTGGAGCCTATGTTATGTGTATATATAGCAGAAATCAAATTAAATTTCAGAGCCTCAACCATATACGTGTATTCTCAATCTTCTACTCACACACAGACATAAATTACATACACACAACACTGTGAACTGTCTGTTTCAAAAGCCAAGTGAATTATTCAAGACTTGATCATCCTCTTGCATAACATTCTCACTTTCAAACTCATATATAAAATATTCTTGAACTCTAAACAAATTTAAACAAGAAAAGTTCTTACAACACACATTTGTATTCCCACACGATACAAGGGGAACTACTTTTTAGATCTTAAACTTTATTGTCACTAACACAATTGTATATTTACTTGTTTTCAATACATTTTTTTCTTGTTGATATTCAATGATCTCTTGTCATTCTTTTTCGTGTTTCTTTACAAATTAAATGTGGTGTGCTAATTTCAAAACGCAACCTTCATCAAAAACCTTCTGATACATTTCTTACCAAACCTCATTAGCGCCCCACATTAACAGATTAACAATGCAGGCAAAAAGAAAAATTCACATAAAGAAAGCCAGCAAAGGAAGAGACTGAAATTTTGTAAAGAGAAAAATAATTGATAATTGTTTCAAAAGTCAGAGGCAAAATTTAAAAATAGTTTCATGCAAACTCGAAATTCTGTCATTTATGTCATAGCAAAAAAAAAAAAAAAAAAAAAAAAAAAAAAAAAGAATTAAAAAAGAATTAAAAACAAAAATAAAAATAAAAAAGATTAGCTTTAACAAAAATTCACAGAAAATAAAGGTTGTTTCTGCTGTGACAATCACAGCTAGGATTTATGAAATAAATACATACAAAATTTGGCAAACTTTGTATGTGAAAACATACAAACCGACGAAAAACTAAATCAAAATGGGGTTTCAAAATGAATTTTCTCTTGACACTACTACACTCAGCAATTTTAAAAAGTTAATTTCAAAATTTTAATAAAACCCAATGATAGCCACGTACACATTAAATAGATTTCATAAACACAGGCTAAAATATTGTTTACGCTATATTCTATTTTTATTCATTATTTATGTGGATTATTTCTTTCGATAACTAAAAATGTGAACTGAATAAGTAAGATATGAAGTAAAAACAAAATCATAAAACGTTTGTTAAAATTTGACTTTTCAGAGTTATCTCCCTTCAGCCTTGTGCAAGATTTTCAGTGTAATAAAATTTCAATTTTAATATGCACAAACATTTTAAAGCCACTTTTTATGTAGGGTAGAGTATGTATACCTATATTTTTCTTAGAAAAAAAACAAAAAAAAAAAAAAACGGAATTCTGTAATATTTTTTCTATGGTGTACTCCTTATGCAAGACAGAAAATGTTTCTGAAAGATTTGTTTAATACCAGCAAGATTCAAAACTCTTGACTTACAAAACTATGATTAAAATTTAAAAAGTGAGAGAAGAGAAAATTCCAAGATTTAATTAAAATGAAAATAAATTAACTTTGTTATAAGAATTAAAAACTATTTTGCATTTTTTTCTAATTTTCTTATTTTACTTATGTAATATCCTTGGCTGAAATACTGATTTTACCAGAAGGAACGTACACTTTTGTTCATTTTTTTTCTATAGAGAAAAGAAGAAAATTAAAAACATTTCCATGCACCAAAATCTAATTGCAAACATTTCTGTAAAACATCTCGTAATAAAATATCAGATTGAATATTTTACAAAAATTATTTAAAACTTAATATTATAGAGATTATATAGACTTGTCAAGGTTGACAACAGGTGAGACAGATTTTTGTTGTTTCCTTCTGGATAAGCCGAACATATATGAGAGAGGATTTTGCTTGCGTCCTCATTCATCCATCCTCTTCTGTGCCAGTAACAAGTTTGTTTTTTTTATTTTCTAGTGTGCAAATAACATTTTGTGTTGCTTCCAATCCCATAAGGAATGATTATTTATTGTGTAAATGCTGGTTGTGTTGAAAAGATTGATGTGGCTGCGTGTTGAATAGCATTTAACAATTATACATTTTTGAATTAAGGATAAACAATGGAAAACCGATTTTTGTTTCAACAATAAAATACATATTAAAATCAACAAATACAAAACATTTTTTGTAATGTGTGAAACAATAAGAAAGAAGTAGTTTCCCTTTATCTGTTAGCTGAAAGATTAAATGTAAATAAACAAATTTTCTGAAAGAATGTTCAAAGTTCTGTATTAGATAGAATGATGTTTTCAGAAGAACATGTAGTAATTCAGTTGTGGATTATATATAACTAACAGAGCTGTTGCAACTTGGCTTGTTACATAGAACTGATGGTGAATGATATTTAAGTTCTGTGTGTGTGTGCGCGCAGTGAGTAGAATGAATAGTCTGTGTAGACGTGTGTGAGTTGCTGAGTTCTGCTTCTACTGGTTATTTTTGGAATGAATCCTGGTTTATATTACTATCGGTAGGCTCCCATGACAACGGGGGGGGGGGGATTTCGAGAGAACACAAAAAATATCTGATTGGATGAAAAATTACCCAATTGGTGATTTTATAACAAAAGCATGTTTGTGAATTAACAGTAGGAAAAATTCAGTGTGGTGAATGCAATCAGTAAATTGTCCTGTGATAGTTAATATTTATTATTTGACCAATCACAGTTGAGAAAAATGTAGGCGTGGAAAACATAGTAGTAATCACTACAATTGTTCATAAAAAGAACAATTTTGGCATACAGTCAAAGGGGAAGTGGGATAAGGCTGGTCAACACTTCCTATTCTAGACCTAGCAAATCAGATTCATAACATATTCATTCATTACAATTTGCCCATTCACCACAAGAACTTAACCATCCCCATTCAATCTTACATATACCACAAAAAAACCTACAAAAAACCCCATGACAAAGATTTCAACAGTTTAAAATGTCTTTTTTTCTTTTTCCATTTTCTTACAAAATATATAAAAATATGATGATCATGAAATGAAGAGGGGTGAGGGAGTGGATGAACTCAAAAACAAAACTAAAATATAATATAACATTCAAACTAAAAATAACGTTAGTAGGACCCAATCATTCCAAAAAAATAAGAGCAGCCCCTGTATTCTGCCTTTAGATAGAATTTAGAAGCTCACTCACTAACAGAGAGGGAAGGATAAAAATAAATGATGGAGTGGGAAAATCAAAGGTTGGCCCAGTCGAGATGATTAAACAAAGGGGACAAAAACAAACTGGGGAGGTTAGGAATCTCAACATGGATCATAACAAAACAGAATGCCAGGAACAACACTTACTCACATCTTAAGAGTCTATCTTAACCAGGGGAATTTTCACAGGAAACCAACCCATTGCATCAAAGGGGACTTAAAAAAGAAAATCAAGACTGGTCCTATTCACACAAACCAAGCTTGCTACTTTCACTGAAATCTCTCGATAACAAATGCTTTCTATCTGTTCTGATCTTTATCTGTGCTGAAGCCCAAAGAATCCAACCAGTTCCAGATGAAAATAGTGTTTGTATCACAAGATTCCCTTCATTTGCAACGTCCACACCGCCATTCTTGCTATGGCTAGCAACGTCAGAAATGCCATTTGTTTCACCCCAGAGAACAGGGGTTTCCTCTACACTGATGACAGTCAGGCAAATCCGCCCAGCTTCCTTTGAAGGCTACGTCATTGAGATATAGCATATTTGAATCAATCGTCAGGTAAGTGAAAACTCAGCATTGTTGATGTAATCCGGCACTGGCACCCAAGACCACTAATTCCTGATACAATAGTCTCGCCACTAATTCCTGATACAATAGTGTCCTAGGCTGTGAAAGGTCCCTGGGCTAAGGAATGACCTTCAAGACCGTTTGACACTCTCTGAGAAATCTTGACTGATTCTGGGGCTTATAACATCGCTCGCCCCAGAATCGGGAGGAGTGAAGGTAAGGCTAGGAAAGGCATCCCTAACACTCCTCTCCAAGATAGAATCAATGTGTGGCACAGAAAAGACAACCTCAAGGAATATTGATGATTTGCCAAGTGTGGCATTCCCCTCCATCAGCCCTCTCATGCCACAGACATAGACCTCTCTGCAGACACCCCACAAGAGAGAGGAGAGCAAGCACTCGAGTGACTTCTTACGGTTGTTGCAGAGCGGGAGTACAGACAGCTGGTAAAAGATGAGAGGAAAGACATACCTGGAACAGGCATCAGTCCTACCCTTCATGAACGACAACTTTCAGAGCCAAGTCCACTGTACTTCCAACAAATTGTTCTTCAGCTGGAGCCTGGTCCCAAACCACACTCCAAGAATGCAGACAGGTCCATCAGTCAAACTAAAGGGCCCTGGAAGTGCAACCCCCTTCCAGGCACCTAACCACAAACTGAAAGACTTGTTGCAGTTAATCTTGGCCCCTATGATCTTGTACTATTCAAGTGTCTTCTGTACCACCTCAGTGTTGCTGTGGTATGATATAAAAATGGATATGGCATCAGTGTATGTGGAAACCCTGGCTCGAGCCCCAGCAAGGACAGTGATTCTACATAGGGCTGGACTGCAGCCCTTGTGCCTTAGCCAATGAAAGAGGGGCTACAATGCCAAAGTATAAAGTAGGAGCAACAGCAGACATCCATTACAAACCGACCATGACAGCGCAAAAGTGTGTGACTGCTTTTCATTCACCTGCATCACAGCACTGGCGGAGCGATACAGGAGGCTGAACCACATGCAGAAGTCAGGTTTGAATCCAGCAGCCTGCAGGATAGCAGCCAGTCATTGATGGGCAACCTTATCAAACACCTTACTGATCCAAATTGATCAGCACAGCTTCTACACTCTCTAGGATTGTGCGGATCAGATGCAGATTGCTCCGACTGCAGAACACTTGCCCCTCCTCTTTTATAGACAGAAGCGCACAAATGTATGCTGGGATTTATTTTCTTAGCCAATAAAATAGGCTGGTTTGCTGTTTGGCATGACTTGGCCCTGATCTGCCTTCTCTAGAATACAGAATGCTACGCTTGCTTGTCTGAACTTGCTTTTGTGTATTGATGCCAATTCTTAGTTTGTGAACTTTTTGCCTTCTTGCTGTTAATTTGCCTTGCATACATTTTTTGCTTGCTTGCTTGATATTATTTCATTTTTGCCCTGTTCCCTTTTCTTTTTATTGCAAACTTTGTTAATCCTGTTTGTTGGATAGTTTTGTTATTTATTTTGCATTTGACTATGGCTACTCAATTCCACAATTTTGCAAATGTAGCTGTTGTTAATGCATAAAAAAAAAAAAAAAAAAAAAAAAAAATCAACAAAAATCATTTCTCCAAGCTTTTGACTAACAGAAGTCATCATCAAGAGCATAAATAAAACAGAGAAGCTGAAAGATATTCAATCTTATGATTGGAGAAAAGAATTTCTTGAATTTTTATAGTTGTAATGTCACTAAGAGGTGAATGATCATGTAATTTAAATTCACTATATTTTGGCAGCAATTGTTCATGTGATTCAAATTTGAATTGAACACAATTTGAATTCTGGCTATTTTATATAACAATAGCCACATTTGTAAAACAGTAAAAGCACATATGAGAAGGAAAAAATATTGGTGAATTTAATAAACATAAAAAGGTCTATTCTTTTTAATAAAATGTTTACAAGAACAATTGTTGCCAATATATATATTATATATATATATATGTAAGCAAATGTGTGGATGTAGATCCGACGGTATGATGAAAATGTGGAAAAGACAAAGCAAAATCCGAATATGTGAGTTTACTGTTTTTATTTTGTTTTTGTTTTTGTTATTCTGTCGACGTCAGACGTTTCGGTCAAATAGACCTTCTTCGGGACATGGTTAATGGAGACATATTTATATTAGATTTAAGTTTGATGGAGAGACGATATATACAGGACTGGTCAGAAACAGAAAAACTGAAATTCTAAAGTCAAGTATTCTTTCTTAGAGTCGGATATGCTGGCGTCGCGTGGGCGGCAACTACGAAGACCTGCGCACAGGGAAAAAGATTGTGTCCTAAGTGGAAGGTGAGGGGGACTATTTAAAACTATAGCTTATCGGTACGTTTGTCACGCATTAATCTTGCCACAGAGCTTGCGATCTGAAAGAAACCAGGTCTATTATTTACTGTATGTGAGGTGGCTATCATGCCAGCCTCATAAATCTGTCTAAGGTTCTTATTGTGGATATATTTTAAGACCTTCACAGAGTCGAAATCAAAATTGTGATCAGATTTGGCTATGTGTATAACTAAAGCACTGCTTAGATTACCAAGGCGAATGTCACGTTTATGTTCGGAAATGCGAGATTTCAATGATCTACCTGTCTCGCCTACATAACTCAGGTTGCGGTCTCTGCAGGGCACCTGATAGACACAAGAATCGGATGTAATATGTTGTCTGCTGGTATTACTCAATATGTTACGTATAGATTTAGTGGGTAATGTAGTAGTTTTAATTTTTAGCGCATTTAGATTGTTGGAGATGTGTTCGGTCAGAGGGTTATTCGGTAGAAAGATGCGGCCAATGGGATTATCAGGGGCAGCTGGGAGTGTGCCTCTCTCCACCTTTGATGTAGTAGTAGTAGTCGGTATGTTGTTATGTACTGATGGACGAACTCTGTGGATTTTCAAGGCTTTATGTTTAGCGCCGAGTATTAGTTGTCTCGGATACAAAAGGCTGGAGAAGGTATCCTCGATATAACCAAATTCGTCATCTAAATATTTTGCTGAACAGATTCGCAGAGCTCTCAAGTAAAATCCGATAATAACACCTCTCTTAGTCCTAGTATCATTGTGAGATTAAAAGTGTAAGTAGTCGTTTTTGCATGTGGGTTTACGATATACTTTGAATTCTAGTTTGTTATTATTTCTGGTGAGTAGTATGTCTAGAAAAGGTAGAGAATTATTCGATTCAAGTTCGTGGGTAAATTTTATAGTAGGTTCTACTCTATTCAATCTATCGGTGATTTTGTTTAGATCATGTTTCTGTGGGTAAATGAATAAAATGTCATCTATGTAACGGAAATAATGTGTATCATCAGGGATTATATATTTGAAAGGTCCGGACTCGAGAAATTCTAGAAATATGCATGCTAGGAACCCAGATATATATATATATATATATACACAAACACACACACGGGGTGCGATGGATAAATTGTCTAAATTATTCAAAAACTAAAAATAACACTGGCATCTCATTTTAACAGATATATTTACCAAAATTACACAAAAAAAATCTCAAAATACTAAGGAGTAAATTTATTCAATAAAATTGCCATTGACTTCGGAATCTCCTGCAACTCTTCTGGACAGTCTCCTTGTTTAAGTTGGTAAATGCTGGCATAATCCTAGCCTTCAGTTCATCTTTCGTGTTACAAGGTGTTTTGCTAGTCTCTTCACACATAATAATCAAGACGTTTGCAGTCTGGGGAGTTAGGTGGCCATATATAAGGGGTGATGTGGTCGCAGAAATTAGACTCATCCAACTCTTTCTGAATCCTCTACACTGTCTTCAGATTGACACCCAAACACTCTGAAATGTTTGTATTGGAGTTTCTGGCATGAATGCCAAGCAGTACAGCATGCCGTTTCCAAATTTCTTGCAGAGTGAATTATGTCATGGTGCTCTTTTTCTCACAGATGCTGCCCAACTGACTATACGATACTGTGCAGTTGACAAAATGAAAAACAAATATTTATGTGCAAAATTAAAAATGGTGACAATTCACTCATTGTATGCTGTATATATATTATTGTCATAGAAAAGAGTGCAAGAAAAAGCCAATTCATGCCTTTCTCAAATATTGATGTACAGTGAAACAAACAGATCCATTCAAGATTCAAATTCAGTTTTACAATGTTTTCCAGTTTGGTATTCTTTAGCCTTCCTTTCCTATATCCAAGGTGTGATGGAAATTTCTCTTCCTGGCTAGAGAATTTTTTTAACACTTCTTGGTTGGGCTGGGAACTTTTAAGCAGACCTTGTGTGTATGCATGTACATAATATATCAAACAAAGACTGACTACATTATTTTTTTATTGTAAAAATCATTAAAAACTTAAAAATGTTGTCAATCAAAATATAGATTTTATAAAAAAATATCAATGAAAAAAATGAAACAAAAACTCGCCTACTATTTCAAATGCACTACAAACAGGATTACTTGATGAAATAAATTAGTAAATATTCCTAGTCTTCTTTCGACATGGTACCGATTAATTTTCAAGGCAACAATTCCAAACTATTGAGCTTTTTAATAACTTCAGAATTTTAAATCTTTTTTTTTAAGCTAAATATATTGACAGAGTTTCTACCATCAGTGGCAAACAAATTTTTTGGGAACAGCAAAGGAAAGAATTTCCATTCTTCATAGAAACTGTCTCTGATTATTATTCTCAGAATTATTTCAACTTTTGGCCTTCTATCTGATTTGATCACTACATTTCAATTGATGCATTTTCTTAGCTTTATTCAAGTGTCGGTAAAGTTATTCAATGGGCAGAAAACATTCTGTTCAAGGGAACAAATAATGAAGATACTCATCTGAATAATGTTTCTTTTTTTTCTGAAAAATTCAAACATCATAGCCTTTGTGTGTCTAATAAGGTGCCTACCATAGCACAATGGTTACTAAGCTCATGGCAGAGAGCAATTTATGTGTGATGTCTCAGAGAGCAATTTGTATGTGTCATGAGTTTGATTCTAAACTCATGTAACTCCCACTATCAGAATAGGCTTAGTTAATACAGATCTTACTCTGCATCTCCAGTGAAAATGCTTTCTTTGGTGGGTGTGGGGTTTATTTCAATAATCTTATAAAAGAAATAGACTGTTGGATTTCAGATTTTCAAATTTTATTGAGGAACATTGTTCATCTAATTAAAAAAACAGGATCAGACTTATTCTCTCACAATCTTTCTACCTGAAGACTAAAACCTAGATTAAAACAAATGTAAAGATTTTACAAGTATAAAGCATGGAAACCGAGATGCAAACTAGAAGAGGCAAGAGAAATGGCATCAGAAGATCAAAGTTCAAATTTCAGTAGATTTTTGTAAATGATTGTATACAATATGATGAAAGCAGTCAATGGCTTCATCTTTACTGTCTTTCACTTGGACTTAATTTTCTGTTTGATAACGATAGAGCAAGAATTTTTCTGTTATTGCTGTTTTAATAGATAACAAAAAAAGTTTCATTTTATTTTCAGGGGTTTTGTTTGTTACTGATAATAAACTTCTGCAGATTCATGAATTATTTCATTTAAATTGAACTTTGAAAATATCATTCAAGTTATTGAAATGTCTTTATAATGTACTAGATAGCAAATTATTCAAATTTTCTTCAAATAAAAGTTAAATTAAAAATTAATGAAAGGTGTGGAGTTACACCACTTACTTTCCTAAAAAGAAAAAAAAAATTGTCACTAGGGGTTGCACTCTAAGTCTATAAATAGACAGTAACATTCTCTGTCATCTTCTTTTTCCTTTTTCATGCAGGAACAGTAAGATGTAGGTTGAATGAGGAAAACACTTTCCCACTGGGAAACACACACACATGTATACACCTTTCATTTCATTTTCTCTAGGACTTTCTCCTACACCAAACTACACATACACACAAACAATTCACTAGTTTAAATGTTTTCTTCAGTAATGTTCATTGTTTTGAAACATGAAACAATCTTCAATTGCCTAAGTAGATCTTTGTTTTATTAATGCATACATTAGTATTTGTGTGTATATATATATATATATATATATATATATATATATATATATATATATCTCCTTACACTTGCTAAACATTTTTTTAAATAAAAAGAAAAATCGTTGTATGCCATGACTTATCTTAAAGATAAACAAATATGAACAAATAAAAATATGAACAAATAAAAATATGTATATCAAATACTGTAAATAAATAATAACTTAACAAATATTATAATAAACAAAGAAAAATAGAAGAATAATGGATGATTAAAAGTAAAACAATCAAGACTTTCCTTTACATATGACATATGCTTTCTTTGAACAAAATAAAAAACACGTCCGTTTGCTCCGACATCAGCATTCATGTTTAGCAAGTGTAAGGATATCTCACTAAGAGTTAAATATATTAAGAACATTTAATGTATGGTATTTGTTAAATTAATTATTGTGGCATAATTCTAATCTATTTATATCTAAGCGTAAAATTGGGGGGGGGGCAAAGTCCGACATTTATTGAATTACCTTGAACCATCCCCAGTGAGACACACTGCAAGAGCCACTCCGTTTCATGAGGCAAAGCCCTTAATTGAGACGCCATTGCCCCAATCCTCCGAAGGAACACCATCAAAAGAGGGCCAATAACCCCAGAAGTCTCCACTGCCACAGGAGTAAAAAAAAAATCTATCAACACGAGAAGAATATTTAACTATTTTTTATCTCTGCGTCCCGGGCAACAGACCCCAGCTCAACCATGGACCTGATCAAATTACCGGTCAAAAATGTATCTGCACAAATCGCATCCCAAATCAATGACTTCCCCATTTTAAAAGGGAAAATAGTAATCCCATCTGGCCACTTTCCATCACCATGGTTGAGACCCATGGGTTTGATTTGGGTAGGGAACCCAGCTGCATCCAAACCTCTTCTGATGATGTTGTTTATTGCTGCATGCCGTGGAAAGCGGACGGCACTACAACAACAGAAGAAAGGATGCAAACCAAACTAATCAATGGAAGCTCCACTTCTGCATCTGTGACACTCACATAATTTGAGCCCAAGATGGATCACGACTCCGACCTGAGTGCACTCATCATCTAAAAGGGTACCGGTAGATGAAGAGGGCACTGCGTTGAGCCCGGCGCCACTACTCGGTTGTGAAGCAGATAGTAGACAGGCGAGGCAATGCTGATCCAGAGAGAGCCTCAAATTAGTAAAATTGGCCTCGTATTTTATTTTATCCCAGCTTTTTTGTTTTGATGTGTCTAGTGGGATAGAAAGTAATTCTTGGGTCCAGACGCTGCAAGCTCATTCGAAAGAACTACCCAAGAAACGCTGAGACGATCCACCGAGTATCTCATCAATTAATTCGCGACTGGACGAAAGTGAAGAAAGATATGCTGGAAGGGCCAAGTCTGCTGCTGATCGAAGGCCCAGGCCTCCAAAACTCAAAGGGAGCTTTGCCTGCCTCCAGCCTGTTTCATCGAAATTAACATTGCAAATTAACTCCACGCATCTCTTAATTTAAGAATTTAATTTAAGAAATCCTTTTCGAGGTAGCAAAAAAATGTTCTTCAAGAGGAAGAGGGCTGGATGTGCATCAATTATTTGCAATTTCTCAGTCATTCTTGTTAGAATGACATGCTTAGTATCCAAACACTCTCAAATGGCCATTGGAAAGACTGGAGAATAAAGAATGTGTAATTCCTCCTTAGGTGTTATTTTTATATCCTCAAGGATGAATCTAATATCCTGGATAACACTCTCGAAATCATCTGCACTATAATTCAAGTTTATTATCTCTGACTTGGACGAGTTAATCGCAAGTCCAAGCAGAGATAAAGCAGGAATAACTCATCGGAGGTCAGCAGCAACGGCCTCGATATATTATCATAATATTATCTCTTCTGCTACCGGAATCCAGCAAGGTGATACACTTGGTCCATTACTATTTGAGATGGCTGTTGATAGAGTAGCTTGTTCCATCGCCTCTCCTTTCTATATATGGTATCTTGACAATGCAACATACTTGGATGACTATACGAAAGATGAGCCAGTTTAAATATGGAAGGAGTCCGTTGATGGCAAACTTTCCGGGTATGATCCATCTGATGCTATTGAAAGCATTTTTCATATCCAATTTTAATAAGATACGGGGGGGGGGGGGGAACAGGTGATGTATTCTCAAAACATCATCTTGTGGCATGAACCGTGGCTTCACATTCACCCTGTATGCATATCCCGAGCTGGACAGGTCGCAATTCATGCCCTATCTCCTTCACAACAACTCTACAAGCAATTTTTGCCATGAGTCAACGAAAAATGTTACCAACAGTGATAGGGCGGATTCCTCTGTCTTTTTTTAATTTATTTATCTGTTGTTGTTTTTACGAAAGTGGTCGTAATTTTCGGAATTAGAGGAAAGCATTTTTGTAGTATTTATTTTGTTTATCTTTGACTAGCGGCTCATTATCACTGATTTCTTTATCTATATTCAAAGATTATTTTAATAACATTTGGTATAAATTTTATTCCTTTAAATTTTCTTATTTATTAATTGCAAAGTAACATAATTTCAATTTGGTTGAAAAAGCATTCTCAGTTATAACAATATTTTGTTTCTGTTATAGTGAAAGACACCTGGTCTAGAGAATAGACTCTCCCACCTATTATAAGTAGGAGTCAGTAGGTAGTCGAGGTAGAAGTTATCAGCGACCACAACTCGATTACTCTGCATAACACTTATTTACAAGTTCCTAACGTTTCTGTACGTTTACCCCATTTAGGACGCATTTAGTCCGATTACAAGTTCTATTGTGGAAATAACTCCACAACAACTTTTCAAACTCATACGGGTGAGAAAAAAAATCGTTGGCCAAAATCATGGCGCCTGAAGCCATGTTTTGCTTGCGGTGAACTACACTGGTACAGATATTGCAATTTTAAAAATAAAAAATGTTTCAACTGTGGAAGAGTTGGGCACAGACACTCGCATTGCCATTCAAAAAATAAGGGCAATAAAATAAGAAAACTAAAGTCCAACGAGATAAACGATGGAATAACTAGAAAATTTGTTACCGTCGAAATAAATAATAAAAAAATAAAAATGCAACTTGACACTGGTTCGGATCTCTCTATCATAAATTTGCATACGTGGAAGAAGTTGGGGAAACCAACTTTAATGAAGACAAAGAAAATCGCGAAGTCAGTGACGGGAGAAAAAATACAATTTATTGGAGAAATTGTTACAAACGTCACGTTAAATAAAAAAACGCGAAAAGTTAAACTATTTGTCATGGAAAATAACACAAACTTACTCGGTACAAATTGGATAACAGAATTTCAATTATGGAATCTACCGATAAAGATTAATAGAGAAACTTAAGGAAACATTTCCTACTGTTTTTTCTCCGGGCTTGGGAACGTGTACCAAGATGTAGGCAAAATTCTTTTTAAAAGAAAACGCTCAGGCGGTATTCAAAAAGAAAAGGAATGTTCCGTTTGCCTCAATAGAACAGATTGATAAAGAATTGGACGGATTAGAGAAATCCGGTGTACTCAAAAAAGTTGACTACAGTGATTGGGCAGCTCCGACGGTATACGTGAAGAAAAAGTCTAAAGACATTCGTGTTTGTGCAGATTTTTCAACGGGGTTAAACGCGGCACTCAAAGACTATAACTATCCTCTACCAACAGCAGAAGAAATATTTGCAAAGCTTAATGGAGGTACTGTATTTTCGAAAATAGACCTCAGCGATGCATATCTGCAAATACCGGTAGAGGAAGAAACGTCTAAACTTTTGTGTATTAACACACATCGGGGTCTGTATAAATTTAACAGACTACCTTTTGGGATTAAGGTCACCCCTCGCCATTTTCCAACAAGTAATGGATTCGATGTTGGGTGGTTTGGATTTTGAAGTAGCGTATCTAGACAACATCCTCATGAGAAGTACAAGTATTGCAGAACACGTGAAACATGTCAATGCAGTAGTTTCCAGAATACAGGAGTTTGGATTTAAACTCAAGGAAATTAAATGCGAGTTTTTCATGGACAAAGTCAAATATCTGGGGCAGATCATCGATAAGAATGGTAGAAGGCCAGACCCAGAGCGAGCAGTGGCTATAAAAGACATGCCGGCTCTGAAAGATATAACAACACTACAAAGTTTTTTGGGATTAGCTAATTATTACCAAATATACATCCCTAAAATGTATGATCTGCGGCAACCATTAAATGAACTATTAAAGAAAGGAAAGCCCTGGAAGTGGACTAATGAATGCCAGAAAGCATTTGAAAAGATTAAGGAAGTGTTAACCTCGGAATTATTTCTAACCCATTACAATCTGGATTTAGAAATCATAGTAGCTTGCGATGCTAGTGTGTATGGAATAGGAGCGTGCATTTTACACAAAATGACAGATGGTCAAGTAAAACCAATTGCTCATGCTTCTAGAGCACTACTTCCGGCTGAGAAGAATTACTCTCAGATAGAGAAAGAGGCACTCGGAATAATATTTGCAGTAGCGAAATTTCACCGTTTTCTCCACGGTCGACATTTTAAGCTACAAACTGATCATAAGCCTCTAATTTCGATTTTTGGATCGAAAAAAGGTTTGCCGAAGCATACAGCACACCGACTACAAAGATGGGCTACAATATTGCTAAATTATAACTTCAGCATGGAGTACATACCATCCAATGAATTTGGCTATGCTGATGGGCTGTCCAGGTTAATTCCTAAAAGGAGCGAACCATTAGAAGACACGGTAATTGCTTCACTAAAATCAGAAGAAGAACTGAAATTTACTGTGTGTAATGCAGTTCGAGAACTTCCGGTAACTCTAGAAAAAATAAAAGAAGAAGCCACCAGGGACGAATATATCTTGAAAGTAAAAGAAAAAATAGCCAAGATGGACCAGTACATAACAAATGTGTTTTCGCTTTGCAATTCAGTATTGTTATATCAAGAACGTGTGGTAATTCCATACACACTTCAAAAACAAATCTTAAAAGATTTCCATACTGGTCATCCAGGCAGCACAAGGATGAAGAGCCTAATGCGAAGTTTTGTTTATTGGCCGAATATGGACAGGGACATTGAGAATGCAGTAGCAATATGTAAAGGTTGTGCTCTGGCTGCAAAGGCACCACCAGAAAAATTTAATCCCTGGCCAAAAACAGACCTACCATGGTCTAGGTTGCATGTGGATTTTGCAGGTCCACTGAATGGATACCATTACATCATAGTAGTGGATAGTTTCTCAAAATGGCCTGAAATACAAAGAATAAGAAATCCGACGACGCAAAGTACGTAAAACTTCCTACTGGAATTGTTCGCAAGGTTTGGTGTAGTAGACACAATTGTGACGGACAACGGAAGTCAATTTACGTCGAAACAATTTAAAGATTTCTGCAAGGAATATAATGTCAAACATATTACCACAGCTCCATATCACCCAAGATCTAACGGGTTAGCTGAAAGATTTGTCGACACCCTTAAAAGAGCTTTAAAGAAAGCTAGAGAAATACCTGCAGATGAAGCCCTACAGAAGTTTCTACAGGTATACAGATTTACTCCAAATAACGCAACACCAGCCTCACAATCGCCAGCTGAGGTGATGTTTGCACGTCGGGTAAGATCTGTTTTCGACAAATTATTACCGAAAAAGTCGAAGCCAGGTACAGAAAAATTTATTCAAGTTAAGAAGTACAATCCTAGTGAAAAAGTATACTTTAAGGTATATAAACAGAATAAATCATTCTGGGGGATTGGAAAAATAGAAAAGCGGATTGGCAACATGATGTACTTCGTGAAAGGTGAAAAATTCACGTGCAGACGGCAGATTAACCAGATCAGACGACACTCTTCAGACGTGGTTGACAGCGCTCCAGTTGAAGAAACACCTATGGAGGTGATTTTTGATACGTTTGATCTTCCAACACCAGCAACGATATTACCTGAGGTATGCCGATCCAAGAGAAAAAGAAAGGCAACGGATCCATTTAAAAATGGATACAAAACGTAGGAGATACACTACGATGTTGCTAAAAAAATGAAGTTTTTTTTTTTTGTTTTTTTCTTCTCCTTTTTTCTGTAAAAAAATAAAATAAAATAAAAAAATTTAAAACTTTTTACTCTTACGGAGTAAAGTTTTAGGAGGGGGGTGTTATAGTGAAAGACACTTGGTCTAGAGAATAGACTCTCCCACCTATTATAAGTAGGAGTCAGTAGGTAGTCGAGTGAGGAGAAGTTATCAGCGACCACAACTCGATTACTCTGCGTAACACTTATTTACAAGTTCCTAACATTTCTGTACATTTACCCCATTTAGGACGCATTTAGTCCGACTACAAGTTCTATTGTGGAAATAACTCCACAACAGTTTCATTTTTACTAGTAGTCAACTTTGTATTATTAATCTTTCAAATATTTTAAAAACAACAACAACAACAACAGCAACAATAATAATAATATTATTAATTGTAATAATAATAATAAAATATTCTCATATAATTGATAATAATTTTATACGTTATTATTATCATTTTAAAAGTAAAGCAATATATTGGCACATTGATGACTATCTGTTTACTCCGATATCCAGTGTAAAATATATATATATATATATCCTGGATCTATGTAAAGTACCAGGTTGAGAACTGGTGCGGCCTAGCTGCTTTTGATGAGGCTGAAAGGAGTCTCTCCGAGATTTGGTTAGCAATCCTTTTAGTGTTGGTTTCACGATAAAAAGACATCAGATGGGAAGGAAAACTCATAACAGCTTATATTGCATGTGTCTGCCAAGAGGTGTGTACTGGCTGACACTGACTGTGATCCAGAGTGGTTAAACTCCACGATAATAACACATGAGGACTGTCGTTCAGAGTTTCCATGGCAAGTCTTCTGCACCGTTACTTTTTTATCAACAGATCCAAAAAGTGTGGATGGTCCAACACAAGCCTTCACCACTTGAAGCAAATCATTGTGTTGGTTTTCTGACAACTACATCTAATTAGTTCCACACATATCTGGCTACTGTGAAAAACTCTAGTAAACAACATCAACTTTATCTTTTCTCAAGCCGGTCTCAAAGTCATGCCCATCTTAGGCATGCAGATAATTAGTTTGTGGTTGTCAGAACCTCATACGTCAAACTCGACGGGAGAATCCATCATCATCATATATATTATATATATATATATATATATATATATATGCGTGTGTGTCTGTGTATAGTTTTGTTGTTAGTTTTACATTTTATTGCCTGGACTCACATCCTAGTCTGTAATTATTGTTGTGGGAAATATATAGCAGGAGATATGTGTTTTTCCAACCTAAACACTTGACCAGCATATGTCCGTAGCAAAGGTTTGTAAAATCTAAATTTACTTGAAATATTATATCTGGCATAAGACTACACCAAAAGAGAACCTGATAAGCAATTTCTCCATTTTGAGTATGCGCTATGTAACAAGAACTCAAAAGTTTTTCTACTGTATTACAATAGATACTTAAAATTGTTTACGTATAAATGCTGTCAAACTTACCTGTAAAAGACGCTGGTGACTTGAATCACTTGGATTAGTTGTTGTCATCTTGCCATAAAAGTCATTTAATTTCTGTAAAGCCTGCTTCTTTTGCTGAATGACATCAGCCAATTCTGTCTGAATTGCCAAAGGTAGACTTTTCAGGGAATTATTCTTACAGTCTACAAGACTATGGCCAGCAAGCTGATCAATACAGCTCTTAATTGCATTCTGGTTAGAAATTAACTGAATAGGCAATGATGGGTCCAACTTGGATACTGTCATTAAAAGACTCAGACATGTTGGAAAATAGCTATTGCAATTCTTTTCTCCTTTCATTGTGGGTCGTAAACCATTAGCAAAAATCAAAATTAATTTTGGCATGAGGTGGTTGAGTTGAAGCATTTCCCAGAGAGATTGATTGAATGATGAAGCCTGTAAGAGTTGAGAAAAAATAACATCCAGGAAAGGTAGTGTCCGTGGAATTGATTTATACAATTTATCAAAAGGAAGATGAGGCAAAATGTCAAGTAAAACAGGTAAGCTCACATGTTGCATGAGGGAAAATAATTTATCATATTGATCATACTTTAAACAGTGTTTTATCCTTTCAACATTTTTACGAATTTGATCGTTAGGATGAAAGTCTGCAGATGGTTCAGATTGAAAGTGAATATTTGAAGCATTATTCTGTAGATCATTCTGCTGCATCTGTTTCAGTTTCCTTCGACAAGCTTCCTTATAGAAATCTTCATTCATTTTGGAGTATTTGAATTCAAAATACTTTTCTTTTAATTAGTTAAATTCGTCTGGAAAAAGAAAAAAATAGTATTAAAAAAATCTGAAAGGAAAGAGTGAATAAATTTAAATTATTTTAATAATTCATTTTTTATGTACAATACAAATTGATGCTGGAATGATGATTATGAGCCTGCAGAATAGAAAGCTTAACTGTAGCTATTTTCATTTCCTTCTAAGTTCCTTGGAAAAAGCAAGAATCCACTTCCCCTTGTGCACTGCCAACACAAGTAGAATGTGAGACCTAATGGAGAAGAATGAAAATAATTAACATTTGGGTAATTCCGTAACTATTTATTGGTCCATAAGAGAAAAAAAAGCAGCAAAATGCTGTTACTCTTGTTGTCAACCATGACAGGTTTCAGAAAGAGTTTAATTATGTTATGATGTTAAAATTTTACTCATGTGTTGGATTCAGTTTATTTTAAATGAAAGTTATTAAATCATAAATGATAAACTATTATTAAAGGGTTAAACTTAAAAAATTAAATTGCATCTTGTGTTGAGTGTAAAGAGAATCAGAGATGCTGTAAAGTATGTAAATTTTCTTACTTTTTAATATTTCAAGTCTTCTATATAAGTAAATGCAAATGTCTGTGTCATATTTTTTCAACTTTACTCCTCGAGGCTATAACCCAACATATCATACCAATTTGGAATCAGGCCGACTCCATGAGCAAATTAAAAAACATTCTAGACCAGATCTGGACTCGCAATCTTGAAATTTTGGATTCCCAAGTTTTCATTACTGTAGTTGTTTTCAGCGATTTTTTTGCAACAAATTTTTTAAAATTTGGGAGTAATTGAAATTGATTGTGAAATCCAGCAAAAGTCACCCATGAAATAAAAATAATTATTTGTAAGGAAAGTAAGGAACTACGTAGATCAAATTATCTTTAAATTAAGTGGCAGCAAAAGAATTACTGTTGAACTTTTAAAAGGTAAGCTTAAATATTAATGCAATGCTTTAATGTAACAATCAATTTTGAGTTCTTCGGTAGTTTATTGTTGCCTATCGCATCTATTCCTCCCTACCTATTGTGATGAAGGCCCAATCAAGAGCCCTTTACAGGAGCTAGCTTAAATGCTGCCCAATAGGGTGGCTTTTAAGCTAGTATAATGATCATACAGGAACCAGTGATGCAATATAAGTCTCATTAGAAGCAGAAAAGAAAAGTAAAATTTTGAAAAATGAATAAATATAAAAACAAAAAAGTCAAATTTACAATGTCCTTAAAATATAAAATTAAGATGTGTAGAAATAGAGAAAAAAATTGTTTTTTAATGATTCTTAAAAGCTAGCTGTGCAAATGCAACAACAATATTAAATGGTAATAAGGAAAGCAAACAGATGATCGTTCTATGGATAAGATAATTATAAAAAGTAAAGATTTTAAAAGCAGATTTTCTAATCAATAAAAAAAAAAATAATTTAGGTTATCTACCCTTGGTTGATAAGACCCACTGATAGGATGATGGGTCCATTTATCAGATAATAATGGGTAAGATGCAAATTTAGGTGCCAGAGATAAGAAGCTTCAAAACGAGTGAGCTGAAAGGATGTGTTTTAGCCTACTCCATCAACAGGTGATTAATGCAAGGACAAGCAATCATCGGAAGAAAAATATGAGTGGCATCAATTAAGTGTTTCAATCAATTTCACACTGATGCATTTATTTGGATTTCATCCCCTAATACCATGACTTTAACTGCTAAAGGAATATGTTTTAGAAATCCTTTTTTCGTTCTCATTGAAAGGGATAATGAGACACTATTGTGACACGGGTAGTATTCATGTGAAAACCCTATATAGAATTTGGAGAATTGGAAGGGTTAAAAACATTAAGGTGAAAACATGAATTGAAATATGCTGAAAAAAAAAAAAAAAAAAAAAAAAAAAAGTGTTTTTTTTTCCTTTAGAATGGAATGTTGGGTCTAAAATATGATTTGAGAAATGTAAAATGTAACTGCTTGTCAACTGGAAAACAAATGCAACTGTTATGATTTGCAAAGCTGATGATGTAAACAATCTGAAATATGGTTTTGTAAACATGCAAAGTAGGCAAAGATATTTAATTGGTCATATTGAAACGTCAACAACAAAGAAAATTCTTTGACGTCAAAGACATAAGAAAGAATTTATAAACAAGTTTGTTATTGAAGAATTTATTGTTTTGAATAAGTGACTGCTTTGTTTGTCAGTATCGGTTTTCCAAAATTGGAAAGATAATGGATTGATATGAATATTAATATATCTTGAGGTGCAGTAGGAGTCAGGTGAAATACATACAAACAGGCACTTAGGCAGCCCAAAAACCAGAAGCCACGTGACCTGCTGCAGAGAGAATTCCCAACCTTGTTTTGTTTTTGAAGCCACTCCAAGTTTTAGAAGAAAAAAGACAGAGTCACAATAGAGTTTTTAACGGGAAGGCTTAATTTTGTTGTATCAAGAACTATATAAACCAATTGAAATTTAACCTGGTGACCTACTTCATTATATTGTTATATCATTTTTATTTTCACCAGTATAAACATTCTTTATGCTTTCATAGCACGGTTTTGCCACAGATCGACCCAGTGCTCAAGTATACACTAAATTCAATTTTCATTGCTCTATGATCAAGGAACACTGTGGGGCAGAAACAGATGAAGGAATCACCATCAGTTGACTGTCAACAGTACTGACCAGTGTGAAAAGGACCCAGGTTTGAGCTGGGTAAGTCATGTTAAATTATAATGTATTTCTTATATAAAACATGCCTTTTAAACTGTTCAATTGTCTCGTCTTTGTCTGCCACAACTCAATTTGGGGAGTCACTAAATTTTCCACATCAGAGAAGCCCTCTCCATTTGGATAATTGACATAGCACAATCTTTCTCCTCCCCATTTAGCCTTTATTATAGAATGCTTGGGCTAGACAAAAATGCTAAAATGATAATTGTAGTAAATTTCATGCTAGACTCTAGCGTACTGATCCAAATTTTGGTCCAAAACAACCTGAACTGAGTGGAGTAGTTTAAACCCCATCCTGACACTGATGAATTGTCAAATTTTATATAAAACTGAAAAACACTCAAAAACAGGTAGTAGAGTTGTGGCAGTAGAGAAGTTGAACCTCCCTCTCCCAGATTCCTTTGCATACACACAGTTTTAGCAAGGGGAAAAAGTCATGCACATGGAGAGGATAAGTGCTGACTTGTTGATAAGTTTTATCTCTCTCTTCCAGGAAACAGTGCCTATTACAACTCTCCTAAAATAAAGTGAGTAAAAAGAAAAGGAAAATAATCTGTCATTGATTCAATCGATGCAGTGTTGGGACCCTTACTAAAGAATTTGCTGATAGACCACTAGAATCAACACGCAACACAATACTTGTATCATACTAAACATTGTAAGCATCAAAAATAAAACTAATCAATTTATATGTGGTCAGGTTTCTACTTCCATACCTCCAGTTTTCAAAAACAGATTTTCACTTACCTTAGTTTTCAAGGTTGGTTAAAGAAAAATATATTTCCCCAAATGTTTATTATTCTTGCAAGAAAAAATATTTTACTGGAATTCAAAATTCGAAGTCTACCTAAGAGATAGAGATTTTTTTAAAGAAAAGAAAAAAAGTAATAACTTGAAATAATTGTCCTATATTAGGCAAATGATTAAGTTTCTCGGTTGAAGATAAATTTTCAGATTGAGAAAATAATTTGCATTGCTTATTTATTTTTAAAGGAAAGGGAATAAAGAGGTTTTCTGGTTAAGAGAGAAAAATAATTAATTCTTCTTGTTGAAAGAAAATAAAGTTGTCAATGTCAAGCAATTTGAATTAACTGGTACTGTTACATTCAACTCATGCTAAATGTCCTTGAGAAAGTACACAGGGACAAGTGCTTTTGCGCTTCTGGCGTAAAGATTCACGAGTTTAGTCTAGCTGGCCACTATTACTATTGTGCTAGCGAGGTGTTTAGTGGGCGCACTAGACTTGTGCCAGACTAAGCTTACTAAATAACAACCCATACTACTGTCAAAGAAGTGTCATGCTGCACAATGTTTAACGGAGAAGACAATGAACAGCTGAAGCCACTATGTTTTTTTAACTACCTTTTTTATCGTCATTGTCGGATCGGATGATATATTCAATTATATTCCTAGTCAGTCTTGGACAGGGTCCACGATAGACCCAATCATGTGTGCATCATAATCCTCGATTCACAATTTTTTAAAGATACTATTTTAGAAATTTGCAATTTAATTTCATTCAATTGTTGTAGATTGTCATTTTTTTAACTAAAAAGTTACTTGAAGTTACAAAAAGTTAATAACATAAAAAAATTGGACACTATTTTTATTTTTTTGTTTGTTTGTTGTAAATAGAGCATAAAAAAGAGACTAAGAGGATTTATTGAAAATTGCTTTCACTGAAGTAAAATTACTTGGGGAAAAAAAAAAATATTTTAATTTTATCAGCACTTAACACTTTGCCTCTTCTTTAAAAAAAAAAATGTGACCTATGTACTTTCGAGATTTACAATTTTAAAAGTTTCGTTCTTGATGTAAAGTTTAAAAAGAACTTATTGTAGACGGCGCAATCGTCAGGCGAAATTGTTTTCAAATGACTTTTTTTAAAAGTACACACTGTTCCATAATTTATTTAAACTAAAAAAAAAAAAAAAAAAAGAAAAGTTTCCAAAGTACATTCTTTGTTTATTTTTAAAATAAATTTATTTCTTATTTGTTGATTCTGTTACTACTGGAAAACAATTTTTCAAAATTACAAACTTGATTTTATAATAATAAAAAAAAAAAAAAAAAAATACCATACCCACCACCCAAATTTATTTGGCTGGTGGGTATGACATTTGGGAGGGGGGGGATTTGCGAAAATTTTGTATGAATCGACATGGAAACAAATAGTGAATTTAGTTAACTTTCTTAGGGAAAGTAGATGAATCCAAAAATGTCAGAATAGTAAAAAAAAAAAAAAAATAAATAAATAAAAAATCAGTTTAATAAACACATTCGTCCCAACACAATTGTTAAAAAAATGTATTGTTGATGTTTACTACGCACGTTTTTCTTGAAAAAGAGAAAAGCTTCATAATTCTCAACATGTGTCGCGGAAACGAAGGCTAATTAATAAAATAAAAATAAATAAAAGACGAAAGGGTAGTTACTAGTTATACATGACAGGAAGAGAAAAGAAATCCCTTTTTAAATTCATATACAGCAGGTGTTGCCCAGTATTTTAAAAAGAAGGTGGTGTTGAATCATTTTATTAAAAATTAAGTTATCTTTTCTTTTTTTCTTAACTTTTTAAAAATGAGTGATAAAAAATTACAAAATATTTGACCTATCTTCTTTGTTAAACGAATTTACACATAATTTGAATTTGTTTTTCTTTTCCGTTAAACTAAAAAAGCCTTGATGATATTTATTCTGTAAAAAAAAAAAAAAAAATGAACCTGGTTAAGTTGATCCAATTCAATAAGTTAACATTTCGAAAAAGTAATTTGACAGTAAATATCTAATTGTTTAAAAAGTAAAATTTGAGAACATTTTAATTAATAGAGTAGAATTTAATTTTATTTATTTTAAATCTTGAAAGAATGTCTTTTCAAACAAACTCCACAAATTTTTAACTTACAAAAGAAAACTCATATCAATGCAACTACGAGGGTAAATGATTTTTTTCGATTCACCAATGTTTGAAAATTAACTTTATTTTGTAATATACACTGAAAAATAAAATATTAGTGAAATTATTATCAATGATATTTACGAGGGTCAATTGGTCCACTTACCTGTCGACAAGTGCCCGGATGTAGGTTACCGTTCATTTAAATCATTCTTACAACAACAACAACAACAAAAAAAGAAGCTTTTGTAAAACTGTTCATTGTTCAAGATTGTCGTCATTATTTGTGCTAATTATTCAAATTTAAGAAGGCTGACAGGAAATTCTCTTGGTTGAAGAAGAAATTAAAAAAAAAAAACCGCTTCCATTTAGTTTCCTTCTGTTGTAGGTATTCGAACAAGAAGCGTCGGGAAACGTCCTTTATACAACTTACATAAAAAAATAAATTGATAAATGAACTAACTTAGTTGTGTTTTTAGCTTAAAAATAAATGAGTTTTTGTTTGACTGGATAGAAAAGTGTTTTTGTGTGTCGGTCGTTTCTTAAAAGTTGGTGGGAAATCCAAGATTAAAAAGAAGAAAAGTAAAATAAACTCATTGCCCAATGCCCAGGTGTCTGAGCTTTTAAAGTAGTTTCTCTCTAGTCTAGCATCACAAAAAGCAAGTTGTTTTTTGTTCTTTCTTTCTTTCTTTCCAGTGTATTATTTCTTTCTGTCTTTCTTTCTCTCCTTTTTAAACCTAAATCGAGAATTTGAACTTTTACTTTATATCTTTCTTTTTCTTTCTTTATTATTGCTTAAAGAAGGTAATTTAAAGATTTATTTTTTAAAGTATTTTTAAAAATTTTTTTATCTACTATTCTTTTCTTCCCTTGCAGTTGGAGGGTAAGTGTTACTGTTTAGTTAATGTATGAATGAATAAAAAGTCTGGTATTTTAAAGAAAGAGTAAAAAAACCTAAAAAGACTTGGTTTTAACTCAATTGTAAATAGCAACAGTGGGGAAAATAAAATAAAATCATTTATTTTTAAGTGGTTGAAACGTTACTTGGACGAATTTCTTACACCAGTACTAAAGAAAATGTTTTATTATTTCATTAAAACTTTTTGACAAGTTTTACATATTTTTATTGCCTTTAAGTTTTCACACAAGTTTTTTTTTTACTAAATACAGTAAAAAAAAAATGTAAATAAAAGTACGCGTCCTCGAGAGCAAGATTTTAATTTATTTAGCCTGAGTACGAGTATATACGCACTGGCGTAGCTAGAAAAGTATGATGCCGCCCTTTAGTTTGCCGCCCCTTACCCCCACAAAAATACAATATATTGTGCAGTAATTCACTTTTATGTATATGTGTGTGTGTGTGTGCGCGCGCGCGTGCGCGCGTGCGCGCGTGCGTGCGCGCTTTAACTATTAACAGGCTCAAAAGATGAAAAATAGAGCAACGCATACCCTCAAACGAAATTCTATCAAGGAAAATAACTGAAATTTATATGATAACAACCAGAATGTGCTTCCCACCCGTAGCAGTCCTGAAGCATTAAAAGAACACATACTAAGTCTGTTCACAGGTTTCACATTGTCAACAATGATAAAACAGCCCTAACTGCATCATTGGATAATGTTTTATTGTTTGGCCAAGATAAAAATTACTTAAATACCTATACCATAGTTTAAGTTACTCAAAATTGAAAAGTGAGTAATGTCCCAATGTAGAACCCAAATTCTACATTATTTCAATACCCAAAAATAGTTTGGTCAAATCTGTGCAAAAAGTGGATCACAGAACATTTTCAACTTCATACACTTTCAAAAAAATCTTGAGCCCTCATTGGTTAATAAATATATAAGTAGGCGTGACTATCCCCCCATGCTTAACTAATTTTTGCAGCTTGTGACTGAAATCCAAGTTCATGCCAAGTCTCTCTGAGCCACCGGAAGCAAATAAAAACAGAAACTCATTCACTCGCCAGTGAGCATTGTGACTTCAAACAAAGTGCAACTAAACTTCACACAATCTTAAGTTTTTCATTCACATGAACATTATACAACTTAACGATATTCACACTCACTCACCAAAACTCATCAATTAACTCTATTCCCATTCATTCACCAAATTCCTTACGCAGAATTAAAACAAATTCCTGCTAACAAATCAACTTTATTTCTCAACAGTCTGTGATCACAAAATTGCATTCAACTTTACAAACATTCACTACTTACATGAACAGTAAATTCTTAAATGTAAATTTTTCTCTTGCATTTAATTTACAGAATCTTCAATAACAAATTCTAACAAACAACCTTTCAACTCAGAACTCATTAACAAAATTTAATCTTTTACCAAACTTGAGTTCAACATAAATTAAACTAACAAGATTTCACCGAAAAAAAATCCACTACATTTTTGTAAAATATTTTCATTACAAAAATACATTGAAAATTACTTGTTATTCAAATATTTGTCTTTTGTCTTTTGTCACAAATGTTTCTTGTTTTCTCTTGTTGTTTTTGCATTTTGTTTAACATATTCATAGAGTAAAAAATTGTATGGATTGATTTGGGCCGTCAACACCATTAAATAAATGGTAACCACCAAACTTTCCACTACACCAACATTAAAAACACTTTTATTTCAATACAGGCTTATACAGCAGACACCATTGACTCAATGCCTTTGGTTCCTTCTTCAGCTCAGTAATAAAATAAATTATTCTTGAAGATTTGGTTTATCTTTGAGTGGCAAAAAAATTTGCTTGGTTTATTTAATAAAAATTATTTTTTCAACATTAACACTATTTTGTTGTAGTTTTGCTATCTTTCAAGCAATTCCAACCTGTCTAAACATTTTATGAACTGTTCTAGGTGCCTTTTGTAGTCTTTGTCTGTTGGCGGACCAGAACTTAGTACCCAGCAGCTTCCTTGAGTATCAGGCAACCCACAAAATTTAAAAGACTATAAACTACAAACAATAAACAATGGTACGTGGCCAAAGGTTACTAAATCTTCAAATGGAGAATATCTACATCACACAAACCAGTGTGCATTGATTACTAACAGTGAAATATCTAATAAAAAATCTAAACTACCACCATGGGTTGTTGACCACAATTTTGCATTGTATAACCCACAGCAGCAGAAGCAATCAAAAGTGTTAACCAGGTGTGTTAGTGACTCAGCTATCAGCTCTGACCTGACTGATATTGACTCGTCCAATCTTTCCCCACAACCAAGTCATCCCCCTTCCTGGTTTGGTGCACAGCATATCAATTGTTACAAAGACTGTGGTATAAATGATCGCATTTACTTACCTCATGTACCATTCGGTTCTCAGATAAAGGTGCCATCCAATGCTCAGACATCTTTGAAGACATTCAATCAACGTGAATATGTTGAATCTCTCTCAAAATTAAAACCATTTTCTTATAGCCGTAGCTTGTCACTGGATGGCCTCAATCAATGGATAATCACCAAAGATAAGCTTAATTCTCTAAACATCACAATAAATAGTGATCAAAATTAGAATATCTCATGAAGACAATGGGCAAGTTGTAACTTCATAGCTGATCTACGGCTTGGATAGTGCAATTATACAACTATGTTCTTTGGTGATAAAAAGGAAAGTAATGCCAGTAAAGTGCTATAAGTTATACAACACATACTATATAAGGATATAGATATCTGAATCAAGTTTTGAAAAGCTAGGAATTATATTATTGATTTAAACTGAAAAATGATAAAACTTGCTGGATAATGGTATTATGCATCTTGCTTATTTTGTGCTTAGAAATAGTTTTTAGGTATCAATAATAAGGATAAATAATAAAAGTAACATCATTTAGTATTCTTTAATATTACATAAATCTAATCTGCCCAACAATCTTTCTGTTCACATCCCTAGGTGAGCTTCTTTGGCAGTCAATACTTTTATCAATCTTTTGTCCATTGAAGTAATCAAACTTTGAATTGTAGACAGAGTTAGAGATTACATTTATTATTTGTTGTTTCAATTCTTTGTTGCTGTATTGCTTTCCTCCTTTGTGTAGCTTCTGCTTGACAATTCCCCAAAGGTTCTTGAAGCAATTGAGGTGGCTATTCCATAAATCGCTTGCCTTTGAATCCTTTTCACTCTAGAAATGCATTTGTTAGCTTAGCTGCATGCAATGGGGCATTGTCTTGCATGAAAATCATCTTGGATTTGAAACTTTGTGATTTTTTTTATTGTACCAGGGTATGAACTTTGAGTTAAAAAATTGACGTAGTTTTTGCTATTCATTTTCAGTCTATCTTCTACAAAAAGGGTCCAACAATGGTATCACTGATGATTGCCCCCCCAGAACATAACTCCTCCTCCACCTTACTGACATCTTAAGCAGGTTGTGTGTACTCTGTTTTCCGCCAGCCACCCTCTGGTGAAGGCATCAGGATCATTGAGAGTAGCTCGACATTCATCCATGAATAAAATGGAGCAGAAATCACATTTCATGTAAGCATTTTCTCATGAAATTCTTTCCTGATGTTAGCTTTTGATAAAAGAGTGCTTGATTGGACTTTAACAACTTTCCCAAGCTCATTCAAGATATTATTCCTTGTAGCTCTGTTTGTTCTAGCTACATCAGCTTCTTGAAATATCTTCTCGCAAAAGCCCATGTTATCTTTTGCTTCATTATCTTCCTTATTCCCAGCATCAGATATTGTTTTCCAGGTACTGTTGATGTTAGAAATTGCTTTCTTGATTGTCCGCACATGCCTCTTAATCAGCTTTGCAATATGGCTTGCAGTAACCCCCCCCTTCTGCTAACATATTTACAATTTTTTCTTTTCTTAAACCTTTTCCTTTTCCCATTCTGATGTTTTCTATCATTTCAAAAAATATACGAAAATCAAAATTATAACACGTTCAGAGCAGTGGTAACCTGTTGTTGCTTAATAGCCTTATCCACTAAAATCCTGCCTCAAATAACAATATCCACTACAGCTTCAACTAGGAACACATTAGGAGAACCAACTGCCTGTTAGACTATGTAACTACCAAAATGGTCAAATTGTTAGTTAACCAATTTCCACTCTAATGAATATTTCAGATATAATTGACGTTTTAATGATTTGCATAATAGCATTATCTGAGCAGTATAACAAATTTATTTGGTTTGGTTACCCAACAAATGTGTGGCCAAGAATTATTCTGATGGAATATTTTGCTTTTTCTTTTAATTTCAGACAAATGCTTTTTTTTAATGATTATCTTCAGTTGGTCAAATTTGTTTAAACCATTCATTTGTGTCTCCAGAAGAAATGATCACTATACAGGACTCTTTCAAGCCTACCATATGCACAGTGTGGGATTATCCCCCTTGTCTGCTAAAGAAGTACAGCTAACATCCACTAGGTAGCATTGCCAACAGCAGTATATGAGAAAACTGTGTCAAAATCTCATCATCCTTTTTCTTTCTTAGTCACATGATGCCTTAAAGCTAAGATGTATTTTGTTTACCTTCCAGAGTGTTTTTGGTCATATTGTCCACAATAGCTACAAGGCTTTACACATTCCTCAAATTGTAGAGGGTCTCCTGCTCCTAACCCTTCAAAATGAAGCATGCTCCCCTCCTCGCTCCTTTGTTAAAAAAGCTGCTCCAGATCCCACTCTTGTAAAATTGAGCACACACATTTTCCCATTCCATCGACATGTTGTAACATTTGTTATAACTTCTAAAGTATACAAAAATAAATAAAAATATAGTTTCAAATTTGCTGTACAACTACAATTCCATCAAGTGTAAAAATAGACATGTAAAAGCACCTTTGGTGTCACCCTAGTTGGACAATGTCATAGTAAGCACACAACATGACTCTTTTCAACCAACAGGAACATGACAGAAAAAAATTAAATTTGGTTTTCATTTGAAGCCTATCTCCAGCCTATATAAGAAAGGACCAAAAGTCACTTGTCAAAATACTCCCAGCACACACACAGTGCGCTCTCAATTACTCACACTATGCTGAAGAAAGCCTTCTAATTTGTGCACTTCCTCCACACAGAGAGATCAACACAAGTGAGATAAAATACTTATCTGAATACCCACTACTACAACTACAGAAAAAGAAACTTCCTACTTATATCCATAAATAAATACACACACACACACACACACACACACACACGCGCGCGCGCGCACACGCACACACACACACACACACACACACACACACACACACACATGTAGCAGGGGTGATATCACTCCTGAAATAATAATAATGATAATAAAGGAGGATATGCTGTAAAACAGAAAACACCAAGTGAAGGAGATGCGTTTTCAAATAACCAAGATGTTAATATGCTATAAAGAGTTTGAAATGTAAATGTTACAGAAAGTCAATTTAAAACGTGAAATACAATCTTTTTGAAGGATTGAAGTTAAAATTAAGGATGTTTTGATCTAGAATTTATTTTTTTAAACAAGAATCTCTGTAGTTTACAAAGAATGTCAGAATAATTAATAGCGAGGTGATAAACAATAGCGTCTTGTTGTGAACCTTGGAAACCAATCGATGAAAAAGTAAATTGTTTATTCTCAGAGGAGTGAAGTTGTACTTTGGTAGTATGTCAGTACGTTTGCACTAGAAAAACAGATACGTCACCAGTCTGGGACATGTGAGGCTGGTTCTCTTAATAAAGAGGCAAGCCAACCAGAGGAGAGTGAGTTTTTTTGGGTTCATCTGTCTCTTAATGCAGTTGAACTGAGTGGAGAGATGTCAGAGATTGAAAAGGAAGCATCTGCTGTGTATTTCTGAAGCTGAGAGCAAAGACGTGAAATATTATATAAGTGATAAGTGAAAGATTATATTGATCTGAAGAGCTGATAGTTACAGGAACAACAAAATAGCAGCAGAAGTACACCCCAGGTAGGTTACTTTTTGGTTTCCCTCGATTATTATTTTTTTTTTTTTTGCTCAATTGTGGTACATGAAAACAGCCAGTAAGGATTTAGTGTCACCCTCATCCTTCAAATTTACCTTTTGAGGAACACTGCCAGAATAGATGAGTATTGTTGGATCAGACAGTATGGAGGGTGAAGCTATGGTCCCCGAAATAACAGCGGCCTTTAGGAGTCTGTTAGGTGGGATGAAGTTACCCTTTTACTGAGGAAACCCAGCTGAGTTTCATGATTGGTTGGTAGCTGTACAAAAGAAACAGCTGTTATATGGGTTGACAGGCCAGGAGATGTTGCTGTTGGCATATGAGGCAGCAGTGGGACCAGTGTCAAAATTTATTGAGGACTTATACAGGGAAAACTCCTAGATAACATGGGACGAGCTGAAGGAACACTAATCAAACAATATGCTAGCGAGCGAACAATCATAGAGGTGGTTTGAAAATTGTTTAGGACTAAACAGGAAGTAGGGAAAACTTTAGAAGACGTTGGAGATAGGATGACAGGATTAGTGGGGTGAGCATTCCCGAATCTGGAAATAAGAGAAAATGGGGCGATTCAGGCGTTGTTAGCAGACACTTTCATGGAAGCCATCTGTGATATTGACGTGAAAGGTAACATCCTGAAGGGTGGGCCCTGTAGGCTGACAGAGGCCCTAGAGGTAATAAAAAAAAGTGAGAGGATCTGGGAGAGGGTAAGAAATGGCAGAGACCAGAGAACCCAAAGACTTGGAAAAGTACAGAGAAGGGTTCCAGGAATGGGATAGTGAACATAAAACCCCGTAAGGATGTGAAAGAGGAGGATTGGGAGGCCGTGGCCAACCCCAACCGGAAGGAATGGGATATACGGTATGGATTTTATAAGTCCACTCCAGGCCGGTACTGGATGGTATGCTGGACCTGCAATTATGGAGGACACAGGGCCAGAGACTGTCCCACCAAATGGAGAGGAGACCCCCGGTCTCTAGGTTCGAATTGCACTAAGTACAGAAGTTTTCACCACAAGGCAAATTGGTACACAGATGCAGGAGATAGGAGACTAGGTATTAAGAAAATAGACATCCTAGTACCCCCCCAAGAAGAATAAGTGTTCAGAAAACAACAGTGGGACCCCCGTAGCAAAATAAGAGGCAAGGTGGTCCCAATAAAAATAAGACCTCTGAAGTGCTGGACATGTGGTGTGGCTGGACATTTTTCAGCCAATTGTAAATGGCGAAGCTGTTGGCAATGTGGAAAGGTTGAACACTTGAGAAGTAACTGTATGGAGAAAAAGGGTGTTGAGAGTGGAAGGGGAGAGGCAAGGAGGTCGAGAGAACCAGTCCCCACTTTACCCAAGGAAAGCCCCAAAAGAAGCTGGCCTAGGGTAGTGAATGATGAGTCCCTATTGTCAGCACCCAGGTCAAGACTTGAGAGAGATAGGGATAACTGACTGGGAATTAAAAATAAGGCGGGGTTCAGGAATAGGAACAGAGCCCAGATATTTCAGCTGTTTAAAGAGGGACCGAACTTCACCTGTAATGTATTGGAGAGGCACAAGACAGTAAAAGTTTTAGTGGATACTGGAGCTTTGGTCTCCCTAATAAATTCCAAGGTGTTTAGACAGCTGAGAATAGAGGGTATGACATGGCTACCATTCAAATTGGCAAGGACCACAGGTGAACTTGAGGTGTATATGGGTGGCACTTGATTTGTGTGGGGAATTAATTCTGGGGAGTAACTGGCTTAGGTTGAACAAGGCCCAAATCCACTTTGACCCAGATACATTGATCTAAGAAGGGGTATAAATCCTATTGGGGAATGAAGTGGAAAGGAAATGCCCTGTAGTGGCCCAGACTGATGTGAAACTTCCCCCTAGAATTGCTATTTCACGTGAAGGAAGGATAAAGACAGTGGAGAAACTAACGGAAGGGTTATGCCAAATAACACCTACAGAGAGGCATGATAATGGTGAAGAAGAGGTGACCTTGTGTAGTTCTGTGGTAGTAGGAATAAAAACAGTTCCCTTGTTATTGGCTAACACAGCCAGTAAAACTATCACAATAAAACAAAGAGAAGAGTTAGGTTACACCTGTCCGATAAAAATCATGAAGCAAGTGAGAGTAAGCAAGAACTAAGGAAGAAGGGTAGAAACTAGTAGCCCCGAAATAAAGGAAGAAGACTTGATAATGCCTGAAAGATATAAAGATGAGATAAGGAAACTGCTAGAAGCTAATCGAGATGTGGTAGCTAATACTGACAAGGAGTTGGGACAGACCAAAACAGTACATATGAAAATAGACACTGGTGATCACCTACCTATTAGATTGATGCCTTATAGGACTCCAATCCATAAAAGAAAATTAGTGAAAGAAGCAGTAAGTGAGATGTTGGACTCAGGAGTAATAAAGACATCTAGGCCCCCATGGAGTTTTTCGATAGTTATTGTGAAAAAGAAGGATGGAAGACATAGATTTTGCATGGATTTTAAGCAGTTAAATTCCATTACAAAATCATTAGTGGTACCTTTGCTCAATGATATTCTAGCACTTTTGGGAAGGTCAACCTGTTTTTCTACTTTGGATCTAAGGTCATGTTATTGGCAAGTAGCTTTAGATGAAAAGGACCAGGAGAAAACAGCTTTTACTTGTCATATGGGTCTATTTAATTTCCTTGTGATGTTGTTTGGGTTATCTAATGCCCCAGTTAATGTCTATAGTGTTAGGAGGTATGGAAGGCTTACCTGGATGATATCATGGTGTTTTCTAAGACACCTGAGGAGCATTTTAGACACTTACAGAAGGTGTTCAATAAGGTGAGAGAGCACAGGTTGAAATTAAAATTGCCTAAGTGTCAGTTTGTGAAGGATGAGACCAAGTACTTGGGTTTCATTATAAACAAAATGGGAATAAAACCTGATTTAGATAAGGTAGAAGTGACAAGGGCTATGCCGGAGCCCAAGACAGTGAGAGAGGTTTGTGGCTTTCTAGGAACCATTGGATATCACAGGCGCTTTGTGCCTGTGTTTAGCAGATTAGCAGGACCCTTCATAGCATTGATTAAGATGTATGCTAGATTTAAGTGGATGGAGGACTGTCAGCAAGCATTTGATACCCTCAAGGACCAGCTAGCAGCAGTACCCTTGCTGACTTACCCAGACCTGAGCAAGCCGATGGCACTTTACACAGATGCCAGTGACAAATGTATCGGCGTGATACTTACCCGGCTTTGTCCTGATAAGGATGAACCAGTGCCAGGTATACCTGAGGAAATATACCTATATATTTTCTGTCCCACAGACTATCAGAGACCCAGCAGAGATGGCCAGTGATAGAAAAGGAAGTGTTTGCCATTTCATATGCATTACAAAAATTAGATTATTACTTAAGTGGGGCCGTGTTTACCATTAAAACTGACCATAAGCCCCTCAAACATTTATTAGAGGCAGAGTGGACAAATAAAAAGATTCAGCAGTGGGCATTGAAACTTAGTGGCTATCGGTGTAAAATAGAGTATCTATCTGGAAAGGATTATACCTGTGCAGATCTGTTATCAAGAATTGCAGAAAGATTAGAGTCCGAATCCACTAGGTTAGAACCAGGGGTAGATGACAGGGCTTATCAAGTTAATGTGATAAATTCTCACACTCGAAGTAAACATCCAGTTTGGAAGGAAGATGAATATGAGGAGGAAGAAATTATTAAGGACCCCCATTGGAAAGCTATCATAGAGAAGAATCAGAAAGATAACGAAATTACTTCTCTGGGGAGTAAGGTAGAAGCAGGGACTACCTCTAAATATGTTATACACAATGGAGTGTTGAATTACATTTCGGGACGAGATGAAGAAAAAAGTCTCAAAATAGTAATACCAAAAATGTTAAGACAAGAAATCTTAGCCCAGTGTCATGAAAAGGTAGGACACATGGAGGTTGATAGAACCTATGAATTAATAGTTAGGAATTAGTTTTGGCCTAGACTGTATAATGATGTATTGATGTATGTGAACAAGTGCATAACGTGTTAATCACAGAGATAATAGGGTCGCTCCAGTGATGGAAACAGATATTCCAAATTACCCATTTCAGAAGGTGAGCATGGATATTTCAGGGCCCTATGGACAAACACCTTGTGGAAATGTGTAGATATTAAGCTTCATGGACTGGCTGATGAATTGGCCACAAGCTTTTGTGATACCTGATAAGAAAGCACAAACAGTATCAAATATAATGCTTCAAGAGATATTTACTAGATATGGAGCCCCTGAGCAGTTGGTTACTGACAATGGACCAGAGAATGTAAATCAAATCATGGAAGAGACTCAGAGAGAATTAAATACTGTACACATTACCACCTCTCCATACCATCCCCAGAGCAATGCAAAAGTAGAAAGATTCCATCGGACCTTAGCTGATGTGCTAATGAAGTTGGCAGGTGATAGTAAGGAGAGCTGGGATGAATACTTAACTCAGGTGTTGGTTACCGTGTGATTTTCTATAAATGAAACTGCAAAATTTTCCCCTTATTATATTTGGCAGGGATGTGGTCTTACTGATAGATAATGTGCTGAGACCCAGAAGGAAATATACGGGAGAAGATCACCATCAATTGAAATGAAGCAACAGCATAAGGTTTTTACTCAGGTGAGAAGAAAAATCAGGGGAGCCCAGAAGAGTCATAATGATAGAATAAATTAAAACAGGAAGGAAATTAACTTCCAACTGGGTGATCCAGTATATTATAAAGTACACCCGAGGGAAGGTAAATTGGATCAGAGATGGATTCCTTTTTATAGAATAGTAGAACAGACAGGACCTGTTACTTACATAATTTGGGTTCAAATAGCAGGGAAAGTAAAACGGGCTAATGCTAATGATATAAAATTAGCAGAGCTAGATGAATGGGAAGGAGCTAAGGAGAGGAGAGGGAACAGAGGAATGAAAAGAGCAATCTTGGCTGAACCCAAAGAATTAGTGACTGATAGCGAAGAAGGGGAGGAGGAAATTATGATTACCCCAGAGAGTTTGGAGAGAATAAAGAGGATCAACAATCATGGAAGTAGCTCCCTTGAGGAAGGTAATGAAGTGGATGGTGCACTGAAGATGAGTAGTGAGGGATCGGATAGTTGGGAAGAGGAGGATGAGATTCCATTAGACCAGTTGAAAGAATGGTTAAAAACTGAAAAAGCATCTAAGGACACCTATAAAGAGAGGGGCAGAGAGAACTAAAGCCCCAGAATAGAGAAAATGAGAAGATTGATAATGTGCCTGCAGAAGAGTCCAAGAGATGGACTGGATGCAGTTATCAGTGAACAGGTGTGTGGAAGGGCCCCCATTGGATGCTTTATGCAAATCGATAGCCATAAGAAGTGAATAGATGTAAAGTTGATGCTTTAAGCACCTATGTATCCGCAAAGCCCAATTTATATGACTGGTAGTCATGATCTGTGTGTACTTGAGTTATTTAGGAAAAATAAAAGGGGAATTAAGGAGAATTGTCAAATAGAAGTATTACCCAGTGTTATATTACCTTCAGCAATTAGCATATCAGACAGCATTTGAGCAGTTGCCACCCAAAGAGAATTAGAATTATCGGAGGTCTGTGAAGAAAAGCCCACTAGAACTATAAAAGTGGGGCCACCATTATTTATTGTAGAATTACCTGTGTGGTGCCCAATGGATCCTTGATGTCACTCCCCCAGGCAGAAGAAAAATTTGAGGAAAACGAATCTTTCCTGAAATTAATGCCAACCAACGTGAGTGAATGGACAGAATTATGGGAACCTATAGTAAAGGAATTCCCTGAGATTTCTTTAAAGAAAATGCCTGACTTCTTGAAGCCCCTTGGAAAAATTACCCTAGAAGAGTTGAAATGTAAATTAAGCCTAGTGGGAAGAACTAGTCTGAATGGGAAGGAGACTATGAGTACTATGATAGTTTGGTCGACCGTTTTGGGATCCTTATTGATTATTTTAGGAGTAATAATCTGGTGGATAAAGAGGCGATGGAAGTTGTCATGCAAATGGAGCGAACTGGCTGGTAAGTACCCAAGTGAAAGAGGGATTCCATTAAGTGAGCTTTATAAGAGCATAACCAATGCAGATGTGAACGAACCTACCATGGAGTTACCGGTTGAACCGACGACTGTTGGAGAGAGCCCCGAATCTGATATAGAGATCATCAAGCCCCCTGTTAAATCAAGGCAGGGCAGAAAAGAGAAGTGAATAAAGACCATGACTGAGCAGTAAGGAGTGTTGAGGGCTTCATAAGTAATTGAAATAGAAATGTGCTTGTTATTTTGCTTATTGAATTTTGCATGAATTGAAAAAAAAATAATATATATATATATACACCGTACAGGAGAATAATTATTATTCCACATGTGGAATATCAGAACTGTGCTATGAACTGTTGAGGACTACTAAACTGACAAGAGCTTTAATCCTTGATTCTATTTAATCAAACTTTACATTTTTCTCTTCTTTTTATTTTTGGATGAAGTAATACCTGCATGCAAAAGGTATAATGGAATGAGTGGAATTAATTTTTTTTGCTTTTTTTTTTGACATAGTCATTGGACTATATATTTCAATTATGAGTAATAGACAAAAAGGGTGAGAGAGAGAGATGTGGCAGGGGCGATATCACAGGCAAAAGTCACTATGAGCTAACAGGAAAGCTAAAAGCTGAAAGGTTTCAACATTCACAAGGACAATGGTGATGACTACTATGACAACAAAAAGTAATGAAAACTAAAAGCTGACTACATCACCACCAACACCAAACAAGAAGCTAAAAGATAAAGAAAGAAAACTGGACAAAGATTCACAAAATTAGAGGTATTAACCTTATTAACTTTTAAAGAAAACAAAATTTATCTCAAGTTTGAAATTCAATTTAAAAACTGAACTATTGTTTAAGTTACCCAGTGACACTTGTGAATTTGCCATCCTTCTCAAAGTTTTTCAACAATTTAATGTATGAAAATAAGTGAATATTTTTTTAAAAAACTATAATTGTTTTTACTTTTTATGATCCTTACATATTGTAATTTTAGAACCTGTTATTTTGCCTAATTTTAAGGTGCAGAAAGGAAAATTTTGTGTAAACTCGTATTGTTTTGTTTTTGTGCGATTTAATAAATGTAAATTTCTTTTCAATTTCATATCAAAATATAAATCTTGTTTGTTTATGTTTGCACCTTTCACAATAGTTGGGATAAGAGATGTTCTCTCTTCTCTTCCTCTCTCCCCAAAATCCTTTTAGATTTCATTTCACGTGAATTTCATTAAGTTATTTACATAAATTTAATATTTATAGGGTTTTGATAAAGGTGACCACTTCTGAATCAAATAAAATCAGTAATCTAGAAAGAATTTGAAAAGAAAGGTCCTGGAAAATCGATGTTATACCTGTTTTGGCATTAAAAAATATACTCACCATATCTTTTTTAGCCAATATTCAACAACTTTAACTATTCAGTTGAAGAATAATTATATTTTTAACAAAAAATATATGTTTGAAAGATTTTTAAATTATGATGTGTAAATTTAAACACTTTCAACAAAAGACACCATACTTATATAAAAAATATTTTTTAATTTTTACCCCTTACTTTTTCACTAATCTATTCAAGAAATTTTTTAAAAAATTGCTTTTTCTTACACAAAACTGGTTGTGTTGTCTTAAAAAAAAACTAAAATCGATAAAAGGAAGGGAACAGTTCAACATTGTATTTTATTATAAGCAAACCAAAAATCTACAATAGAAAATAAAAACTTTTCATTTTTGCCAAATTGTCTGAAGTCTTAAAGCAAAATTTATTGCAAAAAGTTTTTGATAGGAAATGTACACTTGTTTTGATGCTGTATTTAATGTAAAACACATTTAATGTCAATGTAAAACAAAACCAAAAGTTTATTATTATATTTGTAAAATATTTTTTGATTCTATGAATATTAGAACATTAAAATTTTAATATTATTATAAAGCTATTTATATATATATACATATATATATATATATATATTTCTAAATAGATTTTTATTTAATTCAAAGAAACATCTCACGAATATTTTCAAAAGTGCCTCCTATAGCTGAAAGCCAGCCTAGACAAACAAAACTGATGGTGATCCTTCAAGTTTCATTTTAGGAATGGCAAAATGAGTGCATCATCTATTTTTTGCTTCTCTAAAATGGAACAGCTCACCAATCCTGATCCTTGTGAAAAAAAAGAGCCCTGACAATAGTACACAGCATACAAAAGCTCTAAGTTTACTTTGCTACATATATACATACTTAGTAATTCTACCAACAAAGATCTCTTCTCAAAATGTAAGTCTCTCACAATCTTTCATATGAACATTACACATGCATAAATGCAAAAAAAATGGACATTTCTATAAAATATCCATTTTTCACTAATCATCATAATTTGTTTAAAAAAAAAGAAAAAAAAAGGACATTTTTGTTCTGTTAAAAGTTGCAATCACCTAGAGATACAGTCCAGTAATTTTTTTAGTTATGAGCACTACAAAGTGATTAACACAACTGGTGCAAATGTCTTTAAATGTTTGATTTGGATATTTTAAATCTGTTACCTCTTTCCTATGTTGTATGACATTTGATTGTCTTGATCTGAACTCTTTCAACCTCAATTGCTTGATCTGATCATGGATCTGTGGTATAGACCAACAGGAGTTACCTTTCTTGATGACAATTGTCTCCCCTGAAAGAATTCTCCTTCACTACTATAAATAAGCAGTCTATCTGTGACACATTCAAGCTCAATAAAGCTTTCTTGAGTCTTATTATGTCTCCAAGTTGTTATTACAATTTGTTGAACTTGAATATCAGAGATGGAACACTTTATGCACCCACAAGGATTTGATGCTGACCCTGTTTCTGATACCACTGGCAAATATTGGAGACACTGACTGGTGAGATTTGAAAATCTAATTCAAAATTTACACAAGAGAACCCAGACCAACAGATAAATAAGCTCAGACTGCTGACTAATTACGTATCACATACTATTCACATAAATTAGACAGATGCATATCAGGGTATGTTTGTCCATTAATTGCAATAGATGCAATGCAGTGACCTTGAGTTTTGCTCATGAGATTAGAGGAAGCCATACTTACTGTGTCACTGGAAGGTAGTATATGAAGGTCAAGTGATTTCCCGACGTTCAACTTTATGAAATTATGAGTGCTTCTGCTGTCTACCATGGCTTTCAAACGAGCGTTGTTTATTGTTGCATCTACTATGGAGCATTGTGTGCAGGGTGTGCATTGGGATGAAGCTGTGAGAGCAATAAAAGCAGTGCTGGTTTTTATATTAGGTGATGTCTCTCTTCTTTTAGACCAGCAGACTTTGGAGTAGTGGCCTCTTTTTCCACATGAAAGGCAGTCAGAATTTCTTGCAGGGCAATTATATCTAGAATGATTCTCACACCCACAGAATTGACATTTGGTGTAGTGAACTGCTTGATTAGTTCTGGTAGCAGCAGCACATTCTTTAGTTAATTCAGTTGTAGAATTATTACTGGATTCTTCTGAATAAATTGATGCTTTTGCTACAACTGACGAAGTGACATAGGCTGCTGCATTGTGTTGGGCCATTTCGAGACTTCTCACGGTTGCTACTGCATTATCCAAATTAATTTCACAACTTTCTAGTAGTCTCTGCCGTATCCCTTATTGCTTGTTCAGCATGCTGAGAAGCAGTGACGTCTTCAAATTTGCAATCCTTAGAAAGATTTTTTAAAGTTAGGAGGAATTGATCAATAGATTCACCTGGCTGTTGTTTTCTAGTGGCGAGCAGATGATGAGAAAATACAGAATTAACTGGTTTGACATAAGTAGATTGAAGAATACTAATGGCGTTCTCGAATGTTGTGCAGTTTGATATCAGGGAATAGACTCTAGGTGATATATAATTAATTAGTATACTGAGCTTGTTAGGAGGGCTGTCAGGTTGAGCTACTGTCAGAGAGTCAATGCAATTGACAAGGGTACGGTACCAGTGATTCCATTCATCAGCGGTTGTCTTCGACGATCCTTCAAATCGACCGGGTCTCAGAATGGTATCCATTATTTTTTTTTTTGTTATGTTGAATAAATTGTAATGAAAAGAGACCTTTTTAACAAGTTGAATATTAAGGTTTTATTCAACATAAGAAAAAGCATACCTAGTTACCAGTCACATAGTTAGAAGATATGAACGAACGGATGCCAGAGAGGAAGAAAGAGGCGTCCCACCGTTATTTATAAATACAAGATCATGTGACGTGAACCAATGTGAAATCACACAACAGTTCGTATGCAGATAAGTAGAAGGTATTAAATGAATGAATAAAAAAGAATTATTAGTATATCACAATACCCACAAATGAGATATTTGCCTGTAACTTTCTTGCTACCTGATGACAACAAAATGGTGAAACTCTGGAACACTATCTTAAAGAGTTACAAGCTCTGAGCAAGGACTGTAACTTCCAGTCAATGACTGCTGAAAAAATAGCAAGATGGAAAATTGAACTGTTCTTCTTGTGACATAATATATTGTCCTGGTAAAGTGAATGCCACAGTAGACACACTACCAAGAGTGTGTAGCTTGATGTCCAGCACAGATCTCTGGACCCTACACAATAAACTGTGTCATTGAGACATTATGCACATTCTAGTGACTATGTAAAAAATAAATAACAAATGCCTGCCAAATCTGCACTGAACACAAATTGCAGTTCTTCAAACTGACGTTACAATCATAAAAGCTACCCAACCAATTGAGCGACTGAACATAGACTTTAAAGACCCTCTACTGTCCAAAATAAGGAATTGGTATATGCTGTCATTGACAAATACTCACAATTCCTACTTGCATTTCCTTGCCCAGACATAACAGCACACTCAGTAATACAGTGCTTATACTCCTTATTTGCCATTTTCAGTGTTCCAGCATATATCCACTCAGACTGTGGAACCTCTTTCATGTCAGAGCAGCTGAGACAATTTCTGCATGAATTAGAGGTGGCCACAAGCAGAACAACTCCTTATCACCTCCAGGGTAACAGGCAATGTGAATGCTATTATGGCATAATTTTGAAAACGATACAGTTGGCTACCGCAAATGCCCAGAATCACTGAATAAGAGAATCTCCTCCCTGAGTTGCTGTATGCCATCCAAATTCTTCTATGTACAGCAATGTACACAACACCGCATGAAAGATTTCTTCCTTTTCAATCAAGAAGTTCAGCTGGAACCTTGCTTCTTTTGTGGCTCTCAAATCCCAGAACAATTTTGCTGAGGTGCTACATCCAGCACAATAAATATGATCCATTAACAAATGAAGTGCAGTTAATTAAAACAAATCCCCATTACGTGTTAGTCTGACACTCAGATGGAAAGAAGACTTGGCACCTGCTAGAGAGGGGCCTGCATCCCAGGCCTTTACTGTGCCACTCAAGGGCCAACATATCAACATTGAGCCTTGTGATTTGGATCCAGAGTCCCTACTGTCTTGGGAAGATCAGATAGTGAGGGTCGAATGTGACCTAAATATGGACACATTATAGTTGGCTCAGGAACACTCTCATCCACTCTCTGCTTCAGACTCATCATCTTCAGACTAAAAAAATCAGCATGCAGGAGAATATGGGTATATACCAACTCTGGACAAAGCAGACAAAACCAACATAATACATCTTAGACCTGGAAGACCCTATGCGCAAGACTACCCAAAACAATGAGTTTCCTAGACGCTCCAACAGGACCTGCAGAATGCCTGTTCAGTGAAATGAATTTATCCCCTACAATTAGAAATAAAGCTGTGGAGAATGTGATATAGACCAACATTGTCTCCCTTAAAAGAAGAACTCTCCCTCACTTAGATACTATAAATAAATAGTCTAGCCATGCCTCTCCATTCAAGTTCAATAAAGCTTTCTTTAGTCTTATCACACCTCTGAGTTGTTATTACAGGATCATCATTCAGCAAGAAACCTTTGCCACAAATTTTTTCTCTATGTTTCATCACAGACCTTTCTCCCTAAACTTTACAAATCTTTTTGAGTCGCATTTTTTGGAAAAAAGAAAGAAAGAACATAATATGTCCCAAATATTTTTTTATTTTCTTCCATCTGTATTGTGACAAAATTTTTAAAAAAAAGAAAATTGATATATCTATCTTAACACAAGCAAAATTGATTTTTTTCAATGTACTTAGCATTCTTATTATCATCTAATGGCAAAATTAAAAACATTCTGGACAATGCAATCATATTGCCATCTATTGAAGACAAAAGATGATAAATAGCCTTTTTTCATTTTAAATAATTATATTTTTCATAATATTCAAAATCTGATGATTAAAATAGCACATAAAGATTTTGGAGGTATATCAAAAGTTACATAAAAAGTGGATAACCATATATCAAAATGGTAGGTACTAGGAAAAAGTTGCCAAAAATAAATTCTAAAATAAGATTAAAAATTTGTGGGCATGTTAGAAAAACAGACCATGGTACCATAAAAAGAGTTTTTTTTTTAACTAATAACTGATAGTTTGAGTAAATTCAAGTTTGTATCTCCTAAAAACAGATAAATATGAGGCTTTGCAACAAATTGCAGTCAAGGAACTCAAAAATGCTAAGTCGCCTACACAAATTTATTCCAAGTGACTCCCTTACCCCAAAAAGGAAAGCAAATTGATAGAGTTCATGACATTGAAAGTCCATGCCAGTTTCTCATAGTCAATATGTTTGTACTTCCTTATTTTCTGTAAACTGGGAGTAATGACATTTACTAAAATGTATGAACTTTCTTTATAGCAAACATATTTACATTTCTATGAACATTTCAAATAATAAAACTGTTCAGTATGAAAAGATATATTCACAAAAATTAACTTGCATGCACTTTTAAATACAAAAAAATGTAATTAAATTATCTCCCTTTGGCTGAGATGATGTCACATGGATCATATGACAGCCACTTAATGACGTCACTTCATAGAGTGACAAAAGTTGTCAGTGCATCAGTCAGCTTTCCGGGTTCAAACTGAGCAGTTGTTTTTTTAGCATGAGTGAGGCCTTGCGTGGAACACTTCCCAGGTTAGCCAGCTGCCACATGATGCAGCTTAAAAGCTCATTGCACCATTTTCCTTTGGTAATATATCTTCACCAGCTATAGAAACTGTCTCTAGGTCGCAGTCCTCATATTTTCACACTGCTTGTTGTTATGTAGTTTAATTGTGTGGGACACATGCAAATATGTGTATATAATTTTGTGTATGACTTAGCAGTATAAAGATCTCTCTGAAAACAAAGCATGTTTGTCATTCCTTTTCTTTCAGCTATTATCCATGAAATAAAGTGTTATTATGTAATGGATATAATAATTCCTGTAATGGGAAAAATACAACTTGGGAGTTTATTCCTTTCTTCCTATTAGCAGTTTAAAATTTTGCCATAATTATTACAAGTTAATTTAATATCGACCATTTGCCCTTGCATGGAGTATTGCTGCCATATATGGACTGGAGCCCCTGCTGTTTGCCTCAGGGTTCTTGATAAGATCCAGAGATGGATATGCAATGTAATTGGCCCTGATCTGTCATCTCGTCTGTAGTCGCTCTTTCACAGACGCGACGTTGCCTCACTCTGTCTTTTTTACAAATACTTTCACGGTAATTGCTCCGAGGAGCTGCTTTCGCTGGTTCCTAGGTCTCATGAATTTAAACGTCCTACGAGGCTGGCATCCCATTCCCACCCCTTCACCGTTGAAACTGTTAGATGTAGACATCTCTTCTACTCCAATAGCTTCATGTCTCGCACATCTCGCCTGTGGAACTCCCTTCCTTATTCCTGTTTCCCTGACAAATATAATCTCCAACTATTTAAGTGTAACGTCAATCGACATCTCCAGTTGCCTTGATCTATCCACTTCCCTTCTCCACATCCTTTCACCTTTCATTCCTATCTGCTCTCGATCCAAATCTTCTGTAACCCCCTTGCCTTGATCAATCCACATCTTCTCCTTTACCACTCCTATCTGCTCTTCCTCCAAACCTTCTGTAACCCCTTGCGTGCTAGTGGCTTCCAGCCTTGCTTGGGGTGATAAGCTTATAAAAAAAAAATATATTGTGATTATGAGAAATTATAAACATGGTAATATATCCTGTATAGTGTGAGTAAGATCCTGTTTTTCATAAACAATGTTCTGTTATTTCATCAACGTTGTTTTTCTTTCTGACAGTTTTAAAAATTAATGTCATCCAATTTTTTAAAAAGGTATATGGAAATTGCTTATATATTCATATTCATTATATATTTATCAAAATGCAAACTGGATTGTAATAAGCCATGAGTGAGCAAGATTTTTTTTTTAGTAATGGATAGCGGCTAGGATTGAAGAATCAGAGAGCTGAGTTTGAATTCCAGTCAGATTCATTACATTCACTTACATGCTAATACCTATGGTAAAGGTATGAATCCTCTTCTTCTCCCCCTCCCCAGCTATGGGTAAATAGCAGGACAGACTGGGTTCTATAGCCTTGGGTGGCAACTGGTCAAGGTGAAAGTAACACTGAATTCAAAAACAGTATGTAGCCCTGGTGTAGCACATACTATACAGCTAAAGAAAGGATCGTTTGCATTGGCTTGATGATCCCGACTACAATTGAATAATGATGAGCAAGATTGAACAGGTTAAAAGATTACAGCTATTAAAACTGTTTAAAAATAGCCATTATTTAAAACAAGTTTTGACACAATTGCAAAGTGATTTTTTATTGTGCTTTTCTGTTTTTACTAAGGTAATTAAAAAATAATCTGTAAAATTATTAATTTTAACTGTTTGTGTAGCCAATGATATCATGGGTAGAATTTAATGAAATTTAATAATGGTTAGCATGAAGTCTTTAATTCATGCTAACCATTATATCTATAATACTACAATAGATTCTAATAGAAAAGGGAAAATATTGTAAAATGAGAATTTCTTTTTAAAATGAAAATACTATCAACTTTTGAAGAAAGCAAGAAACAAAAACTGAAAACAAAGTAATAAAGGATGTTTTGTAACAAGCAGGACATGAAGAAATTCCATGGTGAATGTCTATGTTTACAGAAAAATATTTTAGGAAATACTTTTTAAGCCATTGAAAAGTTTATTGTATATAAAATATTCACTTTTAGGAGACTTGCAAAATTCTTTCTGAGAATGCTTGCACTTTTTTTTGCATGGCCATTTTTTGGGGGTAGAATTCTTACTTTATTGCTTATATTAAAAAATGTAGCTGTGAAAAAGCAACAAAGTTGTTTGTAAATACATATTTGAGCCAGTATATTTCAAATTTCTTAAAAGTTTATGATTATATATTTTATCATTATCATTGTAGAATTTTTAATGGATCTGCGAAAAGGAAGATAAAAATCTCACTATTTTGAAAGAATGCTGAAAATTTCACACATGCCACAGGTACATAGGTAGGGAGATAGATATAAAATATTAATAGATTTGGAGCAATTTATTTTGCCTCTTCTATAGCTGAAAATATCTTAATTACAGTAAATTTAATTTGTTTTAAATGTGAATAAAAATACAATTTTAATTAGAGTCCTAAAAATACAGTTGGAAAACCTTCTTTGTAAATGTAACAAAAATCATATTTTACAAGTACTTTTTGTAGAGTCACATGCAAATAAGTTTACAGAGAAAAGGAGTAATGCCATGAATTTTGGCAAAAGAGTAGCAATCAATTTCAGAATTGGTTTATAAGAGGCTGGAATGTTAGTAAAAGAGCCTCTTTTCTTGGACAATGTCCAGTTGGCCAAACTATTACTGGCTCATTATGGTCAGTATTTATTCTTTCATTGCACACAAGCATGCATATATGTGGTTACACTTTTGATTTCTAAAAGCTAAATTACTAGCAGAGCAACATCCCAAACTGGAAAAATAAAAGTAATGAAACATTAGGATATGTTTTTTGTAGTATATGTCTGTCAGTTAATACAAGCAATGTTCAATGGCTACAAATAAAACTTGTAAGACAAGATTAAATGTGGAAATTATTTCAATGTTTGCCACACTTTCAAGTGTGGTATGGATGTCTGTGTGGAACAATTAAGATTTGTAATCTATTTTAAATGATAATAAAAATGAGTAAAAATGACCTAACTTGTAAATGGTTTCATTAGCTTACAATCAGCTGTTGCAAAAATCATGATACAGTCAATTTTCAAAAGCTTTTTTGTCAGAGGGAAATGTTTTAATTTTGAGCTGAAAATCTAACACAACCATTTTAGTATCATTTTTCACTTTTCTACACAATTACAAATATTCAGAATGAGCAATTACATACACATAGAAATAACGGTATCATCATTATCATCATCTATCAGTAATGCTTGCCTTCATTCTTGTTCATTGACAAAATGTTCCTTCCTGATTTGTAATGCCCAATATATGGATTAAGTGCTGAAACTTGTTAACTTTTAGATCAAAAGTTTCAAAATTCAAAAATTAGCGATCTAGTTTTTCCCTTTTGACAGAAATATTTATTTTGTCAGTGAAGAGAATAATAAAAAACAAATAAGGTAATGGCGGAATAGTGGTAAATTAAATGGGAACATTGACTCAGAAGCCTAACATCTTTGCTAAATTGGTGTGTAAATCATTTGTGAAATGTGAAATTGTGATTTCTTTTTCTTGCTACCATCAGAAATTGCTATGTCTCTCATAGATATATATATATATATATATATATATATATATATATATATATATAGAGAGAGAGAGAGAGGGAGAGATCAGCATATATAGCAAAGCCAAAACACCACACACATGGGATGGAGATACCGTTCAAACATGAAACAAACCAGCGCCACTTGGTGGCACTGTCCACTTTTATATTAACATTCACTTTATCTCTGATATTGAGCACTTCTACTTATAAATATAGCATACCTTAAAACTATATTTTTATTACACACACACACACACACACATCTATATATGTGTGTGTGTATATATATATATATATATATATATATATATATATATATATATAAGGACATTGGTATAACAAGTGGTGTCAGTCTGTTTCATACTTGAATGCAATCTTGTCGCTGTATGATGTTAACCCAAATGTTCACTTTTCTGTTTACATATGCTCTATCTTTGATATTGAACACTTCTATCTATAAATATAGCATACCTTAAAATTATATTTTTATCATAGTGGCTCCTACTGCTATTAAGCATTACTCTTCAAGTATGAATTGATTTCTCCAAGCCACGGCATATTTTGTATAGAGAAAGATGTTAAAATTACCTTCCTTTCTGCTGTGTGATGATGGCCTAGGGGTAAGATACCTGACTGAAGCTTGAATCAATCTGATTAGCCACACTGAGGAGTTGTGAAACAGTCTGTCTGTGGATGACTATATATATATATATATATATATATATATATATATATAAAGATTAATAGATTTATTTTTAATTCATAATTTTTATTACTTAAAATGTTATTATAGTGGATACTTCATATTTAAAAAAGATGCCCCCCGCAACCATTTTTATTAAACAGTGTATATTATGTCTATTGGCCTATGCATTTGGGAAATCTTAGTAAAGAAAATGCGTACTCTAGCATGGATTGAACTTGTGTCATCCTTTGCAGGGGAAAACACTGTTTGATCTGATGTGCCTCAATGCTCATCCAAGATTAATATCGTAGTAAGCAAAGCTCTATTTTCCCCTTTGAAGGAAAACTCATTCTCTTCACCCAGAAAGGCCATTCATTTCAAATACAAGGTGTCTATTACAATAAGATTTGAAGTAATAAAAATGTTCTTTAAAAATTGTTTTGTTTCTGTTTCTGATATAAAAAAAACAGATATGACTTTCAAGAACAAATAATCTACTGATTTTTTTCACCTCTCAGTAGAGTACTGACATGTCTTTTCCTAGGATTTTTAGAAACTAGCCCTTTCATAGTGTTCATAGTCAACCTCATATCAGGTCATACAATACACTGATTATTGGAAAGGCAATAGTAACTCAATGTGGTATATGAACTAATAGAGTGAAAAAAGATCTACTTTGTGTGGACTAATTTCAAATCTAGTAGACTTTAATGGCTTCATTACAAGAAGAAAGAAGAAACTTTCCGGCAGCAGCATCTGATAAGGATTTTTATTATCTCTTCCCCATATACTCACATAATGGCTTAATTATGAGTAAAAAAAAAAGAAAAAATTTTCTAAATGTAGCATCTTTATTACCTCTTCCCATATTTTTCCAATATCCCTATTCCTGAAGCCAAGTTTCATGACCACAAAAATACTTAAAAATTAAAAGAAAATGGTTAAATCCATAATCTCATGTTATTCAAAATATATAATACCTAAATTAATCCCAATCCAAAATAACTTAAATACTGATTTGCACACACACACACACACACACACACACACACACACACACACACACACACACACACACACACACACACACACACATATATAATTGTAAAAATAGTGAACATTGTTCAGTCAAAGGAAAATGTAGAGCTTTGAATGTTGTTTACCAAGCAGCCATTTACCCCAAAGAAAATAAGTTAAACCACAATATTTACATTGGAATTTCTGTGGGGGAATGGAAACAAAGATTTTACACCCATAGGCACTCTTTTTCCAACCCAAAATTAAAATACCAAACTGCTCTTTCCAAAAAATTTTGGGAATTGAGGGAGAAAAACCCGAATGCTCTGATTGACTGGAAATTCATAGGTTTTTGCTCACACTCCTAATAATTTTAAGGGTAGATGTAACCTGTGTTTAGAAGAGAAGATTAGAATAATTCAATAATCAAAGCATACTACTAAACCAAAGGAATGAGTTAGTTTAAACTGATCTAGAATATTATTGATCTTGCTTAATCTGTTATCACCTAACACATATATCGTTATTTCTACTCCATTTCAATCCTATCGAATAACCTTCCTCTAAAAGTTTTATCAATCTTTTTATCTTTGATATATATTTTTTCACTATTAGGATTTTTCATAAATTTTTTCTTTATCTTTTACCATCATTACTTTTCTTATTCATTTTTCATATTGCTCTTTTAATTATTTTTTTATTATTAGTATTTTTATTAGTAGTATATTTATTATTAGTGTTATTATTATTCTTTTTTCTTTATTTTTGTTCTTATTTCATTTATTATATGTATTATTTAATAATTATTTTATTTAATACTTCATTTTAATATTTTATTTAATATATATTTAATAATTATTTATTTTTAATTAATATTAATTTATTGATATTTAATATTTATTTATTAATTCATATTTAATACTTATTAATTTTTATTTAATAAACTATATTTTAATTTTATTTTATTTAATAATATTATTTTCTTCAATAATTATTTTATTCTATAATTATTTCATTTATTATATTAAATGTATTATTATTTGAATATTACATATTGTTTTAATGTAATTTTTAATTTTAGATGTTACCTTTTTACTTACTTTTTTTTTTTTAAATCTTCTCAAAGTTTTAACTATTTTCTTTTATAAACTAGATGTTAATATTTTAATATAGGTCAAGGTTATTTTAACTGTCTTCTTGACTTAGAACAGACACTCCCATGTTTTTGGGAGTTCATTTAGATTCTTTACTGCAACTTCCTTTTTATTCTTCTCTCTTTCTTTTGTTTTTTTTTCCTTTTTTCTTTTTCTGTTCTTTCTCTCTCTTTCTTCTTCTTCTTTTATTCTTTAAATGCTTAAATATTTTATTTCTTCATATCTCTGAGTTAACAAAACCTACAAGTAAATTTTGTGTGTTGAAATAGCTATTTGAACGAGGTAACTTTGGATTTTTATTCTATGTGATATATATATTTTATTGTTATACATTATTTATATAGACAAAAATATTTAAGTAAATGCTCAGTTTATAATAAACAGTATTAACAACATTTACCAGCCTGAATGTCCTTGAAATTTCATATAAAATATGCGTCCTCTGACAGGAACCAAACCTGTATCCTATATGGAACCGTCATATAGCCTGTCATGCTATATCAGTTTAGCTACAAAGGAAATCATGAGAAATTTGTAGTTTAAAAGTAGTAAATTTTCCTTGCTAACCAGACACTTCCTTTCATTAAGGATCTTTGCACATAAGTGAATATAACAAACCCAATTGAAACTCTGATTAACAATTCCAAGCCATTATCCATTTACACCATCCACACATCCAAGCTTACGGCACCTAGTATTTCCAAGTGGTCACCCATCTAGGTACTGACCAGACTTGACATTGCTTAACTTCAGGGGATCATATGAGAACCTGTATTTTAATGTGATGTGGCTAAAAGCCATATAAAGGAGTAGTTAGGCATTCTGTTAGGTAATGTAACTGAAACTGAAACAAACTTTATTTGCAAAGAAGTAATAGCAGAAAGTGATATCCTGAGTAGGATTCTTCAGACTTTAGTGTATGTTGGATCTTGTTATGTCACAAGATAATTCACTTCATGAAAGGTGTAAAATTATAGACAATATTATCTGTGCTTCACAACAGAATATTGTGGCATCTGTCAATCTTGAGACAGAGTGGATCTACACAGAGGTGGTGGTAGTGTAGTGTCTATTGTGACTGAACAAACACATGGAAGTAACAATCTTAGCTGCAGCACATGCACATGAGGATATTCTCCTTCAGTGATGTATTGTTTTTCTGTCAAGTGCAATCCTCAGTCTCTCTTCTCCTTGCCCCAGCTCTCTATGTAGTTCCAGCCTCCAGTGAGATAAATTGTTTGTAATGTCCTCTCAACTCTTGACATCCAGGTCCAGTATCTTTTGCCAACATTTTCTAAACAAAGATGGAGTCATCTTCATGGTTTCTCATGAGTGACCAGGTATTTTGGAATCTTCCTATCTAACATACAATGTGTTGACATAACCAATAGAGACAATAATGCATGAACAGGATGAAGCAGCTTGTTATTTGGTAGAAAGTTGGGGACTTGGTTAGTTCACTTGATATCCAGAATGTATCTCAAGCAGCAAAAGTGGAAAACATTGAAATAGTGCTTTTGTTTGGAGTAGAGGCTCCAGGTTTCACTGCAGTAAAGCAGTGTGCTGAGGATATATGCCCTGTAGATTACAATTTGGTTGTTTGTAGTCAACTTTCTGTTCTCCTTGTCTTTCTTGGTCAGTCTGGAAAATATAGGGATTGTTATCTGATCTGTCTGCTGATCTCATGAAGAGTCAAGGGTGAGTCTTATCATGTGGAGCCATGGTATGTGAATTTGTGGACTACTTCTAGCTTGTGGTTGTAGATAACAATGACATAGTTATTACATGTTTTCTGACTGTTACTTCCTCTTAAAACTGGCAAAGTAGTTCCAATTGGTGGTTTAGCATGTTGTTTGCCTTTATGCATTTGATGGCCACTGATGAGATACTATCCAATCCTAGCATCATCCCAATTGATAAGCTGTCAGTAGATCTGCTCAGCTCTTTGGCAATTGGCAATATGTCCAACACTTCCATGATAAGTTTGGAATTTTATGCTGTTCAATTTGCTATTTTCCCTGGAGTATAGTTCTGAGTAATTCTTTACCCATTTCTCCATCTGCTTGTTTTTTTTGGGGGGGGGGGGCGGGGGGGGGGGTGATGATCTCACTTGTACTGGATTTCCAAGGAGTTGTCTTGCTCTGGGTTGAATTGATAGCTTTCTTGATCCCCTTGTACACTCCATGAATGTTACCTGTGTCAAATAATATGTGAATAATTTTGTATAGTTGTAGCAATTAGTCATTTGTACAACATTTGTTTGTCTTCTGTGTGTTGCTTCCAATGTTACCTGACTAGGGTGGTCTTTAGACTCCAGTGGCACAGCATGTTTCACCTAAATGATTGCATTGTGCTTATTTTAGCTTGCATCAAACTAGTCTTGTGTCCTGTTCTGTTTTTTCTAAAGGCCTTCAGTGCAGTGTTATAGATAGTGCCCCTGAGAGTGTCGCATCTCTGCTAAGTAGCTCCTTCTGATCGGCATGTAAGAGAGTGTACTTCAGCTACTTGATTTAACACCACTATTTCGAGTATTTGGCCTTTGTACTATAGCAGGAATTTTGGTATATCTTCTTTGATTGTAGTCTGATTTTGCAGTAAACCAAAGTGTGGTCACATTCAGCATTGTGAAAAGAATAATTTATGGGCCCAGTTTTCAGGTGGTGATGTCTTATGCTTATTGTGTCTGGCTGGTGTCAATGTTTGGAGTGGGGATTGTAGTGAACTACCACAAAAGGTAAAGAGACCCAGAGTTGCATGTATTTTTTGCAATGCTAAAATAAAATCAAGAATAAAATAACTTACTTCCAGTGTGAGCATAGATTCGAACGTGCCTTGCATGTAAACTCTCCAAAGAAGAAAGAAATTGTTGCTTTGCAGGTTACGTATTTAAAACAGTTAGATCCTGGAGTAAGATACTCTCTTACAAGATTATCTTTGTGCATATGCATGTTTACTTTGTTTTCATTTATTTTTCTCTCTCTCTGTATATATATATATATATATATAGACAATATTAGTAGTGAATATACACATACATATGCAATTATATATACACATACATATATGTATAAAAATAATTCCAAGAGGATATGATCCAGGTAGAACTCGATGTCCAGGACAGAGTAAGGATATAATAAAAAGACTTAAACACTAATATTCCATGGTCATAATTTATTCCATTGGAATCGTAAGAACGATCCAATTCATCAGACCTACAGATTCAAAAAGAAAACAGAACAACAACTCCGGGAAAAATTGGTGAGAGTATGTGTGAGAGTGTGGGGGGACCTGTGATCTATATAGAGGGGTAACAGACGAGAGGGACAGGGAGGTCCGAAGGTGGAGAGGGCATTAAAATCTAACAGAGGGAAGATTTAAAGAGGGGTTTCAGTGAGAAAAGGTGCGTATTTTCAAACGTCCGAAGATATACCGGAAGAGTGTACATTTCTTGGCGACACACACACCCCATAGGCGATAAAATCTTATACTCCCGCCCAGACCCCTACAACGCATACATACACACACAATACACACACATCTATATATATATATATATATATATATATATATATACATCTACATCTGCATGCCTAGGACAGCCGATTTCAAAACCAATGCTAAATTCGCTATAATGAGATAAAGGAAAAGTTTAGATAAGATAACATTAGAAAGATTTTAGGATTCCTTGAAGTTAAGTGGAGATGGCGCTCGGAAACATATTGTCTAGCCGGGCCCAGTCATAAACTAACAATATAGATAGTTCTAATATATAACCCTGCAAATCCCAACTTACTTACCCACACCCACACGGATCTATTCACGTACGCACATCATCTCATACACACTCTTTAATGAGTCAAGTGATCACACACACCCACCTCAGTATACACGCTCACGCATACCCTACTCACTCCCTATTCAAGGACCAAAAACACATGCGCGCCCACTCCCACCAGCAGAAGCCCCCATAAAATTATCGGACTGGCTAAATGATTCTCGGGCGGCCTGTTTTCATCCCGCCCTCATCCCAAATAACAACCCACACGAGACCGTTTGACCAACACAAGGAATTTTGGAGAAATCCCGCTGACAAGATAAAAGACAGATGAAAAACTACAGACAAAATTCCATTTTCACTCTTCGGACTTCCGGTTGATTATACATACCTGCGTACATCTACACCCATATACAGCTATATGTCTACATATATATCTAAATGTGCACACACACACATAACCACATCTGCGTATATATCTCTACCTACGTATCCATATGTCCATACATGTAGGTGTACACACACACACATATTTATATACTTACCCACATACCCATATATATACATATATTTATGCGTATACTTATATATACACATCTACACACACACACACGCATACACCCATATGAACGCACATATCCATTTCTATATTTAAACCAAATCAAAGGCCAATTAAAAAATATATAATATTCTAAAACCGCTGGGTGAGTAGCGTGTATCTATCTCTAATGTTAGAATGTATACCTAGGTGTCTAACTATTATAATGCTATCTGATTTTGCAAATCAGTTATTAGGGGAAATGTTTACCTACTTAACCACTCACACATGTATCACCATGTGAATAAAGAAAAACCAAAATTACAAAAATTAGAAATACATGGCGCATCACATAAACATACACAATGATACATATAAGTAATAGTCATTACATGAATGAAGCCTAAAAAAGAAGAAAAAAAATTGGAATACATGGCGCCTCACATAACCATACACAATAATACATACAAGTAATATTCAATACACAGAAAGTCATGCCCGATGTTACTGGGCTAAGGTGGAAGTGTCACACCCGACAACGTGTTACAAAACGGTGTTCATGTTTTGAGCCGTTTTATGTGTCTACATTTGGAGAGGATCTCACTCCGAAGGTTTAACAGTTCATCCTGATTTTCATCTCTGATAATAAAGATCTTTTCGGCGATGCACAGATTACACCTATCACGGAAGTTATTTGGTGTGCTAGCTCTTGACAAGTATCTCCATTCGAAAAGTGGGGTTAGACCCCTATCCACCAGATCCCAGTGGTGTTTGGATAGGGACGTTTGGTTTCTGAGGTATCTGTGTCTGAAGGAGTGCCTATGGCTGTATAGACGTTGCTTCCAATCACCAGCGGATATACCTATGTATCTTTTCTTCTCGTTTCTGTTTTCTTCGGGGGAGATAGTTGCCTCGTACACTACGTTTTTATACATGCACTTACCCCCGATAGGGCAAAGGTCTTTATTCCTACAACTGCAGGTGGGGTCACTCATTTGAGTTACGTTATTTTGGTAGTTTTTAAGTATTCTACAATTATGGGAAGATATAATTTTCTCTATATTATTCACGCACGAGTAACTAATTTTCAGTATTTTCCTATTCAAAATTTTATATGTATATGGTGGACTCTCTTGTTGTGGACAACAAATGTGGGCTGAGTAAAATAAAGAGGTGCTTAATTTTCATAGACATGCTTGTGTCTCCTGAAGCCTGTAGGTGTTTTGCAAACTTTTAGATAGATGGAACATGTGATTCAGCCATTTTGCTTGAGTGACTGAGGATTAGTTGCCACAAGTTTCCACAATTAGGCAGCAAGACCTGTTTTACTTCTTTCCACAAAGTCACAGAGGCAAGTAAGGCTATCATTGAGAGGAGCAGCATGATGCCAACTTTCTTTAATATTTGTACACAATTGATTCCAATGTTCAAGTTGGCCTTGCACAACCCTTTGTAGAAATGAGAAGCAGGACAGGTGCCCAGGTGGTTCGCTCGGACACTTTGTTTTCCCAGGAAGAAAAGGGGATGCTGCAACGCTTCAGATTGTCTTTGAGTTTGTCTTTATAATGCAAGAATAGCCTTTAAACTGACTTGCTTGTTAGAAGCTGGTCAAAGAGAGGCTGTTTTGGAAGTCTGCTATTGCTCATACAAGAAAGATGTCCTGCCCACCTGAGTTGGATTTTGGGATGGCTTCAATACCTGTCAAGTTGAATTTAGTTACAACTTCACTATTTCTAAAGCAATTACTCAGTTTTCTGTTGCAGGTAGTATATAGGCAACTCATGTGGAATGTATCAAGTTGATTGATGTTTTGTTGGTACAGTTCAAGATTCTACACCATAAAGATATATAAATATATATATATATATATATATATATATATATATATATATATATATATATATATATGAAGAAATATAGTCATAAGATGTGTGATATTTTTATGGGATAAAGTGCTCAATATCAGAGATAGAGCTTGTGAAATATAAAAGTGAACATAGAAATCAACACTTAGAGGCAACAGTCTGTTTCATGCTAGATGCAATCGTCAGGCCTGACGATTGCATATAGCATGAAACAGATGAAAATTTCTTGGACATTCAGGCCGGTAAATGTTTAA
>OZ038481.1:997681-1052681 GCA_964036315.1 Acanthosepion esculentum
CATGAAAGAGTTCTTTCATAATGATTGTTTGATTTTGTTTAGTGGCATATCAACTTCTAAGGGTTATTTAATGCTGAAAGCTAAATATTTTGAACACAATTTGATGGCTTCAACTATGGATAAAATACATTGTTGGTCATTCTACTACAAAATGAATTGCTGGTCATTTTGCTTTAAAAATATTTTGTAGGTAATTTTACTATAAATATGTATTTTCATATTTTCATAAAGTTTTTTTTGTTTTGGGGTTCAATATTTGCCCATATTTGGGACGCTGACAGGTGCTAGCATCCTGAGTCAGGATGAACCTGGGAACAACAGCAATTAAAATCTCCAATCTCCTGATTAGAGGCCTTGCTGCCAGATGCAGTTTATCATCATACCAATGGCTATTGAAGGTAGTTAAAATAATATTGGTGTCAATGGAAAATCTGTCCTTTTGACATGCTGTTTTTTTTTTATGGACATGAAAGTCCAAGTTTGCCAACGTTTCTTTACTGATACAGTGTCCTCTCATAGATTTTATTAAAGCAAATGTAATTTGCTTTAATAAAATCTATGAGAGGACAATGTATCAGCAAATAAGGATTTTATTTTGCAATTAATATTTATAAACAGAAGTAAAAATATCATTGGGTTTTCAAAATTTTTAAATTTAAGAATGCTCCTAAATATTCTTCAGGCTGTGAAATTCAAAGTAAACTATGGAAGATGCTAAGTGATGTCTAATAAATGAAAGTGGGTAAATCTTGTTGCTGTTGAAGTTTTTTTTCTTATCTTTTTATATATATTTATTTACTTTTTCTTAAAAATGTAATTATTATTTTATTTTAATTTGATAAACTATTTATGTGAGTAACAAGGAAGTATTAAGGAAAATGGAAACAAAAAGGACATTTATAGTTAGAATCAGAAAGAAAGAGTTGAAATCTCTGGGACACATAATGAGGAAAAGTGACTTGGAGAATTTGACACTTACAGGACATATTGAAGGTAAGAAGAGACAGGCAGCAATTAACATACATAACAAGCTTTTTTAAATGGATGGCAAACATGAATAGGGAAGTATAGTAAGGGGACAAATATTGCTTAGTGCTACAATGGATTGGAAGTTGTGAAGAGCCATTATTGCCCACATTCTAAAGGGACTTGGCATATGAAAAAAAACAAGGATTATTCTCATCTAATTATGAAGGAACTTATGGTCTCAGTATCAAGTTTAAATATATCTGATTTTTTCCACAGGGATTAACTAGCTATTGATTAAATAAATTGTTTCATCATGGATTATATTTTTAATTTTTTGTCTTTTGTGTTTTATTTTAATTTTACAAATTGTAAATCTTATTGGTCCCAAATTATGAATTATATTTTTTCCTGATTATAGAAAAATGTGACCAGTATATGGGGCTAGATAAAGGGAGGTAATATTGTATATGTAATGCAAAAATTGTTTGGGACGTTAAAATCAATGATACCCAAATTCTTTGTTTCTCTGATGATTGCCAATGTTGTAGTTAAACATATGGAAAATATTATTTCAAGGAATAATTTTCCAGTCATTTATTTTAGTAAAGTTTCTACCAAATCCAAGCACTTTTTGTTTTACCGAAAAAAGGAAAAAAATACAAGTTGGTATAGCTGAAAAGAAAAGCTTAGCTGATAAAGCCAGCAACATACATGTGCTTAAATTGGGATCGAACTCCGTTAAGTCGTTTTACGCAAACAGCTTGCTGTCTACGGTGTATGTGTTAACAGAACTTATCACTGTTACTGTCTGTTGTTATTTAGTGTCCAGAGCCTTAAAGCAGAGTTGCATAATGGAGCACAATCACAAGCGGAAAAAAAAAGCAAATTTAAAAGAACAAGGCTATTACCACTACAATCAAAAGACGAAATAAATTAATTAAAAATGTTTTATTCAAGATGCTGCCCATTTTCAATCAAAATAAAAAAATAAAAACAACTCCACCTGTTTTCCAATGTTAGGAAATTGCTTCATTGAAAACTTCAATTTTTACATTTTTTTAGCTAATTGCCTTTTTTGTCTGCACTCATTATGAAGTATGAACGATGCATTTTTTTATTTAAAATTAATTTTGGGAACAAATTTAGTTCAGTTACTAAATTTAGAAACTTTAAAACCACTATTAAATTTTACCTTTTTTTTAATTATTTTTTTAATTATTAACTTTTCTCTTAAAATATTTTTCAAAAAAAGGGAGAGAAATTCAACACAAATAGAAATCTATCGTGATTAGAATTTTTTTATGATGTTAAAATCTGCTTTTGTGTTACAGATTGTAATTTAAAATATCGAGGTTGATAAATTAGGGTTGGTGATGCTACTGCAAAGCTATGATGACAAGTTGCCGGGCTTCCGGAGACTGCTGCTGCTTATAAACGGCGGCGGCGGCGGCGACGACGACGACGACTGCTAGCGGAACTCTGCCACATCGGCGCATTAAACGGGCTCATTTTTTGGGGATTATTCACATAAATTTAATCTACACAGCCGTCCAAATTAACCAATAATGTGTTGACGAAGATGTAGTCAACATACTCAAAGATCGAAATGTTACTCGGAAACAGAAGGCTGTAAAAAAGGAGTTGATTTCACTCTCATTATTGTAAGCTTCCTTTTTTAGTGAGTCGCCTCATGTCAGTCACAACAAAACTTGATGACGTCCACCCTTAAATCCACACACCAAAGTGAATAATAACAATAATCTTTTGTTGATGATAGAAAAAAACAAGACTCATCTAAAAACAAAACAGAAAAAAAGCTTTTTTGTAACCACAAATTTATTAACAGCTGGAATTCCCTCTATATTTTTATTGTTTTTTTTTGTTTTTACTTTTTACCCTGTCGATAAACATTAAACAATAAGTATTTGTTTTTAATTTATCTTTTTACCCCTATCGATTATATAAAAAAGAAAAAAACAAAAATGATTTTTCTACAAGAAAACAAACTTAAAAAATATCGTTGATAGAAATATATTCATAATTTTTTGTTTAGCTTTTCATTATTAAGAAATTGTTCGTTTAAGTATGAAAATATTTTTTAAAGATAACATTATTCTTATTCACATAACATTTCCTGTCTTGTTTTCATGCTGAAAAAAAAATGCTACCGATTTTGGTAGTTTAAAAAGAATTAATGCATATTTCAGGGTAAATCTAACGTGGGTTATCAAATAATTACACGAAACGAGGCAATGGCTCGTAACAGCAAGGACACTCGCCGTCGTCTGGCGAGTGGTGATAAAGACAGAGACCCGACAGTCCAAATGCATCAGTTAGGAGGTGGACCGGGGTGGGCCTCAAGTGCTCATATTAATGGTCAACACCACAATAATGGCACTGGTGGGAATAATAGTCCATTTTTGCAGATAAACAATAATAGTAAAAACAAGCACCGACGGTCGCCTACCTCATCGATGATGACCACAACGACGACGGCGACAACCATGAATTCACCATCGTCATTGCCGCCGCCGTCACCACCTTGGTCATTTGATGGTTTTGCTACAATTAAAATATTTTTGCTGTTTGTTAGCATTGCCAGCATTTTAGTGGCACTTTATTACCAGCATTTGCTTAACCTAAGGGAAATGAGGGTTCGGACCCCATTGGATTCTCCTAAAATGCTCTCAGAAAATAGTACGTCTCCTTTGGTGGATCCGGATCGCTTCTGGGGAACATTCAGGTCACATTTATATTTTGGGTACGTACAATTTTTATTATTGTTATTAATTTTAATTAATTGCAAACATTAACAAGGTATTTTGTGTTTGGTCTTTTTTACTTCTGTTAGAGAAAAAAATAGAAAAGTAATGAATTCATAAAAATAGAAATTTTAGCTTTTTTTTGTCTTTACTTTTTTTACTTGTTTATGTTTGTTGATGATGGAGATGTCATCATAAAGAAAAAAAGTTTATTTATGCTTATCATTTCTATAGGAACATCTTGTTAAAAATTAAAGAACAAACGGTAAAACCGAATAATCTCAATAAATACATCAAAATAGGCAAATATTTTATTTTTAAAATGTTAAATGACAATATTATTAACCAAATTTTCTTCTATTTATTTTGCTTAATCTGCATTCTTTTACGTCATCATCGTATTTGTTTCTTTTTGTATTTCTAGCTTTTATTACTTTCTTTTTATTTCCACTAAAAACCTAATTTATTTGATTGGATTATTTTTTTTTTGTGAAAACCTTTTTTTTTTTTTGCTTTCTGACTGTTTATATCAACAAAGCCGTTCAAATCACTTTTTTTAACGAGGTGTCTGTCCTCTTATTTTAGACGTGGCAAAGAAATGATAAATGTGACGTAAGCAGAAAACCTTTGACCCTTCCTAAGGTCAAAGGTCAAGACTTGACTACGAGAATAAAAAGCCAGAAATTACTTTTTTCTTTAAATTCTTTTAGATAATTTTAAAACTCCTTTTGTTTGCTGAATTAACTATTATTTTTTTAAATTAAAAAATGTTTAAAGCAAAAAGGTTTTATAAACTTGTAAATAAAAAGCTTGCAATTTTTTAAAACTTTTAACATTTACCACATGAATAAATTCACGAAAGTTTAAGAAGAGCAAGTTATTTTTCGTCTTAAAAAAACAAACATATTTACTTTCTTTCTTTTTGTCGTTTTTAAAAATGATTTTCCCTGCTCCATAAAAATGGTTTTTATTGCAACAAATCGAGTAAATGGAAAATGCAAATAATTAAAGAAAATTAATTATCGATATTTACAACTTTGATTCGTTCCATCAAAAATTTGTTAATTACCCTCCTTATTTTCATTTTTATTTCCTTAAGAAAACACATTTTATCATCAATGCTTTCGGTTCTCAAATAATTAAAAATAAAAGATTGAGAAAGAAGTTTGATAATTCATGTTGTCATCAAAAAACAGTATAGCAGCATTTAATAATGAATAATTGATTTTTATTTCCTTTTTTTTTTTTTAAAAAGTTTTAAATCCAAGCTCATTTACTTTCCCTCGTTCTAATCAGGTTGTCTTTAAAACATGACCTTTTTCTCAGGTGACAACTTGTTTGGGGGTGGAGACGAAAATAACATGGATTTATTTTTAAATCTACTCATAGGTGAGCAGTTTTGCGATTGAAACGAAGGTTAAGTTGTTAAGTTACTCTCATCATGAAAAAGTAAGAAAAAATACCCAGAATTTCAATTAAAATGATTAAAAAATATTTTATTTTACTTTTTTGATTTGTTAATATTTAAAATTCACCCCGGCGATTATCAGGCAGAAATAATTATTTTCTTTACTTTATTTGTCAAAAAATGTTTTTTTTTTAACTTGATTTTTTTTTCTATAAATAATTAAAAAACAGAAATGTCTGTCATCAGTAAACTTCATCCTTTTATGATGAATGCCATGAAAGGCTAATAACTATTATTACCTGTCAGAAAAAATATATCTTGCTTTTTGGTGATGAGAACTTTGAACAGAGTGTACCGTAAGCGCCATCTTTAATCAGCTTTCCCCAGGAAGAGAGGGCGGCAGATTCAAACCCCTTCAAGCTTCATTATCTCAACCTTGAAAATGTTAAAATAGAAAATACTCTTATGTTAAATCAAAAATATTTTAAATTTACTGTTGAAGACTAATCCAAATTCCAAATATCAACTTTAGTTTATACCAATTAATATTTCAAGGCTTTTTTTAGTTTTAATTTTAACAAAGGTGTTTATTTTTTTTTCCGATTCTGGACGAAATAAACACGTAAGAAAAAAGAGTTTTAAATTTATTTTCAAGTAAATTTCTTTCTCGGCCATAAAAACAACTTTTACTTTCATTTTTCTTCTAAAAATAATTTTTTTTCTCGTGTTTTGATTCCATACAACAAAAAAGGTTAAATTTTCATTTTATTTTTCCCCAATCTGTGTTCAAATTGAGGAACTTTTTGTGCGTGTATCATTGAAGAAACCTTCTTTTTTTTTTGTCTTAAGATCGCAATCAATTGATCTTCTTAACAGTAACTTAATAATTTAAATTTTAAATCATTACGAAAAAAATCGAAGGAGTTGCACAAAAAAAAGTAAGAGTAAGAAGACGATTATATTGTTGGCACTCAAAAGTCTAAACATGCAATGTCAATCTTTTCTCTAAAGAAATCAAATAAAAAGATTAAATTTTATTTTGCGTTTTGCAGCAACAGTTGAATGAAAAAAAAAACTTTTTCTTTTTTTTGAAAATAGGTCGAAGCTTACAAAAATAAATATTTTTTTTTATTTTTATGATCTTTTAAGAAGCCTAGAAAACAAGTGACATTTCCTTCTTGTATAATTTCATGTTTTACAAAGGCTTTGTAAAACATGAACAAAGCGGATGAAGTTTTTTAAGAAAAAAAATATCACTTGTTTTTTTTCTCATGTTTTACTCATGTTTTAACCATAAAAAATATTTTTGTTCTTCATTTCTATTGTTTGAAAAGTAGAAAAGAATGTTTTAAAGAAAAACAATGGCTTGCAAAATCTTTTTAAAGAAATTTTCATTTTAAAATTTAAATAAATCAGATTTTCGCTTATTTTTATTTTGTAAAAAAAGTAAAGATAAAGAAATCTTATTTTTTTAGAAATCAAAAATAAAGCTGCTAATTAGTTAAATAATCCTTTATTCATTGTTCCGAGATATGATTTAAAAAACAAAGTAAATTTCTATGAAATTGTTTCAGCGAAGTCAAAAAGTGCTCCTTTCAAAAAAGATAATTAACTTTATGGCCATTTTTGTAAATTTTCATTTTTCAACTTTGTAATTACAACTAAGAAGTTAAGCAATATTCTGCTAGTAGATCAAAACAAAAGGGAGTCTTTTGGGATAGGTGTTCAGAAAATTGTGTTCTGACTGCAATAGTAAGGAAGGGATTCTATTTCGTGGCCAGTCTCTTAACAAATGAGTTTCTGCGGAAATCCCAGTTTTTGCATCTGTGTTCCTGTTTTTCAACAAAGGGATATTTTTTTTTTTAAATAAGTGAAACATCGGAATAATAAAAGATTAACTAAAACATCATAATGACATGTCGCTCTCTGGTTAACTCGGCGGGGCTAATTTTAGCGCTGTTTTTCTCTTAAAAAAGAAAGATGGTGTGCAGCAAAAACAATTTTTTTATTTTTAGAAACTTGTTATATTTTTTCTTATTACACATAACGTGTTTTTAACTGTTGATGCATTTCTAAATTTGAAGTATTTTATTAAAAATAGTACTATTCATTGAATGAGCATTTTTTTTAAAGTTTTGTTTTGACTTTGGAGATTTACAAGTACAACACTCAACTCAAACTGTTTTTTAAATTTTAATGAATCGTATTATTATTATTATTCAAGTTTTGCTTTTTACGCCGTGTTGTGGATTTTAATTGTGCATGACATAGATCTAAAATAATTATTAATTTGCAAAAAAAAGCAATTTTCTTATTTTTATTAAATAAATAAAAATTCAATGTTGATTTTCATCTGCCTTGTTAGTCTCATCAATAGTCCGAGCAATTTGACGTCATAAGGCGTTGCCTAGCAACACTTGACTCCAGCTGCTGCTGCTGCTTGTATCTGGTTCTCTTATTGTTCATCCCAAATCTCCAGTGTCTGATGTGCACAAGAACTGCAGCATCTTGCAACTACAACCACACTGGTGATGATGATGATGATGGTGGTGGTGGTGATGATTCCTTTTCATTATTGACATCCCACCACAACCGAACATCTATCATTGTCTTTTAGTTGTATTTTTTTCTCTTTCTCTCTCTGTGTAATCCTGTTTTCTCAAAGCTAATTTCCTTCTTGGCCCTTGGAATGAGTCTGGTCATCATCATCTTGTTTGGATTTCAACCCATTGTATGTTTGACTAGGACTCCCTCCAGCCATCATCAGTGGTCTTGACTTTTATTACCTAAACCGAAGATGAAGAAAGATAGGAATCAAGATAATGCTACGTAGCATGTGGATTTTTAAAACATTCTCATCAATTATTTTTTTTTATTTAGTTTATTGTAAATACATGCATTGCAGCTTTGATTACTTTTTTCCACTAACACTTTAGATAGCATCATTAATAATTAGACAAGCATTATAAAAAATTTAAACACCTTTGGCAAGGTTAATGCTTATTTTATTTTCAGTGCCTAGTTTTAACTTTTATAATGTATTCATATCTAGATGCAGAGATTGTATAAACAAGTAATCACAAGCTGTTTTTAACTTTTTTACTTGCTCTAATATTTCTGCTATTATTTTTATATTTGATATTTTTTCTAATATTTTTTCTCCTTCTTTAAAAAAACTTATTAATGTTAAGAACTGTGAGATAGATGTCAGTACAATTGAAATATTGGTCATATTTTCATTTGTTTATGCATCCCTCTTCATTGCTAGCTTGCTTCATAGCAGACATTAATGCAGACAGGTGTGTTTTTGGCCTTCAGCTCATATATAATTGTTTCACCTTGACTATAAAACTCCAGCCTAAAGCCAGTAAAATAATCTGTTGAAATAATTACTTTAAAGCTTCATAATTTGGTATTTTTTTTTCTTATCTGGCTGTTTTAAAAATTGTTTTAAATTAGAGATGTATAGTCTTGTTCTTTACTGTTTAATGTTATCTCAATCAGTTCACTTCATATTATAATAGGCTTTGCAATGTTGAGTTTCATAAAGAAGAAATGCACATAAGCCATTCAATGTAGGAATTGATGATACAAATACGGATTTATGAATTTTAATAGTTTAAAAACATACAAAATAGCATAATAGTATAAAACAATCGTCAATGTTCAAATTCCAGCTGAAGTTGTGTATTTACTTCATATTAATTCTCTTCAGAAAGGCATGAATCTGCCTTTCCTTGTATTTTTCAGTTGTTAGATGTTTCTCATTACTGGTATACTATAGTAGCTGATGGAGAAGAGTATAGTCAGGTTAGGGATTTTTCTCTTGCTATGGTAGCATTAACTCTGGAAAAGTAGATGGCTACTGCCAAATTTATGCATCTAAATTGTTTTTGACTGTTGGTTCATTTTTTTTGTATATGTGAGGGTTTGAGGTCATTGTAAGCATTCTGAAGTAAAAAGATCAGGGCTCATTCCTTCCAGGCATTTATAGTTAATGGGATAAAGTAGTTACCTTCAAAAAGATAAAAAAAAGTTCCAAACTTGTTAAAAACAAAGTTTTATCATCAAAATGTTTCTTATTATTAAGAGGAAAGACCAGAGTATTTTTTAATTTGTTTATTAAATTTTTTAATCCTCTCTAGCATGTTTGAAATTTTGGCTAACAATCTTGTTTTTCTTGCATCAGTGGGTGGGCCAGTTTCGTATGGGAAATTTAGCATCTTTTTTGTGGTAAAATACACATTGTTTTGGAAATTCTTACAAAAATCAAATAATTGTTAGATCTTAATGAAATTCTCAGGACTTATTCACAAATGAAATAATTTTTTTTTTTTTTTTTTTTTTTAAGAAAATCTTGGTAAAAATATTTTTATTTTTATATCTCTTACTTAATTTTATGAAATTTTATGAAATTTTGAGAAATTGAAATTCCACCCTCTTCATATTTATATTAGTTAAAAGCAGCAGTCCTTGAAGGATTTAAATCATCAATTTTATTTTGTCAAACAGAAACACCATTTACTGAAAATCTGCTCCAAATTGTAAAATAAAAAATTCAACAAAAGTATATTATTTAATTAAAAAAGCTTTTAATTGCTTTTATAAATAAAATATATATGAAGGACACTATAGTTTTAAGAAAAATATTTCCATGGATAATGAATTTTTACAAGAATTTTTACAAAAATTAATATATTATTTTAATTAAAATTTTTAAAAATGAAAACCATTTTTAAAAATTTTAATTAAAATAATATATTAATTTTTAAATCTTAAAATTCTGTATTAATTTCACCCTTTTAGATATTATTATTAAGTAAAAACTAATCATAAATGGAAAAGCTTAGTACAAATCATTAAGCACCAGTATTTTTAAAAGAATTTTGTATTTTTCTGTATGTGTATAAATGTATCAATTTTTGTATATATGGACTTCTATACAGAACATTATCACAAAACAAGAGCGATAACTATAGTAAATTTAAAGCCAGAAAGTATATAAAATTCAGTAAAATATATTATGGAGAATATTTTCTTAAGTTTTTAAAAATTGAGTACTCATTAATTCAATTATTTTTTAACACTAATTCCCGCATAGAACAACATTAGATAAATATCAATCTGTCAAACATGTCAACAGCTTAAAAAAAAAACTGCATTTCTCTAATGTTTTAAATTTAAAGTACATAATATTTGTTTCAAATCAGACTAATTATATCAGCTAATATTCCTCAAATAAAGTTTCAGAAAAGTATATTTTATTTTTGAAAGATCTTTTAATAAAGAGAATTATATTGTGATGAAAGCTTACTAAAAATGGTGCTAATCAGCTATTTTAGCAAAAAAGAAAAAAGTAAAGAAGGCATTCTTTCCAGTCAGTTTAAATTAGTTTTGGAATACAGCAAACTATACAAAAAATACAACTCATTGGAAATATTAAAATTAATCTATTAGCTTGAAATTAAAACTAAAATAAAAGCTTTAAGAAAGATTTTTCATTTTTAAAAATTCATTTTAAACTTTAGGTATCTTGTTTTTTGTGGTGGTATCTAGTGTAAAGCAACATTTTTACTAATAGGTTAACCAGTAAATGACTTTGTTAGCAGTAACTAATAAGGCTGGTTTGCTAACTGTTGCACTGTGGCAGGAACTTATACTTAAAAATATATTTTGGTTTTATTTACATATGCCTAGTACCTGTTGGTTCTTGAACCCTGCTATCTGTTCACCCTGAGTTATTTTTTGTGGATGTGGGGTACAACTTTCTCTTGTGGATTTTTTTTTTTTTTTTTTAAAGAAGAATATGAAGATTGTACTTCTGAGATGCTTACCTATTCCCAGTACAATTAACCAATAACATATTTGTAACCATCAGTGCAGAAAGTGGAATTGATGAGCCAGGTTCAAAACCTAGCCAAGTCTTAAAATTGGAAATTACTCCACTATTTTTCCTAAGGAGTCATAAATATTCACAGATGATTAAGAAAAAGACTGGAGAGCCATAGTTACTCATGTCCTGAAAGGGACATGGCATAAGTAAATTTTAAAGAAATGACAAATTATGATAAAATGACTGACAGATTTTATAATCTGTTTATATATGTGTATCTGTATATTTTTGCTGTAATAACACAAATGGATATATAAAATAACATGAATCCTACACGCTCTGATTCGAATGTTTGACCTACAAGTGACATATGCACTATGTTATCATTGTTTTGCTGCTTGAACAGCGTGTGGTAAAATTAATTTGCAAATACAGATGCACCACCAGATTTTCTGGCAGTGGATGGTCAGGTACCTCTTTTAATCCAGACAAAATATAAACAAGCATTTGAAGCTTAAAAGATTGCTAGATATTGTATAGTCTAATGAATAGAACTCTCCAAATGATTTGTAACTTTGGTTATCAGAAAAAGCAGACTTGTTCTTTTGATTTTAGCTTACTAAAGAAAGCAATTTCTAAAAATGTGATGGATTTTTATTTATTAATTCGACAGATTTCATTACTTAAACATTATTTTTAGTGGATACCTGTTTTTGAGCAGATACTCTATTTATCACACATTGTATTTATTTATTTTCGTCTATTGACCTGAATATTTGAGAAATCTTATTAAAGAAAAATATACGCTCTCCAGCAGCAAATAAAAATGAAGCTGAACAGACTTAATTTTTAAAGTTTTTAATTTAATAGATCAATTTTAATTGAGTTTTCATTATTTTAGTCCCATCTGATTTTTTTTTTTTTTTTCTTTCATCCCAGAATTTCCTGACTGATGCAAAAGAAAGTCCCAACATTCAATACAAATTCTGATAAAGGCAAAAAATACTTGAGCTTGAGAACCACATCTCTTTTTATTTTAAAAAAAATGATACCCTTGTATTTTGTTCTCTCCTTTCTTTCCTCTTATCCTACTTGTTTCTGATAAAATATCCCTCCCACGCATCAAAGAAAACCGTTGTCATTCTACCTATGAAAGGAGTCTCTTAACAAAATCTTCTGCTTGGTTTGGTTTACAAATTCCTTTCTCTCATTCCCTGTCTTTATAAAATATAACCTCCTCCTCTTCCTCCCATCTATTTATTAACAGTATTTATCACTTGGATGATATTTAACTTGGGATTCATGGAACAAATGTTGTGATTTTAGTGATAGAAAAAAACAAAAAGGAGGAATTCTTGAGATGAAAACAGACTAGCTAAAACTAGTAACTGTATCTTTACCTATATACTCTACACCAGGGGTCCCCAGTACATGTCTCCTGGATTATCTTTGTGCAACCTGCAGGGAACCATTTTTTGTGACCAATATTTGCCTTGAATTTTAATAAATTAGTCTCTCACCCCATTCCATACTTTTGCAGTAGTAGTAGTATTGAGCTTGACTTACTCACCAAGTATAAATAATCAATTGGTCGGTAGGATTTGTTCTAGTTCCTCTCCAGGGAAGTGAAAAAAAATTTGACCTTCCCATCATCAGTTACTGAGGGTATAAATGTACTTTCCGGTAATATCTTCATCACCTTTTTTAATTTTATAAGAAATAAATTTGACACTTCATAGGGAAAGCTGGCCACATGCGTGAATGTGATGCAAACTAATCTTAATTCAAGAAAATATGTTACAAGTGGGAGCATTTTACAACTGTTATTACTCAGAAAGACAAACTAGTAACATTTTGTGAATTTAAAGTAGCATTGCAAAGCTTTGAAGGAACTGAAAATATGATTGAGGGGAATAACAGTGGAAATATTGTAATGGCCTTCAGAATGTAAAGGCCAAGACCAAAGCCACAAACTAATAATGTCTCCCACCTGATTTGCATGTGGTAAACTTGGACATATAAGCCCCAACTGCCGAAGTAAATTTTGGAATTATCCAGTAAATAATTCCTTCTCAAAACATAATTGCAATCTGCCAAACAAAAATCTTATCTGCCATATTTGTCACAAATCGGAACTTAAAAGTACTGAGTGCAGAAGCAAAAAGAAAACTCATTTCATAAAAAAATGGGGAACATGTTTTAGAAAATGAATATTCATTTCTTATTTTCAATTGGACTAGATACCATTTCCAACAAAAACTATTTACTTGCTGATTGTGGAGCCACAACTGATGATATTACTGACGAATCTAAATTTATTAGTTTCGATAATGATTTTAATCCAGAGAATCATATTGAACTGGTAGACGGAACTAGAACAAGTAATATTGCTTTAAAAAAGAGGTAATGCTCAAATTACTTTAACTGACACAATGAAATGTGTGAGATTGCATTTTAAAGGATGCTCTTTATAGCCCTACATTTAAACACAGTATATTCTCAGTACAAGCCACTACCGAAAAAGAGGTTTCCATAAAATTAGGCTGTAAATACTCAGAACTTATCTATCCTAATGGTGTAAAATTAGACATAAAAAGAAATGGGACACTTATGCTATTTAAATATACCAATAATCTTCAAAACTGCTACGTGTAGCTTAGAACAATGGCATCAAATTCTTGGACATTGTAATTTGAAAGATATTTAAAGCTACAAGGTGTGGAAGGTATGAAAATTACCAATAAATCAAATTTACACTATGAAATATGTATTCAAGGCAAAATTTCACAGTATAAAAACAAGTTACCTGACAAATGAACAACTATAATATTAGATCTTGTTCATTGTAACTTAGCTGGCCTGATTGAACTGAGATCTTAGAATGGCTTAAAATATACACTTTGTTTTGTGGATGACTATTCTGGTCTAATCATAATTTATTTTCTTAAACAAAAAAAGTGATACGTTTCTTGCCACAAAGAAATATTTGGCTGACATTGCTCCATATAACTCTATAAAATGCCTAAGAAGTGATAACGGCACAGGATTCACTTCTGAAAATTTCAAAACTCTTATAATCAATAATCTTATTAAACATGAGGAATTGGCCCCATACTCTGCACACCAAAATGGTACTGCAGAGCAATCTTGGTGATCTCTATTTGAAATGGGGAGACCAAAATTAAAGCTACCGAAATTTTTGAGGTCATATGCTATTTTGACTGTTGCATATATTGGAAATTGGTATTACAAAGAACTGGAAAAACTGCCTTTGAAATGTTCACAGGTCACAAGCCTAATCTCGGCAATATGCATATGTTTGGCACAATTTATTAAAACTAATAACATTAGTAATGAACAGTTCAAATCTCAGCTTGTTGCAAAAGGTTACTCACAAAAAGCTGGAATAGATTTTTATGAAACTTTCTCCCCCACAGCATGTTTGTCTGTAAAAACTGCATATTTAAATGCACTGCAAAGTATATGTCCAGCAACCCGAGGGCTATTCTATTTCCAGCAAAAATAATGACAAACTTATATGGTGACTAAAAAAAAAAAAAAAAAAAAAAGTCATTATACAGACTCAAACAAAAGTGGCCGAAATTGGAATCAAGTTGTGCACACATATTTAATTGGTCAAGGTTTCTCCCGATCATTGGCAGACTCTTGCATTTACATAAAAACCACTTCAAATTCAATACTGATTATGAGTGTTTGGGTTTATGATATGCTCATTGCTTCAAAATGCAATTCTGCATTAATTAATGTAAAAACATGTTTAAATGAACAATTCAAAATGACTGATTTTGGACAGCTTTATTTCTTTCTAGGTATACAATTTATGTTTAAAATTAACTCCATAGAAATTAATTAAATGAAATATATTGAAAAGATTCTAGCCAAATTTGGAATGCAAGATTGTAAACCTCAATCAGTGCCTTGTGAAATGGATTTCAATATACTGGATGAAAGCAATGCTTGAACCAGCAGAAGGAAAATATTACTAAGATATAGTTGGCAACCTGATAAGTTATGACTGCCACTTGTCCAGATATATGTTATGTGGTAACAAAATTCTTGCAATATTCTGCAAATCCAAGCACGGACAACTTGATAAGATCCAAACAAGTTTTATGCTATTTGAAAAGCACAAAAACACATTGTTTAGTGTGTCTAATATATCTAAAAAGCTCTTAACATTAAGAGGCTTTTGTGATGATGCTGATTTGGGAAATTCAGAAGACTACTGCAGTATTACAGGGTATGGTTTCCAATTATCACCAAGCAGTTAAATGATTTGATTTTATGGAAAATGAGAAAGCAACCGACAGTAGCATTGTCAACATGTCAAAGCTGAATACATGGCGTTGGTGGCCGCAATGCAAGAAGCAAAATTTTTTATTCACTTATTAAGCAGCATGATTAATTCAACTGAAAATGAACAAGGTACCATAGCTCTTGCTGAGAATCCTGTCATCAACTTTCAAAACATGTAGGTATAAAGTATGACTTTATAAGCACTGAAATTCAAAATGGTACAATAAAATTGGACTATATTCCATCAGATGAAAATGTTACAGATGTTTTTTTAAACCTATTGGCAGAGTAAAATTGAATAAATTTTTAACTGTTCTAAATGAAATGCAATACTGAACATTTTTTGCTTACCACATTTTATATCCCTCACTTATTTTTCTTCCCCATATATATTTTTACCCCCTTTCATTAAAAAATATATGTAATAATAAAAAACAAAAAATGTTTTGAAATATATAAAAAAAAAATTATAAAATGATGTAATGACAATAAAATAAAAACAAAAATGAAATATTAAAAGTTGAAAATGTATATTTAAAAATAAAGAAAAAAAGGTATATATATATATATATATATATATATATATATATATATATATATATTTTCCTTAGATTGAGGGGCTGGTTCCAATCTTTGTGGGAATGACTGCAAAACATTTTCCACTTCCCATTTTATAGGCAGAAGCACACAAATGCATGCTGGAATTTCTTCCTAGCCAATAAAATAGGCCAATTCTTGGTTTCATATGACTCAGTCTGTCTTGAAGTCAGAACATCCTGTTCATTTATTTGAACCCTAATTCTTATTTTGTTAACTTTCTGCCATATTACTGTTGCTTTGTCATATTACTGTTAATTTACCTTGCATATTTTATTTACTTTATATTATTTTTGCCCTGTTCTTTTCTTTTTCTTGTGATTATTTATTGCAAACTTTGTCAATTCTGTTTGTTGGGCAGTTCTGCTATTCATCTACATTTAACTGTGGCCACTCACTCTACATATTTGCATGTTGATAATAAACTCTGCCTCTCTATTGCTTTCATAGCAGCATGTTAACTACAGCAATATGAGTAAATGTTTCAGTTGGTTGCAAAAGTATTTACTGAGCTTAGCTTTTTTCTGGCACAAGGCCACAATTATAGGGCATACATCAAGGATCAAATTCACTACATGTTTATTTACAGGCAGATTATTGCTTTTATCTTTGTTGCTGTTCAGTATTGCTCAGTTATTGCTTGCTCTGTTTCTACCGAGTCCAAGTACAAATTGCCCAGATCAGAAATTGAACTCACTATTACTATATCACCAAATTCATGAACCAACACTTTAATCCACTAAGCTATTGTACCATGGGACAATCCTGAGTGTAGAACTTGGAGCCTTGAATCTAATCTACCTGCTGCCTCAGTGGAAATGAGCAGTACTAAATAAAAACGAGATATCTCTAACCATGATTAGTCGAATGAGAATAATCTGCCTTTGTAGATTAAAGAAATTCTCTGAAGTTTACCCAGATTGACAAGCACCTAATGAAGGCTGGCAGGCACAATATCCAAAATGTTTTGATAACAGCATAGATGAGGACAGTAGTTCCTATGTAAATAATAAATCCTCATCCCAGAAATTCATACAGAATTTCATGTTAAGACATGCTAACTTTAGTTAATTAGTCTCTTTAGGAATCCGATACATGGTCAGATTTTATTATATAAGCCAATGTTTTCACAATAAGGTTTTTAGTGTAACCATTAATACTTTCACAATATGTTTATATGAGCAACATATTGTGTAAGATTCAGCTTAAAGATAGCTATTGTTAACTTTTTAGGAGTATGTCAGGTTTTATTATGTAAACAAAGGGCAACATAAATTTTAATAAATCAATCCAAAAGATACTGACCACATAAATATATTTGATTAATACAATTTCATGTATACCTGAATAAATTATTTTGCATATTAATATGGCCTCTTTGACATTCTGTAAGCTTCATGAGTCTTTCATTCATTGGTTTTGTTAAGTTTTCTAATATCACAACTTAAATATTACTTGCAGTGAGTTTTTATTGTTTCCCAGAGGAGATCCTTACTTGAATATTGTTTTCTGTTCTTATACATGTCTCTTTTAATGATGGATCACAACCATCCATTAATTTGGTGTCTTTGAAACCTTTTTGGCAAAGTGTGCAAAAGTTAACTTTTCAGAATGTGAATGAGCATTGTCTTGTCTGCATCTACTCTTTAGGTAATGTTTCTTGTTTGACTTTTTTTTTTTAAGCATTTCACCCCAAGCAAGGTGGGAAGTCACTAGTATGCAAGGGGTTACAGAAGATTTGGAACGAGAGCAGATAGGAGTGATAGAGAAAAGGATGAGGAGAAGGATAGTGGATAGATCAAGGCAACTGGAGATGTCGATTAACATTACATTTGAATAGTTGGAGATTATAGCTATCAGGGAAACAGGAATAGGGAAGGGAGTTCTACAGGTTAGAGGTGCGAGATATGAAATTGGAGTAGAAGAGACGGCTACACTTAGCAGTTTCAACAGTGAAAGGGTGAGAGCCGGATGCCAGCCTCGTAGGATGCTTGAATTCATGAAGTCTGGGAACCAGCGCAAGCAGCTCATCAGAGCAATTACCATGAAAGTATTTGTAAAAAAGACAGAGAGAGGCTACGGTGCGTCTGTGAGAGAGTGACTGCAGATGAGATGCCAGATCAGGGCCAATTACATTGCATATCTGTCTCTGGATCTTATCAAGAACCCCGAGGAAAACGGAAGGGGCTCCAGACCATATATGGCAGCAATACTCCATGCAAGGTTAATTTGTAGATTTGAAGGATCGATTCTGGGGAGAAAAATTTCCTGGCATGGCACAGGGAGCCAACTTTCCTTGTGGTGGACAAAGCAATTGACTCAATGTATTTGTTCCATCTCAGGTCAGCAGTTAACGTGAGACTGAGCAGCCGCAGAGAGGTGCTCTCGAGAAGTTGAGTATCAGACATTCTAATGGGGGGCAGGGAAGGATCTCTGTGGTGATTAATAAAGAGCAGTTTTGTTTTTTGAGGCGTTAAAGTTAACCAGCCAATTCTTGTCCCAGTTCACAACCGATTGGAAGTCCTTTTCGAGACGAACGGCCAGGTTAGTTTTGTCGGCGACACTAGATTTGTTTTTGAGGCAGGAGGAAATTGTAGATTCGTCTGCGTAGATGCCTACTTGGGAATCTATGGCATCAGGAAGATCGTTGATGAAGATAAGGAACAGAGTAGGGCCTAGGATGGAGCCCTGAGGACACCTGCGTACGTGGGATAGGAGCTGGAGAAGAATCTGTTGAGAACGATCTTCAATTCATGGTTTGACAGGAATGATTGTATTCAGTCAAACAATCGACCTGTAATACCATAACCCTGGAGCCTGCGAAGAAGGCAGGCATGCCAAACTCTATCAAATGCTTTGGCGATGTCTAGGGCCACGGCACAAGCTTCTCCATTATTTTGAAGAGCTTCGTATACAATTTCAGTGATGGCCGTAAGCACATCAGTTGTAGATTGGGCAAAGCGGAAACCATATTGCTTGTCTGAGAGCAGATCATGGCATGTAAGGTGGTTAACCACTTCAGTGTTGATTAGGGCTTCGAAGACTTTGCCGAAGAGGGGTAGGAGACTGATAGGACGGTAATTAGAAGGGTCAGAGGGGTCGCCAGAGTTCTTAAAGACAGGAACAATCGATGAGGACTTCCAGCAGTCTGGAAAACAAGATTCCTTGAGGCAGTAGTTATATAATTTGGAGAGGGCCGGTGCCAGTTCAGGCGCGCATTTCTTCAAGACAATGGCTGGTATCCCATTTCCACCACTAGCCTTGTGGGGGTTTAAATTAGAGATAATACCTAATACCAATGATGGGGTTATGTGCAACCTGCTCAATAGGGCCTCGGTTCTAAGAGGGAAATCAGGTATGGGTACACTGGAAGAGTCAAGTGTTGAATTGAATGAAAATTTCCAAGCAAAGCATTCAGCCTTGTCGGCAGAGGAGGTCAGGACCTCAAACTGGTTGAACAAAGGAGGTATAGAGGGTTTGCTATTGTTAAGTATGCTCTTGCAGAGACACCAATAATCCTTGGAGCCGAATTTGCGAGATGCAATACGTTCCTTCATTCGAGCAGCAAATAGTGACTTAGCTTCGTTGAGAACACACTTACACTCGTTACGGGCAGAGGCAAAGAGACGTCCATTGCAGTTGGACATGTCGCTACGAAATAGGTGGAAGAAGTGGTTCCTATGGGCAATGGCGGCTGAGCAAGCAGTGGAGAACCAAGGGGAGGAGCGCGATTTGACCTTTAATTTCCTTGAGGAGATGAAAGTGTCGATTCCAGCTTTAACCCAGGATGAGACCACGGAAGCACATTCTTGAACGGGGAGCGTAAAGACAACATCATGGGGGACATTGCGGATGAAATCACGGAACGAGTCCCAGTTAGCTCGTTGATAGCAGAACAAGGTTCTAGTGGTAGGAGGTTCTTTGCAGGGAGTGGAGTTGAAGGAGATGTTAACAGACACTACAGCATGATCGGAATTACCAAGAGGGCAGAGCTGTGTGGTGCTACAAGACTCAGGGATGGAGGCAAAACACAGATCGAGAAGAGAGGCCTTACCGTCCTTGTTGTAGGCAAAGTGCGTGGGGAAGTCAACTATCTGTGTGAAGGATTGAGAAACTGAAAAATTAAGTGTTTGAATGCCTGCAAGGTCAGTAGTAGCATTCTTAAGCCACTTGGTATGATGGACGTTAAAATTACCAAACACAAATATGTGAGCAAACGGATGGAGAGAGAGTCTTGTCTATGTTGTCAGAAATGCTATTGAGTATTCCACAGACTTGAGAGGATGGAGAGCAATGAAGGAAGAAGAGATAGCTTACAGCATTGAGAAGAGATAGCCGGAGACACATGCATGAATGGTTTGGCAATTCGAGAGACAACTCTCTAGCCAGAGAGCGATGGTCCTTGACGTAGACACCAAGGCCATGCATGTGGGTTTGAGAGTCTTTTCTGAGGAGAGGAAGGTAGCCGGGGATCGAGAGATCAGAGGAGGGGATAGACGAGTCAAGGTTGGTCTCACACAGAGCCAGTATATCCGGGCAGTTTGCAGTGAGGAAAGATTCCACACTGCAGAAATTGGTTCTAATGCCACGGATGTTGGAGAATGGAATGTTGAGGGGTTTAGGTGATTTTTAAGGGCTGGTTTAGGTTTACTTTTTCGATCTTTGTAAGTCATCATGTGTAATTATGGTTGGAAGATGAGAAGGCCTGAAATAAAAGAATCAGACGGTTATCAATCATGACGTGGGCAGAGAGAATTTGGCACAGCCTGCATCATAATGTGGCCTCAGAGTTGCCCACTGGAGGTGACTGCAGGGACACCTTTCCACACGCGACATGGCACTACAGACACCCCGGTATTATACAACTGTTGATCAGAGCGGCCGCTCAAGATGCTACGCAAGAGTTAGGGCTCCTAACTACCAGTCGGAAAGAGCAACCAGGGAACTGTCAACCGTGTACCATCAGAATGAAGAGGTAATGCCACAGACTGCACACATCATGGGAGAAAGACGGCAGCACTAGTACAGAGGGCCAGAGAGAGAGTTCCAGAAACCCCTTCCTAAACAAGAAACAAGGTGTGAGCCTCTACTCATGTCCAAGAGAAGGGGGGAGCTTGTCCAGTCTGATGAATTTATCTTGACACATCACGGGAGAAAGACGGCAGCACTAGTACAGAGGCCAGAGAGAGAGTTCCGGGAACCCCTTCCTAAACAAGAAACAAGGTGTGAGCCTCTACTCATGTCCAAGAGAAGGGGGGAGCTTGTCCAGTCTGATGAATTTATCTTAACACAACCATCATCATCAACTTTGAAGGGGACTATAATTTTATTCCCTTTAATACTAACTGAAAATATTATTCTATTTCTCTCTATTGTCTTCTAAATTATGATTGTCAATTATTTTTCATACAACTTTTAGCCCAATGATCAGCTTTACATTCATTATGGAAATTTACTATTGAGGAATTATTTCTAATGTATTATTTCACTCATCTTGCATGTTTCACATTGTAATGTTTACTTAAAGGTCGTAGTTTAGTTGTCTTCATCAGATCTTTAACATTAGGCATATTTTCTTTTGGCTTACATTTGCAATACCAATCTCTTCAAATCATTTCTTGCCAGCCAATCCAATTTCTTTGCTTATTACTTTTTCTCAAATCTTTTTCAATTTTCTTTTTAATTGTTTTGTGATCTCACAGATTTTCATAAATTCTTCCTATATGGGGACAGAAGAAACAATAAGTTAAGTCTCCAAATTGATTTAAATTTGTTTTAAACCAGCCTTATAAAAAGAAGTCTTGCATATATTCCCATTAGTAAGAAATGGCTCAACTTTTGAAATTTAAAGAAATTTTAGTAAAGCAAGTGCTATATTTCTTATGTTAGACATTAGTAAATGTGCTTAATGGAGTGGCAGAGATGTTAAAATGGCTGCTTTTCTTGTTGGATCATTTTTCACTCAACTGGTAAAGAAGATAATGTAAATTTTCTTTCACTTTCTTTCACCCCTCTTTCTAATTTTAAATATTTTTCTAAAAATAAACTGCAGGAAACATGGTATTGTGTGAAGATTTATGGCTGTTGCCTAAATAGTCAAATAATGGATATTGGTTATGCACTTGAAATTCAGGCAAAGGAAATGAATGTATGAAGTGAATTTGTGGCATGAATGAAAGCTTTTCTGGTCTTTGGAATTAAATATATTGGTTTTTAGGCATATCATTCCAAGTTTTAGCTAAGCAATAAATTATTGCTGGACTGTCTTGAAAATTTTATTTAAAAGTAAATTTATAGTAGTATGTATTGGGTTGTCCAAACAGCTTTTGTTTTTCTCATTAGATATCTGATATTAGAAGCATTTGATTTAAGATAACATTTGATTGTATTGTGACTCCTACATCTTGTAAAAAAGTTTTTTTGCTATTGATTCTAACAATGAAGATGTTAAAAAAAACATTCTTAGCATGTTATGATTTTAGTTTGAGAAAGCTAAGCATACAACTAGTATGTCAAAGAAAAGAAAATTTGCTCAGTTTATGGTGATGGTACTGTGAATGAACAAACATGTTAAAAGTGGTTTATAAACTCATACTGGAGATTTCTCACTGAGTACCTAGTTACGTTGATAGCAATCTTAATGTGATATTGATTGATTGATTACTTTTCTATGGCTTATCAGCCCTTTGAAGATTATTTAAAGCCAAAAAATATTTTTAGATTGTAATAATTAAAAAAAAAATAATAGTTTAGTGATTGTATGTGAATCTGTGTTTCAATGTGATACAGCTGTAAATCCTTAACATGAAAATGATCTGTTAAATGATGTGGAAAGTAGCTAACACTAGAAATACCTAAATCAGTTATTGAAAGTCATTTACACCAGTTTGCTTAGGTTAATAGTTTTTATGGGTGTAGTTCACATACAATTCAAGCAAGAGGATAAAAACTACTAGGCCATATTCTTTGTGTGATTCACTAATTAAGTGTAATGAAAATGTTCTGCTTTTAAAAGATACTTTGATGTTGAAAAGTGGATACTTGACAACAATGTAGAATGTAAGAGGTCATGAGGCAAGCAGAACAGACTACTACTGGTTTTTGTCCAATCATATTTTTATATCTCGTAGGATATAAAGTAGGTACCTCCAAAAACTTACTAAAAAGAGCATAGCCTGATGAAAAAGGTCCCAAACTTTGATAAAAATGGTTTTATTAATAAGAGTAAAGGCCAAAGTATTTTTTAATTAATTTATTAAATTTTTAATCCTCTCTAGTATGTTTGAAATTTTGGTTAAAAATCTTGTTTTTCTTGCATCAATGGATGGGTCGAAGATTAGTATGGAAAATTTAGCGTCTTTCTTTGTGGTAAAATACACATTGTTTTGAAAATTCTTGCAAAAATCAAATAATTATCAGATTTTAATGAAATTTTCAGGACTTATTCAAAAATGAATGAAATTATTTTTTAAATATCGTTATTTTTTTAATTTTTTTAGAAAATATTGGAAAAATTTATTTTTTTTTTTTTTATATCTTAATTTTATGACACTTTGAGGAATTAAAATTTCAGGATCTTCGTATTTATATCAGTTAAAAGCAGGTCTCCTTGGAAAATTTAAAGCAATATTTTTTTTTTTTGTCAAACAGAAACACCAATTACCAAAAAATCTGCTCTGAATCTTAAAATAAAAAATTCGCTAAAACTATGGCTTATTTAATTAGAAAAGCTTTATAAATAAGATATATTAAGAGAACTGTAGTCTTAAGAAAAACGTTTTTATCAGTGAATACTAAATTTTTACAAGAATTTTCATTTTTATTTTTTAAATTTTAATTAAAATAGTTTATTAAGTTTTAAATCTTTTAAAAATCATTGTTAATTTCAGTATTTTTGATATTATTATTAAGTGAAAACTATACTACTTATAAATGGGAAAGCTTAATACAAATCATCAAACACCAATATTTTGAAAATAAGTTTATTTTTTTATGAGTATAGAAATGTGCCATTTGTATGGGCAACTATACATACCATTATCAGATAAGATTGCTGACTATAGTGAATTTAAAGCCAAAATTTTAAAAATTCACTGAAACATTAGATTACAGAGAATATTTTTCCAATGCTTTGAGATCAAAATTAAATAAAAAAGGCTGTCACATCATGTTCTTCTTTTATGTTTTGCAGGTAAATTCTTCATAGAACAATGTTAGACCTGTTATCACCTTGTCAAACACATAAACACAGCTACTGTCATGTTAAAAAATGCATTTCTGCAATATTTTAAACTTAAAGTAAACAATATTTGTTTTAAATAGGATTAATTATACTTTAAATCAACTAATAGTCCTTAAAGTTTAAGAAAAGTACATTTTATTTTTGGAAGATTTTTTAATAGAGAATTACATTGTAATGAAAGACAACCAAAAAAGGGCACAATACAACAAAGTATTTTGCTTATTGGAAATATTAAATTTAATCTTAGCTTGAAATTAAAACTAAAATAAAAGCTTCAAGAAAGTTTTCTTTAAAAATTCATTTTAAACCTTAGGTATCGTGTGTGTTTCTGGTGGTCCCTAATATAAAGGAATTCTTTATGAATTCGTTCTATAAAATAAAATAATTTGAACAAATACTGTTTCCAGTTGATGAAAGCATCCAGAATTAGTTAAAAGGATAATCTCGGACTGCAATATTTAGCTGGTGACCAGGCAAAAATTGTTCCAGCTTGATTGGTAGGTTTTCACACATTCCACATCTTTACCAGATATTGAACTTTTGAATTACCATTTATTCTGATCTTTTTAGAATTCTGTTAATGGAAAAAATTAATTTCAGTAGAGGACTGCAAAAGGCACATAAAACAACTGTCTATTGGGAAAAGTAAAAGGCTCTGGGAGGATAGAATTGTGAAGTTACTGAAAAAAGATGGTAGAAAACAGTAGAACAAAACTATAAATATTTTGTTTAATAAAATTAATGTCAAAGAAAGGTTTTATTTTTACTTATTAAATTGACCTTTTCCAGACACCTAATATAATTAGTAAAAAGTTTTTCTTTGAACAAATAAGTTTATGAACTACAATGTACTCCAGATATTTGTGAACACACTTTTAGCAAGCTATAAATGAAAGATGACCTAATGTTATATGGCATATACCAAATTTTAACTTTCTCATTTCTTTCTACAGACTCTGTGGTGGTACCCATATTAAATTTGTTTGGTGGTACTGGAGGAGAGGGTGAGCAATGAACATCATGTTATACTGCCTCATTTCTTTCTGCAGAATCTCAGGGTCATTGCCTCTACTTACATCATAGTGCTAGATATGGTGGTCAAGCTCTAGATTAAGAAGATAAGCTAGGGAAGGTAATATGTGCTCCAGTATGACTCTGCAATACATCCCACATGATTCTATTAATGTCGCCTCTTCACTCTCCTGATTTGAATCCCTTGGATTACTTTGTGTGGAGTGTTATCAAGGAGAGTAACCTACAGCACCATAATACTAAGGACTTGGTGAAAGCTGTCATCATGGATATAATGGTCATTGAGTATGCAGTTGCTTGTGTATCATGATCATCTTTTGGGTTGTGGAAAGTTTTATTGAATAACTTTTTCTATTGAAGAAAATATAGATTTTTTTTCGATTTTTCTTCATATTATATAACTTGTTCACAATTACCTGGTACACTCTGTATAATTAAAAAACAGATGATGTTTTCATAAATCAACCTCAGTGTTTTTTCTTTTTTAAGTTCAATAAAAAGCTTGTAAGATTTTTGTAATATTACAATGTTTATTTGAATTAAACAGGGTTCCAATGTGTCCTGGAAAATGTAATTCTGGAAAAAAAATTTTTTTTTTTTTTTTAAACCTGGAAAATGTTTGTATTTTGTCCTGGAAAATTTTAATTATCTGAGAACTTCTCTCTCAAATCACAAAATTAATGTTATTATGACAGTTAATATACTCTGGATTATTTTAAATATAACTTGACTCACTTGAGGAATAAAATAGTCAATTTTGACTGAAATATTCTTAGGTGAATTAATTGTAAATGTAAGTATGAAACTTTTAATAGAACACTTCCATTCAAAATTTTGCTGTTACAAGATAAGTACCAAAAAAAAAAAAAGTTCAAAATAATGTTTACTTTTGTTTTCAACTTATTTGTCTAATATTTGTTTAGCTTTAAATTAGTGCTTCTAGTACACTAGCGTACAATGTAATTTAAGTAAAAACAAATTTAAAAAGAAACTATTTTTACTTGTTTAAAACAAGACCTGCAAGTTGCGAAATTTATTTTATTGAACTCTAATCTAGGGATTATTTACTCTAATTATTTCTGCTGCAAATATTTCTTAAAACAAGCAGATGAGTAGTAGGACCATTAAAGTTAAAACAGACAAAAGTTCACCAAAATAATTTAATAACACAATTATAAAATTATATTATAATTATAAATAATCTTTGCCAGTGTTTTTTTTCTTGACAGCAAATTTCTAATTTCATTTTTAATATATGACATTTTTTTCTGATAACTTGTAAAAAATAAATGGTTGTAGGACAAAAATTGAAAAATGAACAAAAGCTGGTAGATATTACTTTTAGGTGAATAACTTATTTGAAACTAATTGATGTTGGGCATTAGGTTAAAACAACTTTTTTTTTTTTTTACTTAAATAAATGATTTATAATGTTTTTAGGTTGAAAAATAGTACCTGATAAAGTATCTTTGATTCAGTTGAAGCCACCTTATTTAATGCATAGAATAATAATAGATTGTTACAAGCATCCCTATAGCTGCATTGGCATAAATGAACTGAAATCAAGATTTCAAGTTAAATTTGCTTTTGTCAAATAAATAATCAGATTCAAACAAAGTGCTATCTAGAATAGTCACTTTATTTTATTTTTCTGCAATACTTTTGCAGTAGGCATTGGATTTTACAAGCAGTGTAAAGTCCTGTTTATTTTATTTTTTTTCTTCAACTTTCTTTGCCATTGCATCTGCCTCTTGCGGTAAAACTTTGATGCTGACCATTATTTTTTTGTCTCTTTGTGGTGATTTCTGTGATTTCACTGCTAAGGTCTTTCCTTTTAATGTCATTTTCAGATTTTTTCTTTTCCTCCTCCAGCTAACATACATCATTCTCAAAGAGTTGCAATGCTGTATTAGGGATTTGGGTATTATTTTTAATGGGCCATCTGACAACGAATCTTTTATAAGCCTTAGAGAAATTAGTGTCTTTCAGTTTTCCTACCAAAATGTCCTTGTTTACAGAGTATTCGTTTTCAACTGCTGCTTGCCCATGTGACACTGTGAAAAGGTTTTTCAGTAACTTTCAGCTCTTAAAAAATTTCCTAGAAATAAGTCTACTTGACAGACTCTAATTCTGTAGTTAAACTTTAACAACTCTTGTTTATCTTCTTGAGCTGTCTCAGTCAGTAATCTTTTATATTCAGCAAGAATTTTGGTCACATTGCTGTGCAGTATGCCATTGAGCATTTGGAAGCAAAAGGTATTTGGCAGAACTGATATAGGTGAACATCAGCTTCAAAGGTGATATACTTTTTCTTGGCATCCTTAATCAGTACACCATCCTTCATTTATGTGACTAGAACTTGAGATCTCCAAGGAGAGTTGCTTGATTTTATGACTCCTTCTCGTAACAATCTCTTTGTTTCTAAGGGAATGAAGATTTTATCGGTATCTGAAGAGCACCAGGATTTTACAGCTATGGGTTTACAGTCAGGTGAAAGATTGTTAAACAAGGAAGGAGGTTGAATACCTATGGCGACAAGACCACACACAGTCAGTTTGGGTATGAGTCCTCCAAATGGGATGGAAACAGAAGATTGTCATCATGAGAAATCATGGCCCAATAATATATCGCAACACAAGTTATGTAAGACGGCCAGTTTCACATTAGGGTAAGTTTTGTTACCCACTAGTAGGTTGACTGAGCAAGTGCCTCTAATTTTAGAAGAGTGATGAAGAAGCCATGCTAACAATTCCAGCTGTAGGAGAGACTGGTTGTTTTTTTGACTCTGTGATCATGAAGCTTTCAGTATGCATATCTATCAAGGCATTGATTGAAATGCTATTAATCCCAGTGTCCATAATGGTCTGTGATAAATGTGTTGCCCCAGTAATTGAAGCTATTTTTAGGGTGGTTGTCGGTTGGCTAGATTTACACGCTTTAGCGTAGTGGCCCCTTTTTACTGGACACTTAGCTCTGGGGTGATATTTGAGTCTACAGAAGTAGTAGCATTTGCAACTAACAGCTACAACATGGTTGCTCTCATTTAGAGGATGGTCATTAATAGAAGTATTTACAGTAGCCAGTTCCATATAGGATAAGGATTGTTTGGCAGCACTTCCTAAGGCTATAGCCTGGTCATACGCAGTGTTTAATTCTAGTGATCTTTTCTCGAGGAGTTGTCTGTATATGAGTAGCTCATTTATGAAGGCATCCCAGATATACTCATCATAGTTAATCTCTGCTGCCACAGGTTTAAAGCCACAGTCTTTGCTAATAAGATGGAGAACTTGTAAATACTGGTCCATATTCTCGTCAGTTTTCTGGTTCTTATTATGAGGACATGATAGGCAAAAACGTCACTCTTCAGCGTGATATAAATTTTTTTAAGCTCGGCCATAGTGTCTTTGTATGTAAGAAGCTCAGTGATGTACTTGTGTACTGAATGTTCTATGTAATTAACAATTTTAGTTTCATTGAGTTGTCTAAGCTTTCATCTGGTAGAGATGATAGGAAATTTTCAGAGGTCTTCCTCCAATGTATCCATTCTTTACTGGCTGTACTACTAGCCCTGATCAGTAGAGAAATATCATGGTTTCAGCAGTCTTTCCATGACTAATTTTTTTTTTTTTACATGTTCTGGTTAGGCGAATAAATTGAAGTAAAACTGCAAGAGGCTAGTAACCTTATTAGAGGCTTTATTTGTCTAACAAAGAATACAGAAAGTAAAAAGAAGTATATTAAAGTGGAACAGAGTCCATCTGAGATGGAATAAGGGGTTTAAATAGCTCAGTAATTCAATAAGAATTTTTAATTAATGTTTATATTTTCGTTTCATTATTATAAAAAGTACTATTTGATGCCCTGAGTATAATCCATCTTGAGTGTTGCCTTATTGTGACCTTGTCAGATTATGCTGCATTTAATAAATACCTACTTCTTAGACAGTTTTTCTAAGTCTCTAAAGAATATTAGAAAAGTGTAGAATTTTCCTCCTGTAAGAATTGGTGAGACATCTTTACTTTGAACAAGACAGTAAATTGTCTTGAATAATTTTTACTGATTTTTCTCTCTCATTACCAGAATCTAATATTTTCAAGTATTTTATATCTAAAGTATTATTTGAGGAAAATATAGTTGGTAAAAGTTCATTGTAAATTCATTGTTTTTATTTCTGATTCTGAAAAGCTACAATGTATAGATCTGTAATATTGCAGTTGAAGAATTTATTGATTTTTAAGGGTTGGATTATTAAAAATTGTATTTAAACAACAGCAAATTAACCAGAAGTAATTTCTCATTGATGAAGGATAATGATAATTGTAGGCCCTAGTAATTTCAATCAGTAGTTAAGAGATACTAAAAAATATCAAATTGGTAAATATCATTGATGGAACCTGAATCTGAGATTTAGCTTATTAAGATTGTAATATGATTATACAATGTGCATTAGAAATAAATGATAACTTCTCAGTGAGATTCAACCTATTTTGCCTTAGGTAAGTCTAGTTGAATGCATCAGCTACTTTAATTGCTATTGATAGTCTTAAAGTGGCAATAAGTAGGAACTAAAAAATAAAGTAAATATTTGTAAAAATTAATAATAATGAGATTATAATAATCAGGTAATTATCTTTCTTGAGGAGCTCAGTGGTTGCAGCAGTGTGTGCATATAGAAATTTCAACTAGGATGCAAAGAAGGAACAATTGTCAAGAAAACTGTCATACGAGGGTCGTTCAAAAAGTTCTAAAGAAAGAAGAGCCATAGCTGAACATTTTTTTTTTGTGGCAAAACACTACCACTTCTTTATAAAACTAGAAAAACTAATTCAGATTTCTCTTAATTTCTGTTCAAGTGAGGCCCATACAAAGGTGAGATGTGTGTGACAAATATAAAAATGGACAAAACAAGCAGTCATAAAGTATCTTAAAAAGAAAGGTATAACACCAAGGAAATCTATGAGGACATGGTATAGACACTTGCTGAGGAGTTCCCTTTCTATGCAACTGTCAAGAAATGAACTACAAAATTCAAGCCAGGCAAAGACAGCACAGAAAATGACTCTCCATCAGCTTGTCCAAATACCACTGATAAACAAGTTGATGCCATTCACCATATGGTTTTGGATGATAGATGTCTTACTGCCCAACATATAGCTAAGTCCATAGGCATTAGTTCTGGTTCAGTCCATACTGTTTTAACTGAGATCTTGGGGAGGAGCAAGCTGTCTGCAAGATGGGTCCCAAAAATGCTGACACTAGAGCAGAAGATGAAAAAGGTTGACATTTCCAGGACAATCCTAACTCACTTCCAGACTGGCCTGAGAATTTCCACTGCAGATTAGTAATTCCAGATGAAACCTGGGTTCACCACTTTGGACTTGAACTAAAGATTCAAAGCAAACAGTGGAAACACTCTGATCCCCCCCCCCTCCAGAAGTTCAAGCAGCCAGCCCCTGTTGTCAAGGTGATAGCTTCTGATTTTGGGATTCAGAAGGTATAATCATAATAGTTTTTCCCTTTTTCAGGTAGTCTATTAATGGATAGTACTATGCCTCAGTATTAAGTAAACTGAAGGAAGCAATCAAGTCGAAACACAAAGGGAAGCTGTGGGCAGGGGTGCTCTTGCTGCAGGATAATGTGTCCATTAATACGACTCATGTTGCAGTAGCTGAAGCAGCCAACTGTGGTTTTGAACTTCTACCTCCTCCCCCATCGCCCTTACCCACCAGACTTAGTTCCATCTGACTTTGTCCTGTTTTCTAAACTTAAATTCCATTTGTGTGGTCACCTTTTTTGAAACAATGATGAGATCATATGTGCTGTGAAGCAGCTTTTGGGGGACCAGGATGCCACCTTCTACAATGCTTAAGCATTACTGGTGTTATATTCCGTGCTAATAGGAATATATACTTGAACAGCACGGTGGATAAAATAAGTAACGGTTTATTGTAAAAACCAGTACAATAAGAAATAAGGTAACAGTTATGCACACGGTCGTCGCAAGTCAATCCAGTAGTGAGTGCTACTATTGGAAGGTCGGTAGTTCTCACGTAAGTCTGAGTCATACTCAACAGATCCCAGCTAGACTCTGTAGTCCGTTGACTTACCGCTACTTATAGGCAGTTACTCATGGGTGTGACAGGTTATTCCATTGCATCACCTCCCACCGAGCTGAAATTTTCCTCTATAAAATTTAGCTTTCTAATACTTCCTCTTTTTCAGATCTGGACTTAACCGCACTGTGGGTTTTCTTTTCCTTTTACTCTTTTGAGGTGAATAACATCTCAATTCTACAGGCAAAGCTGGTGTAGGAGATGTATCCATGCATTCTGGTATGTTAGTGTGTGGTGTTATTTCAAACGTGTTGTACAGGTCATCCATCAGAATTTCTTCATCCTGTTGAACGATTTCAGAGTATCTTTGTCTTAACTGGTTTACGTGCCTTTTGCATTACACATCTTTTTCCTTTCACTGTATAGATTACTCTTCCAATTCTATTTGAAATAATTCTGTCCTCCCAAAAACATTTTCTACCTTGGTAGTTCCTGAAGAAAACTTTATCACCAGGCATATACTTCTTTGCACAGAAATTTTCTTTTTTGGACAAGGCAACAATCTGTCGAATATTGAACTTATCTTTCTTGCACACTTCAATTCAGCAGGTGACGATTTTGCTGTATTGTTTGTGTTCGGTGTTACCCTGTATACTGTAAAGAATTTCTGTATAGCTTTCTCCTCTGTGTCTACCCCATGATTTTACTTTAATGCTCGTTTGAACATGTTCAAAAATTTTTCCACTTGCCCATTTGACCTTGCGTGGTAAATCATAGTTGTGACATGTTCAATGTCCAATGAAGCACAAAATTCTTTGAATTCTTTACCTGTAAATGCAGTTCCGTTATCACTGACCAATGTCTGAGGATCTCTGAAGCAGCTGCAAACTTTGTCTAAAGCACAGATAATATTTCTAGAAGTTAGGTGTTTGTATTTAAAACTTCTGGCCACTTTAAGAAACTATCCACGATGATCAAGTAATAATACCCGTTAAGTGGTCCTGCATAATCAATGTGTAGACATGTCCAGGGGATATCTGTTTCTGGCCATGGTTGTGTTTTAACTGGTGGGGCTCTTGCAGCTAACTGACACTGAAGTTTTCACAAAATTTTCGATGTCTATATCCATTCATGGCCAGAAAACATAACTTCTCATAAGAGATTTCATACAAGATATGCCGGGGGGATTGGTATGAAATTCTTTTAAGATCTTTTTCTGTAATACCTGTGGCATCACCACCCTGTCTGTGTACGTTAGCATATTTTCGCAGATTGAATAAGGAGAAATTTTTATTCCCTTTTTATTTTTTTCATTTATCCTGGCTTGTACTTTCATATCTTTAATAAAATTATCCTTTTCTGCTGCTTTCCTTGTGTCTCCCAGCGTCACCAGTCGTTCCCGAACAGTATTACACAGCAAATGTGATATTTCTTGTTCGTCCTTTAAAGCTGCAATTACAGTTTCTTCCAAAGTTTCATTATGTTTTGGAATCAACCTTGATAGTCCATATCTGCATGACCCAAATTTTTAGATGAGATGTGCTACATTTTAAAATGGTAATTCAATAATGTTACACCCCACTGCTGTAATCGGTTTGCAGTATGAGTTGGAATACCCTTCTTTGATCTAAAAATGGTCAGTAACGGCTTATGGTCAGTTTGTAGTGTAAACACTCTACCTTGAAGGAAACGATGGAATTTTTTAACTACGAAAATGATTGCTAAGCTTTCCTTTTGGATCTGACTAATTCTTTTCTGTTGGCAAAAGTGTCCTTGAAGCATGTGAAATTGGTTTTGTTGAACTATCTTTGTATTTGTGACGTAGCACTGCTCCAACTCCATATTCACTAGCATCAGAAGTAACAATGATTTCTTTTTCTGGATCATAGTGCACCAATGCTAAATCAGTCAGTAAACAGTTTTTAATTTTCTGAAGAGCTTTTGCACACTCTTTGGACCAACACTATTTAGCCCCCTTTTTCAAAAATTTGTTTCATGGTACTCTTAATTCATAAATCTTTGGAATGTATATTGCGTAGTATTGCACCAAACCTAAAAATGATTGCAATTTTGCCACGTTATCTGGGGCAGGCATAATTTCTTATGACTTCAGTTCTCTGTGGATCTGGTTTTCTGCCATCTTTATCCACAATCTGCCTGAGATACTTAATTTTTTCCATAAAATCTCACATTTTTCGGGGTTCACTTTGAATCCAAATTCTTCTATTCCCTTGAAGATAGCTCTTATGCATTTTTTATGCTCATCCGTATTTTTACTTTTCACCAAGATGTCATCCAGATAAGCAATGGCAAATTCTAACCCTGCAATGTATCCATGATTTGTTGAAAAAGTGAAGGTGCAACCTTTAAATCAAAAGGAAGTCGGTTTAGTTTAAATAATCCTTTGTGTGTGTTAATCGTCAGATACTTGGAACATTCTTCGTTGACTTTGACTTGCAAGTATACATCTGACAAATCTATTTTAGAGTACATTTTACTCCCATTTAATTTTGAGAAAATGTCCTTGGGTGAGGGAAGTGGGTAACTGTGGTCTTTTAGACAGTTATTTACACCTGTTGAAAAATCTGCACATTCTCTAATTCTATTATTTTTCTTTTTAACACACACAGTAGGCGATCCCCAATCTGAGTGGTCCACTCTCGAAATAACACCTAATTTTTCCAATCTTTCTAGTTCTTTGTTAATAGAATCTAATGAAGAAAATGGAATGTTCCTTTTAGGTCTGAAAATCGGTGTAACATTTTCTTTTATTTCAAATTTTACCTCCATTTTCAAACACATACCTAATCCTTCAGAGAAAACTTTGGGAAATTTGTCCTTTAAATCATGCATGAATTTTTTTGTCGGTTTTAATTTTTTCTTTTCCCAGGTGTTCACCTGATTACAAAAAGAGTTTACAGGCAATTCTCATAAATTAAATAGCACGATCCAATCTACGCCGAAAAGGCAGGAGTTGTTCCCTTTATGTACATAGACTTTTGACCTGGAAGTCTTACCACAAAATGAAATGTTACACTTAAGTTCACCCTTAGATTTGAGTGTTTTTCCTGAAATACCTTTGGCAATTTTGTTTGTGTCAGTCAAGTTTGGTCGACCTATGTTTCTCCATGTCTGTTCGTCAATTATACTAACGTCAGAACCTGAATCCAAAAGAAATGTTACCATATATCCATTTATACGTGCATTGACATACTTTCATTTCTCACCATTCTCAAATTCCTTTCTAGAGAGAATCATATTCGCTTTTTCACTGGTGTTTTTCTTTCTTTTATAGCATTGGGACCCTTTATGTCCCTTACGGCCACATTCAAAACATACCTTGTTTTTATACCAGCAATTATTTTTTGTGTGATTAAATCCTCCGCAACATTCACATTTCTCTTTGTTCTTCACGTTTGGGACTTTTTTTTGCTTTTACTTACTGAACATTGAAAACATTCTTTTCTTCTATCCGAGTATTATCTCGTGTTACTGTTACAAGGCCCCATTTTGTCCTACTTCTTTATGTTTATACTATAAAATACAAAATCTAACTTAAAATGATGACTTAAATCTGTAGTTACTAGATGCCCTTTTGACCATACAAAAAGCTCCCATTCACCAAACCCTTTAGATTTCGTAACAATAGAATGGAACTTTCTAGAAGTCTCTAGAAACTTCTACTGGGTTCTAGAGGGTACATAAACAGGAGTTCGTACCAACGAGCCAGTTTCCTCCCAAACCCGGAGACTTTGTCATTTTTCTGACCAGGTTCAACCGGTGTTTGAAACTGTCTGTCACTAACATTCCTGCTTTTTTTTTGTTTTACAGATTACTGACGCTAAGTTCCTTTTTATCTTCCATTTTCCACATTAATTTTACAGACCTTTTTGCCAAAGTTTGATTTTTTTTTTCTTTTTTCTCTACACCTCATTTTACTTTATCCATTTTCGTTTCTTTTCTTTTATTATTTTTGTTTTTTTATTCTTTTTTAATTTTGTCTGACCCTCCTCCTCAAAATCTTAATATTTCTTTGTTTCTACGTGTTTAGTTTTTCTTACTTTTTCATTCTCTCTTTATTTATTACGTGTCAATTTCTTTCTTGTTTTTCTTTTCAAATATCTTTTAAGTCTGTGTTTTCTTGTTAATCGTTCTGGTTAAACTTTTCACGTTTATTTTTTAATCTGTCTTTGTTTGTGTTTCGTCCGTTTTTTGTTGGCAGTATGTTATTTTAATGGCGTCCATATTGAAAAGTCTGTTTATTTTTTAACGTAGTTTCGTATTTTTGTAACTTATCGCTTTTTTAAAAATTTGTTTATTATTGTTAAATTTTTTTGCCTGTATTACTGTATTTATTTTTTTTCTTTGTTCGTGTAACCCTTCTCTTTCCGTTTTAAAAGTGATTTTGTGACTGTTATTTGTATTAGCCTTTGTCTTTGTTTATTTTTAATTTCTTCATTTTTTTTCTCGTCTGTCTTTTGCAGAATCTTTTGTACATGCTACTGTTTTCTAGGCGAATTTTATTTATTTATCTACTGTTTTTTTTTTACTTGAAACTTGTTTATTTGTTCCATAATGTTTATTTCTTTTTCCTACCACCCCTCCCCTTCCCTTTTGTCCTTTAATAATGGAGAAAAAAACAAGCAAAGTTCCGTCCTTTCTAATTAAAAAAAAGAAACCCATAATGGCTTATTTTAAGAGGTTGGTTAGAAAACATTTGTTTTTGATTAAAAAAACACCTGCCGGATAAAGATGATACTGAGGAGTACCCTTTCTTAACAAGTATTCCATCAAATAAGGTCATTGTGAATACCCTTAAAAAAGCTGCTGAGTCTATGGAGGCCAAAAAGAGCCAAAATGTAGAAAATATGGAAGCCGAGAATGGCCAAAGTAAAGACAAGAAAAATGAGAATGCAGAGTCTGGGGAATCGCCCTCTATTGGACGCCCCCCCCAGTTGTGTAATCAATATTGCAGAGTTCTTGGAGCAAGCTAAGAGTTATGCACACCTTGTCATAGAAGGTGGACTATTAGATAACTCCAAGAATTAAGAAAGATTGATAAAGATTGTCGATTTTTTGTTGTGGACAAGCGTTCGCACAAAATTTGTCACTCGACGAAAGACACAGTTATAAAATCACTGGAGTCCTTGGTGTTCAAGCCCTTCAGAATTGTTAAGGGAGCCGGCTATTTCATGTGGGACATATTGTTACCCACGCCGGAAAACTGTGTTGCTGCATCAAGTCGAGAACTCATAACTAAAGACTTGATTTTACGCACAGAGTATGAAGGCCGAAGAAGGACCAGGCTGGCAATATACAAGGTCCCTCCTCAGGTTATCGGGGAACACCTCGTAGCTTTCCTATCCCAGTATGGCAAGATACTGGGTGCTTCCTGTGATAGCCTGAACAGGAGGTGAAGTTTTGAAATATTGTTAGATCGAAAAGCCTTCCTCTCCATCCCCAACTGTCTGGAAGTAGGGAGCTTGAGGCTACCAGTCATTGTGACTGGCTGCAAACTGGTATGTTGGAAGTGTGGAGAAACTGGTCACCTCTCCTCTTCCTGCCCAGAGAAGAAGGCCTCTGGAAGTCAAGCTCCAGTTGACCAAAATCCCTCTCTGACCGCGTCTTTACCTACCGCCTTGCCTGTAATGGGCATGCCAGCTCCTGGGACCGGTATGGTTAAACCTCCGGTTGGCACAACATCTAAGGCCACAATCCCCAAAGAGCCTTTGCCAGCTGCTTGTGCAGTTGTGGAGAAGGGGGAGGGGGAATGGCTGGTTGTTGGTAAAGCCAGAGGGAAGCGCCAGACAGTGGGTCCTCAGTCTCATGGAGCCCCAAGAATGAATGGTACTAAGAGCCCTACTCCCTCTGGCAACGTTAAGGGCGATGCCCTGGCTTCACAACAGTCTTTCCAAGAAAAACAAAAGAAATATGATCTGGGGTACGAAAAAATGGAAAAGATCAAGGAGTTGAAGAAAAAATTAGACTAACAAAAAAATCCTACTCCTTCAACGTCCTCTGCCCTATCCACACCTTCACCAAAAAAATATCCTTCCCCTCTCCCAACAGCTTCTAATCCAGTTCCCCTCAGTAGAGATCCCAGCCCCAACAGTCAAAGATCATCCTACACCCCTCAACATACTCCTAGCCCTTCCCCCATTAAAAATACTGAAATGCCTCCAAAAGACAGAGTCCAACTCAGGAACTAAAAGATAAAAGGCATATTTACAACACTGGGGAAGATGTATGTCATATTTCTCCTGCACAGGCCGAAAGAGCCAAGGATTATGGTAATCATATTAAAGATCTAAAATACCTACTGTCAATTAGGCAGTATGGGGATTTGGACGTTGAAGAGCTTCAAAACTTTCCGAATGCCCAAAGGGTTCTTACAGTTATAAGAACTGGTACTGGAGCCAAGCTGGCTTGGGTGATGCTTGACGAGGCTATCACTGCATACAAAATGTCCCCACTAATTGCTATAGCCCAGAGCAAGGAACTAAAACATTTAAAACAATTTTGTGCAGGGAGGGTCCCAGTTTTAGTTCACCCCTCCCTCTATAGAGCAATGAAACTAACATTTCCCTGGGATATAGGCGGACTCTCCCAAGACGGTACCATCAAGACTGAGATGGGCCATGGGTCAATGGGAGAGGCTGTTGGTATCCTTACCCCAACCATATTCAAACCAGTGTCCCAACCCTAATTGGTCTGATAATGGCACTCTGGTAGCAAGTCTGAATGTCCGGGGATTGAGGTTGGAGTCTCGAAGTGCGAGACTCCATCGTGATCTTCAGCACCTCGGAGGCAATGTATGTTGTGTACAGGAGACCCGTTTTTTATATCATGACCATGAGGATATTCTGTCTAAGAGGTTTGTCCTCTATTCAGCATGTTTTGATGGATGCCCGAGGAGTGTTTCCTGGCTGGTGAGCAAGTCTCTGGATATGGTGAGCAAGTCTCTGGATGTGGTGTGTGCTCTTGTCTTCGCGTATCTGGCGGGCAGGCTTTGTGTGCTGGATATTACCATAAAGGATAAGTCTCTTCGTCTCATTGGGGTTTATGCGCCCAATGACCATGTGCAGTGGCCTGGTTTGTTTCGGCAGATTGAGCCGTTTTTGATAACATCTCGTTTGGTAGTTCTAGTGGATGATTGGAATGCCGTCCTTGATCCTGATATAGATCGTATAGGGTAAAAACCGGGTACTAACAACCTGGATGTTAAGTCATTTCGGGACTTTATCGACGGGTTTGATCTCGTCCATAAGTATCAAAATGAACACCCCTGGCAGTTAGTATGGACTTGGACTAGGGGCGGCAGCTTGGATTCGGTGGTGAGCACAAGCTACATCAACTGAGTTCTAGTTAAGTCGACATAGGGCTCTTAGAATGTCCAAGTTTCCATTTTATAGTTTACTCGGATCATAGGCTTGTCCGGGTTCGGGTAAACTTAGATAAGCCTAAGGTTAAGATGGCTGGGTACTGGAAATTGAATGCATCATTATTTGGTGAGCAAGATTTCCGGGACCAGCTTTTACTAATGCTACAGCAGAAATTGTTGGGGGCCGTGGTTGGGAATAAGTGGTGGGATTCTTTGAAATCTAAACATAGGTCTTTTGCTGCTGATTTTAGTTGACAACTCAATCTAGCAGGGTTAGCAGCGCAAAAGTCTTGTGAGGAAAAAGTTGATCGGGCGATCAAATCCCGTGATAGTGGGGACTAAGGCTGAGCTGGTCTCCTTGCTTATCAAGAAGGATCAAGCTCTGGTAGTTAGGGCTAGGCTAAAAAGAATGTCTTGTAAGGCTACAAATATGGCCGCTTCATTGCGTTCAGAGGAAGTTCGTTGGGCGTCTAGTTGGCATATCGCTAGCATCACATTGCTGGATAAGCGGACTGTGACTAAGATGCGGGCATTTGTGAGGCTTTCTGTGATTACTTTCGGGAGCTGTTTATCAGGGAGCCCGGTCTGGGTGCTGCTCAGTTTGATGCCTATTTAGCCATCTTTCCCCGCCTCGAGGTGGCTGAAGAGGCTGGGTGCGAGGGTCCCATTACAGAGTCTGAGATCTGGGATGCGTTGAAGCAGGTTGGCTTGGACAAGACTCCGGGATTAGATGGTCTTCCGTACGAAACGTACTTGAGGCAGTCGCTCGTCTTTGTCCCCTTGTTGGCACTGATTTTCAACAACTGGATGAAGCAGGGGTCTATACCTCAACGCTTCACCAGGGGTGTGATCAAGTTGCTTCGCAAGAACAAAGATGGTGGGGATGGGGTAGATAATTATTGGCCTTTGACGATGCTAAATACAGAGTTGAAGATTTTAGCCAAGGTCTTAGCCGGCTTTTGCAGGCTGCCCTCTCTAGTCTGATTGGTCCCTAGCAGATTTGTGCTGTGAAGGGCAGGACTATTCAGGACAACCTTCATTTGGTATGCTTGATTATTGAGCAAGTTGACAGTGATGCCGCGCTGATCAATTTAGATCAGTCCAAGGCTTTCGATAGGGTTGACCATCGATTTCTGGAGGCTGTTCTTTTGGCCGCCAGTTTCAGGCTGGACTTTCGCACTTGGATCCGACTGCTGTATGCGTCCTCCAGTGCGCTGGTAGAAGTGAATGGGGTAAGATTGAAGCCTTTCATTTTTTTCTCGCTCCATTCGTCAAGGATGTCCGCTGTCTCCATTGCTGTACGTTCTTGCGTTGGAACCTTTCCTGCGTAAGTTGAAGACGAATCCGGTCCTTCACGGAATTTCCTCACCTGGTGCTACCACCTCAGGCAGGTACTCTGCCTATGCTGATGACATTTCAGTTCTTGTGTCGAGCAGAGCCAAAATTAATGAAGATCAACCACGATAAGTCTGTTGGCTTGCGGTTGGGTTCGTGAAAGGGAGTTTCCCTTCCTGGACCTTTCCTCTGGACGGATGGGCCGGTCAAGATACTTGGTGTCTGGTTCGGTCCCGACCTTCTGTTGGAAATGAATTGGTCGGAGGTGCAAGAGAAGGCTGAGGTCACAGTTCGTCTGTGGACTCGGAGGAATCTTTCCTTGAAGGGGAGGGAGGAAGCATGTGCCTCACACATCTGCCCCCAATTCTCCTTTACCGACTCTCTGTGCTTCCACTCCCGTCTGACACTTTACTGCCGTTTGTAAGACTCTTGTTCACTTTCTTGTGGGGAGGCAAGGCTGCTATGGTTAGTCGTAAGATCTGTTACCTCTATCCCGCTGATGGCGGTCTGGAGGTGCCTTGCATTGAGACTCGTCGACATACGCTTTGCATTGCTTATCTAGACCGGATGTGTATGCAAACAGATGAGAACGGTGAATTCTGGAACGAAGACGCGCGTAAAAATTTTCCATCCTTGAGAAATGTGCACTCGTGTGAGGAGGAGGCTGGCTGTACGACTTGAGGCGAGGGCGCTTTTTATTGCGAATGTCGGCTTGACCTGAAGCAACTCTTATGGGAAAAAGATAGCCTCTCCGATGTCCAGCCATTGTCCCATAAGGCATTATATCAGGTGTCAGTCAGGGGGAACGTTCAGGATGCTTTGATAGGCAAGCTCGGTCTGACGAAACGGGAGGCTTGCTGCATATGGCCTTGGGCGCCCGGGCTGAAATGTCTCACTAACACTGAGGCATCACTCACCTGGCTGATGATTCAAGGGGCCCTCTGGGTTGCCAAAAGACTTTGTTCGGCGGGTTTGGCAAAATCGTCAAACTGCGTTCGCTGCACTGGACAAGTGGAGACCCTAGGTCACACCTTTTTTCATTGTAGGGTCGTAGCTCCGTTGTGCAAGTTTGTTGAAGACATCATGGTTCGCATGATGCACAGAAAGTTTATTGTCCTCGAGGCCAGTTCCGTCTGTAGCAATATAGTACTGCCATTGTCTAAGGCTGACCACTATGTGTTCCTTTGCTTACTGGGGGTTATGTGAGTCGTGATATGGACGACACGACAGAAGGAATTTCATGGGGCTGAGAAGTTTACTTCTTCCCAACTGATCCTGTTCTTTAAGCATCAGCTTAAAGTCAAGATCAGGACGAAAAGGAATTTGGCAAAAAATGGGTTAGTCTTGTGCGTCTCTGCAGAGTTAAAGGTGCTGACTTGGAGTGGCATTTTGATGCCGGTTAGGCATTAAGAATTTTGGGATTGCTGGGGTGAACATTGTCAACCCTTCCCATGTGTAGGTTAGTTTAGGTCGGTTTTAGTTTTAGTTTTTTCTCCTTTTTTCAGTGTTAACTTAGCTAGTGTATGTATGCTCATTGGCCCCTTTTATTTCTGACCCTATTTTTTGCTTTTGTTTAATTCCCCATCCCTCTCATCGTTAGGTGGTGAGTGATATCAGTTCTCTGGTGGGTGCGGGGCGTCTTTCGTTTCGAGTGTGTTTTTCATTTTTGTAGTTGCGTTTGAATGAGTGTGTGGTTGTAGTGAGTGCATAGCTTGTACGAATGTTTTATATTTTTAAAAGTCCCACATTGATTTTGTCCAGTTAACTGATGTTTCTGCCACAGTTAGGGCTGTGGGTGGTTTTACTACTAACAAAATTTTTGTTTAGTTTCTTGTATATAGTTTTTGTACACATATGTAAATAATCATTGGGGTTTTTAGACTTTTAAACTGTTATTTTTATCCCCCTCCCCCCACAGACAATGAATTATAAATATGGGGACTAGTTTAGGACTTCATAGAGTTTCTGAGGCATTATGGTGATTGAGGTAAGAATGGGTCAGTGATTGTGTAAGTTTCGATCTTAAGACAGATGATGACCATCCTTTTACCCATTCTTCCTTTTTGGCCTTGTGCTGTATTTGTACATTTCACATACAATAAATATCGTTGCCTCCTGAACCCACAGCCACGACTATTGGGGTCAACTCTGGTTCTTTTGATTCAAGAACAAAGCTTCGACCGAAAGAATCTAAATTCCTACAGTCCTCGAAAAGAAAATACTACCGGTAAATACTTCACTGCTTTCCTTGATATTATTGACCAAACTCTTTTATTTTATATATATGTGAATCAAACTATTTTTAAGAAGAAAATAATTCTTGGACTAGTGACGAATTCCCATCCATTTCCTTAATCTTAACTACAGTGGATTTCCTCTCCCACTTCTATGTATAGTTACATGTTAAGCCAACTACTTTCTGGGCTCTCACACGCTTAGCATTTCCTAACTTATATTGTTTTAAACCTCATCCCTATTGTTCTAAAATATATTTTATTATATGTAAAATAAAATCTGCATTTCATTACTAGATGTAATCTCTTTTCTTCAACCTTAATTTCTATGAATCTGGTTCTTCTTATTTTGTGTTGTGCCAGCCATAACATAATGTTAATCAGATGCTGGCACTCTTCATGTTGTGGCCTGTTAGGGGCCAGAAAGAAAGACACGGAAAGAAGAAGTTAGGTTGAACAAGTGTATTGAAATAACAGAACATATATACAAAATAAGAGTGTTATTAGACAGCAGATAGAAGTGTCCGTTTGAACTGTCAGGTTACACTGCGTCACGACTGCCTCCTCCGGAAGTCTCGCAGGTTAGTATTTATGAAGGAGGAAGAGTTCATTCTAATGTAGATAGGTCACCATAACACTTCAGTAACTTTTTGCGAAGTATTCCCATCATCTTCTTCAATTATAGTAAGAATCCGCGACCTGATATCCTTGTCCTTGGGAGCTGTTAGTCCCTGAAAAAATATTAGACATTTGAATAACTTTCGAAATCTTGTCAATTTTGAAAAGTTCACATAATGAGTTAACCGTCTCAGCATATGATAAAAAATCCTCGTTTTCTGACTTAATGATACTATGGCATTTGTAACATGTGTGGAACAAGCTATCTCTTTCATCGAATATCCTTGATAGGGTTTTAATTCTTTCTTCAAATGAGACTTCTTCCGGTTTCTTTGGTAATAGTAGTATTTTGATTTTCATCCGTCCCCATTTTTTTGTAATAAAAGGGTGACTTTTTCCTTGTCTGACCAATCTTAGCATCTATTTGTAAATATAGATTCGTATCTTCTGAAATATGCTGGGAAGGTAATCCCATTGTCCGGGTCATAATGAAATTCCGTTAACGAATTTGCAATACCTTCAACAGAGAAGAAACTAGTTTTTTGTTCTTTGGTTTTCATCATTAATTTTTCAAAAAGTTGAAGCTGTTGTTGTTGTTGGTTTTGCAACTGTTGTATTTGCTGAACACGAGTGCACAACAGTTTTGTAAGCTCTGTTAATTGATCCATACTTTAGTTTGACATGTCTTTTCAGAAAAATGAATGACAGACAAGAAAAAAAAATACTCAACCTTCACTTTTTGCCTTCCAATAAACTCAAATTACTTGTGTAATTTTCAAATAATAAACAAAGAATACAACAAAAATATTCTTACTTTCAAAAGATTTTATGTGATAAATCTTTTATCTTTTTTCAGAATGTCTTCCTCCGACTGCAAAATGTTATAATATCCTAAGGCGTTGTCTTACTTCGAAACTTCTTTAAACCAAATGTATAGCTGACAAATATTTTTCTTCTTGTGAATTTGTTTTGGCGGCACTGAAAATTGGTATGTGAATTCGATTCAACAATCCTCGTCGCCACTGTCATATTCTGTGCTAATAGGAATACATACTTGAACAACACGGTGGATAAAATAAGTAACAGTTTATTGTAAAAACCAGTACAATAAGAAATAAGATACAGTTATGTGCACGGTTGTCGCAAGTCAATCCAGTAGTTAGTACTGCTATTGGAAGGTCGGTAGTTATCGCGTAAGTCGTACTCAACAGATAGACCACATAAAAAATGGGGTCAGGTTGGTTTACCACCCCAGACGAGACTCTGCCCTTCGGCATAGCCTTGTCTAGGTTCCTCTCTGCCCAAATAGCTGAAAAGATCCCAGCTAGACTCAGTAGTCCATTGACTTACCGCTAGTTATAGGTAGTTACTACCTATAGTGTAGTTACTCATGGGGGTGACAGGTTATTCCATTACATCAGTTGGACTAAGTGCATTGATATCATGAGGGATTATATTGAAAAATAGTGAAAAACTCTTGTTCTCCAACTCCTTCTGGGTGAGGCTTAGAACTTTTTGAATGACTCTCATAACAATGGCATTATCAACAAGATCTTAATTGGCATTAAATGATTCTAACTACATTGAAACTCAGTTAAAATGTTTTGCAAGAATGAGAAAAAGGCATGATAACAAAGAACTTGGTGGTTCAAAAGAAATTAGATTTATTTCTATAAAATCTGAATACAATGCTATAATGCAGTTCCTCATGGATTATGAAAAATTATATTTTGATAGAATAATTGAAATAATAATGTGAGACTAAAAATAGAAATTGGTTATAGAGAAAAATTATGCCATTGTTTGGAATTTTCTGAAAATATTGTAAACTTTTTACATCATCAAATGGATCTAAAGATTGTAAATTTGACAAGTTGTCTCAAGGGGAACAGTATTTAAGATGAAATGACACAAAAAGCTTTTCACAGATCAAAAATATTTAAACAATTACCATGGGAATTATGTCATTGAATGCATCTATAATTTTTTTACAACAGCAAAGATTTTGTTATATTAATAATAATGTCAATGTTTCTAATAGAATCAAATCAAAAATACCACCTGAACAAAATAAACAAAAATTTTAAATGTGAATTCTGTTGATATGAATATGCATTTATTAAAGGGGAATGTCCTCCATTTAGTAAGATATGTAGAAAATGCAAAAAGAATTTTTTTTTTTTTTCAATCAATTTATAAAAAAATAAATGAACATGTACCAGAAACTGTAAATTTTGTTATGCAAGCACCCAATTCCATGAATGAACTTGGAATTTTGAATTAAATCAAATTTAAGGTTGAATCATGAGAAACTGTTGAGTCATGACACTATGTCAGTTTTAATGGTGGTGTTTTTATGTCATGATAATAGTAAGGAACAGTAGGATTGAAATTTTACATGAGGTATAGTCAATCTACAACTAATATAAGAATTGGCTATGATAGTAGTGAATAAGAACCTAGGTACTTAATTCTTAGAAGAAGCAATCAATATGTTCAAGGTTTTAAACCCATGTATTTCAAGGAGACGTGAAGTTTCTTGAATATAATAAACAAATAGTTATCTTTCTTGAGGGGCACAGAGGATGTCATAGTGTGTGTGTGTGTGTGTGTGTGTGTGTGTGTGTGTGTGTGTGTGTGTGTGTGTGTGTGTGTGTGTGTGTGTGTGTGTGTATATATATATATATATATAAAACTTCCTATTGTAAGGTTATTGTTATTACACACACTTGTACTATTTATAACGTAATTCATTGAGTATTTTCTATACGTAATGCTTAGGCTATTGCTGTAATGCCTGTTTAGTTAGTATGAAGATTGACTTCACTACAACTGCTACTAACCTCATACCATGGAACTCTTTATAGTATTGGATGAGTTCATAGAGTCACCAGAGTTCATACTCTTTCTCCACAACATCACCCCCTTTTGAAATTACTACTTTATTAAATAATATTTTTAATTTAGTATTAGTATCTCCCCCTTCTCTTTCTGGATAGTGTTACGCTCACGTGCGATAAGATAGACAATATGTTTCGCACACGTGGTGGTAACAAAAAAATATAAAAACCTGAAGTGTGATTATTGGTAATGAGACAATTTATTTACATTAACAACATAAAAATTAACAGTTAACAAACATGAATACAAAAGCTAACAATAATGGATTTTAGGAAACTACTATCTTTTGCCTAAGGCAGGAACCGAGAAGGTCAAATACGGGGTCAGGTAAGGAGTTCACGAGGAAGAAGGAAGGTAGTTACCTTTTTGGAATGGACAACCACTAAGTTTTAAACAGACCACTCAATTTTTACAAGAATTCAAAGACAATATTAAAATAACATTCTTTGGTCAATGAAAAGTTCAAAATATCTATTTACCACTGGTCCCAGGAGGGTTTCATGCAGACGTTCCGTGGCTGGAGAAATTGTAGAAGGATTCTTACGGTTGGACTTTGAATCCGTGAATCTACCGGAGTTAGCTTGGCGACAGCAACTTACAAACTGTCTGGGTGCCTTTGAAAAACCTATTTATAGGGGACCGAAACAACTAGGTAGAATTTTCTGGGACCTTCTAAAGCGTTCTCGATTTTTCTAGAATGTTCCAAAAGCTATTTACTGATCGAAGCTATTTAGTGAATTAAAACTTTTTGGATTTTATTACTGGGACAATCTAGAGTGGCCTATTGTACATTTAAACTATTTTAATTACTTTAAATAACACTTTTTATAGAAATGCTTCCTCGTAACAATAGTTTGCCAACATAATTTGTAATGTTTTCTTTTCCTTGTACTTTCCAGATTTGTTTTCGTGCTGACACATCATTTTAACTGCTTCTTCAGGTCTTTCATTTGTGAATTTTGTCTTCAGCTGATTTTTTCACTGTCTTTTATGTTGAGCTATTTTTTTTTTTCTGTTGTTCAATTTTGAAAAAATTTCTTCTGGACTTTGTAATGAATAGTTTTGTTTTTCAAGACAATTATTTAATCCAGTTGAGAAATAAGCGTAAACACAAATTTTGTAATTTTTTTCTTTATGTAAACTGCTGGTGCAGCCCATTTCAAATGGTTTATTTTCTGCAATACAACAATTTTTTCTAGTCTGTCCAACTCATTTACTTATTCTAATGCTGCAAATGGTACACTCCATTTTGGTTTAAATACTGGAGTCAAACCTTTTTTTGCTTGAAAATTTGCCTTGAATTTTGAACACTGACTCAGTTCATTAGACAGAATATCAGGAAAACATTTTTTTAATTCTTCCTTCAGTTTTTTGCTGTGACTTTTTAAATTTGTTGCTTATCCACTTGCATTTTTATAATAAGCATTTATTGGCAAATCCCACAGTTCAAATAGTTCCATCCAGTCCGTACTGAATAGATTTGTCACATTTCTTAGAACATAAGCTTTTGTTTTCAGCTGCTTATTTTGAAAATAAACATCACATGTTACCAACTATTATGCCACCAGTTATAATGTTGTGATTTTTATCCTGCACTTCTGTTCAAGTTCCTCATCGCTAACATATAACTTCAGTTATAAAGTTGCTCTTGCTTTAGAGAACCTTGTCACCAACTATTATAACTCTAGTTATAATGTTGCGCTTGATTCTTGTTGCCAACTATTATAACTTCCTATTGAAGATTGTTATTACACACTTGTACTTAGTATAACGTAATTATATATATTATGTGTATATATGTGTGTATCTGTCTATATATATATATATATATATATATATATATATATATATATATATATACACACACACACACACACATGTATGTACATGTGTGTGTGTATATATATATATTAGAGATGTGCAGTTTAACCGAAAAACCAACTTTTTTCGGTTTCATATTCCTTCTGTGAAACCGCATTGAAATTTTTTACAAAATCATTCAGTTTTTTAAGTGCTATCACTACTGACTGACAGTATCCAAAGAAACACATTTGAAAAAGACTTTCAGATGTTAGTAAAATGAAAATTTATCAAGATTTTTACCATTGTAAGAGAAAACGATTGAATAAAAATATGTTAAAAACATTTAATTGACTAGTTTTAGAAAATAAATGTGAAATCTATTTGTTTACAAAAGAAATGAAGAAGAAAAAAGGAAATATGACATGATGTCTGAAAAATCAAAATCTATTTGTTTCAGTTTTCATTAAAAAAAACTTTTTGTGGTAAAATTAATTTAGCAACAAAATAGCAAGTAAAAATAAAAAAAATAGTTGCTAGTTTCATCTTAATGTTATGAAGTCGGACTTTTTGTAATTATTTTTTAGTAAGCCAATGTAATGCCAATCACGAAGTAAGTTGTAAACAAGAAAAATGAGTGAAGATGTTTTTTAATAAATATATTTGTTTTTTTATCTAGTGAATGCACTTAAATTAGATATTAAGAATAATTAAAATAGTTCTTAATTTCACTTTTAAAATGTGTATATTTCCAGATATGCGAGTCTTTAGTGTACTGTAAAATTAGGTACCTCCATGAGATCGCTAAAAAAGAGCATAGCATGATGAAAAAACACCAAACTTGACGAAAACAAAATTTTATCATCTAAATGTTCATGTTGTTATTAAAGAGGAAAGATCAAAGTATTTTGGGGGCATTTTTTTACATTTTTAATTGTTCCTAGCATGTCTGAAATTTTCGTTAAAAATCTTTTTTTTTTTTTTTTTTGTCATCAAAACTGGCAGATCAATCATTTTCAATCATTTTTTTTTCCATTTTATAAAAAAATGAAAATCTCATTTTGAAATTCTTTTAGAAATCAATTATCATTTTTTCAAAACTTATTTTAATAAAATCAGAAATTATAATGTTTATTTAAAATATTTTGAACCAAGCTTAACTTAGCTTCTGCGCTGAAAAGATGTAATTTGAAGATAAAACAAAGCAGGTCATAACCTTTCGCGTCACTTGACAGCTGACAAAAGACATTTTCATGACGTTTAGATAGCTTACGTGAGGATAATTCTTTCTTCTGGAGGGAAGTGAAGTTATTTAGATTTAAGTGAACAAATTATTTACCTCGTTATTTTTAAGGAAAACTTTCAGCGCTCTAATTTTTTTTTTGTACTTAGCTTTCACCTTTACATTTACGATGCTTTATGGAAAATATATTATAAAGAAATGAAAAAATAAGACTGTTAAGAGTGAGATTAAATTTCATAAGAAAGGTATCTAATTAATTTATAGGTACCTTTCTTATGAAATTTTATTAGAAGTGTACATAAAATTATAGTATTTTATGTACTTTTATTACATTTTACTGTTATTTGTATTTCCATTCATTTTATTATTAATTTTGATATTTCATTTATGGAAAAATGTCATAACTGAGATTAATATAAAAATAAAATCATATGAATTTCATAAGATGATACTGATACTTAAATAATTAAAAAAAACTTTGGTCTTTCGTCTTCATAACATAAACATTTAGACGATAAAATTTTGTTTTCATCAAGTTTGGCGTCATTTTCATCATGCTATTTCATTTTTTTAGCGATTTTTGTGGAGGTACTTATGTGAAATTGTTTGTTTTCTACAAATAAAATTGTTTCTATCTAGCGACTACGCCTAAAATTAGAGATGAAAAGAATAAAGTAAGTTTTAATCTCAGTTTTAAAATGTGTATATTTTAAAAACTGCAAGTCATTTTGTTTTAAACCCAAAGTAAAAATTAATTTTTTTTAGCCACTAGTGTTCAATGGGTGTTCTGCCTATAAAATTCTTCTAAACAAGGAAAATTCATTTAATTTTTTATGGTTTTATCTAGCGGATACACTTAATATTATATATTAAAATGATTATAAAATAGTTTTGAATTTCAGTTTTAAAATGTGTAAAGAACAGGTGCTACTTGCAGATTTTGAAATATACATATTCTAAAAATGGAATTAAAAGCTTTTAATTATTTTCAATATTTAATGTTAGGTGTATTCGCTAGATAAAAACATTATTTTGGGAAAAAATCTCATTGATTTTTCCTTGTTTAGAAGAAATTTATTTGTAAAACCCCATTAACAGTTGACTGGTGTACCAGAAAAGAATTGTTGTATTTTTAATAATTTTAAACATGAGGGGTTTCATTTTTTGGCTTTTTAAAAGCCACATCATAAACTCTGGAGAGCTGTACCATTTTATTTTCTCTCTCAAAAATGTGTTGTGCAAAGACACAAATAGAGATATTTTATGCGACGATTTCTTTTATATTTTACCAATTTGTTAATAAATTTGGTCATTATTTATAGCTGACAATTTATTCAAAAATTTAATAAACTTTAATCCAAGTTACCTTCAAAGCCTAAAAACTTACTTTAGGTGAACAATCCCTACTTTATTATCCACCCTGATTCTAGGTTTTCAATTCCAGTGGTCTTTAACACATGTGTATAAATTTTTTATTACCCTTTAAAACCAAATACTGACCTCTTATGCACCAGTTAACAGACTTCCACAATGACAGACGTTTCAAAAAACAACACTCGAAAGTTGAAAAGTATATGGGGCATTTATTGCATGCGACAAGACAGTAGTTTCAATAATTTGAAAGTTTTACCACACATACTATCAGTTAATTTTTTTTTTTTTTTTTTTTTTTTTTTGCTGCTTACTTTATAATTTTTGAAGGAATTTGCTTTCACGGGTCAGAGAAGAAATAAACATCTTCCTGGTTGTAGCTTAAAGTGTCTTCTAAATTGAAGATTGACTGTACAATTCCAAGAATATTGATAAAGATTGGTCACATTGATTTTGCGAAACAAAGTAACGTGTACAATTTAGTCTAAAAAACATATTTAGAAAGATTATTTTCTTTTCTTTTCAGTCATATGAATATTTTTAAGATTGGACCAGAAATACACAAGAGTTTGCGAGTTGCAAATTTATCAATGTCAAATGAAATCAGATATTGACTGAAAATGCTATCATTATTCAAGAAAATGAATGGCTTTCTTAGAAAGCGAAAATACTAAATTCTAAACCAAAAATCCACTGTATCAAGGGAAAAACCGGAAACCGATACTGAAACAGAAATTGCCAAACTGACCAACTATGTGTATATATGCAGGGCTTTATATGCTCCACTATTTTTGGAGCTGCTTTCACTCCTGCTCACATACCCAAAATTGGAGCTGGCTTCCCTCATGCTCCCCATTTTCAAAAAGGAGATGCTCCAGCTCCAACTCCATTAAAAAAAAAAAAAAGTGCGTTTCTTTCGGTGCTCCATAAAATGTACTTTCTTTCATAAACGTTAGACATTTATTGGTTTTTAAAATCTTCCGAAAATAGTATATATATTTGTGACACGTTATTTGAGTAAAATTAGCAAATTTAAAGTTAAATTAATCTGATTTGAAACCAACATTTATCATAAAAAAGTAATATACAATCATTTCAATTGAAAAAATGCGCAAAAAAAACTAATGCTAAATATTACGTTACTGCTGACCTAAAAAAAGGGGATTTTTTAAACAAGATTTTGAACGTACTAGAAAGGATTAAAGAATTTTTAAATGTAAACATTTTTGCAATAAAACTTTGTTTTTATTAAGTTTGGGGCTTTTTCATCATGCTAGACTGTTTTTTTCTTTTTTGCAAATAGGTGAACATGAATGTAATTAAAATGAAGTATTAAATTATGGTTTTTAAATTTTCTTATTAAAATCAATGCTAAAAACAAATAAAACTGATACTTTTTCAGAAAGTCTCAGTTTTATTGTAAAGAACACATCACAAAATATCAGTTGTTTTCAAGTAATTCCCAACTTAAATTCATTTTCTTGAAAATATTTTACGGCGTCAAAAGTAACCTTTTATTGTAGTTTGTTATACAAATAAGCATTGAAAAGATTTTGATAGATGCATTGTAAAACTTTAGTTACAGTTTTGGGAGTGAAAAGTTATTCTTGTCGGCGTTCCAGTTGTCAAGGGAAACTTGTGAAGATAACTACACTTTGAACAACAGAGAAACACAAATCTTCTGTTAAGAGTTGTAGTGATATGTTGTATTATTTCTCTTTCAATAATGTGTAGTAAAATTCAGGAACTATGAAATAAGGGTTGATTAAAAATTTATTTTAGAGCAGTTCTGGGGTGGGGATTTGGGAGCTAATCCCCCCTCCAATATTTTTAAATAACTGAAAATTGTGGGGTCCAGAAAACTCTACAACAATAACAGAGCCATACTTGCAGAAAGGAGTTTTAAGGGCTAAGCCTCCTTCCCCAATATTTAAAAAAAAGTATTATTAAAGTAATAATTTAAAAAGAAGATACAAGAATTTAACTTTAACGTAGATAAATCAATTTTACTTATTTAAAAAATATTTTAAAATATTAGAGGAGAGGTCTTAGACCCTAATCCCACCATCCAGAAAGTATGGCCCTGATATTGTTGCAGTGTTGCCTGGAAAATTTGGTAACAGAAAACTAGGTACTGGAAAATTCAGTAACTAACTGAATCTTCCAGGCATCAAAAATTGGGTATAAAAGTTCAATTTTATGAATTTAGAAAAATTTGGTAATGGAAAATTCGGTAATTATGACAAGGTAGGAAAATTTGGTAACTATTAAATAAAAGTTGATTGAAAATTTGATTTTACGGTGGTTCTGGAGTTGGAATTTGGAGGCTAATTTTATATAAAATTTTTTTATATAACTGAGACCTGTGGGATCCAGATAAAGCACCACTACAACAATAGCAGGGCCGTACTTGCAGAAGGGAGTGCTTAGAGCGTTTTTTAATTTTTTTAAATTTTTTATTTTTAGTCTTATTACTGATGGGGTGGTGTAGAAATACTCCACTGCAACAATATTAGGGCCTTAATGTCCGGATTGGGCGTTTAGGGAGATAATTTATATATGTTAAAAAGTAAATTAGAATTTTATTTTAGACCAAGAATCAATTTTATTCAACATTTGGACGAATATCGGGGAAAATAGGTGAGAAAATCCAACGGAAGTTATTACCCGTAAAGATTTTATTTTATTTTTTTAATAATTTTCTTTAAATAATAATAATGGCTAAATTGTGTACAAAAGTAAATTGTCATTAAATTAAAAAGAAACATTGGTTTATTTATTCATTCAGCAATGAAAATTTGTCATAAAAACAAAAAAAAGTTCAAACTTTTCTTTCCCACACCAATATCTAGACAGCTTTTATACACTCTCTCTCTCATGGACACTCACACACACATACATATCTAATAAATAATGATATCAAAGACTTTCTATGGTTTGACTGACTCTTTTGAAGACATTTTTTCAGACTGTCTCCTACAAGAAATGTCCTGGACATCAGAACGGTAACACCTAGGTGTAGATACCTCCAATAATTTGCTAAAAAGCATAATGATAAAAGGCTCCAAACTTAATAAAAAACAAAGTTTTATTGTTAAAATGTTTATTATTAAGAGGAAAGAACAACGTACTTTTTAATTATTTCAAAAATTTTTTTCTTCTTCTTTCTAGCAGTTCTAAATTAGGGTAAAAAAAGTCCTTTTTTTTTATTTATTTTTTATTTTTATTTGTAACACTTGTGGTAATAGCCATTTTAGTGTATCACTTTCCTGGTGGCGGTGAGGGGACCCATTAATTTGGAAATTCTTGGAAAAATCAAATAATTGTCTGATTTTTATGAAATTTTCAGGGCTTATTAAAAAATGAAAGAATTTATTTTTGAAATTTTTATTTTTAAAAAATCTTGGTAAAAATATGTATATATTTTTAAAAATCTGTTACCCCCCCCCCATAGCTTAATTTTATGAAATTTTCTAGAATTTCAAACAGTTCACATAGGTACCTCCATGAGATCGCTAAAAACAAAGCATAGCATGATGAAAAAGATGCCAAACTTGATGAAAACAAAATTTTAGCATCTAAGTGTTTATTCTATTATTAAGAGGAAAGAACAAAATATTTTTAATTATTTAAAAAAATTTTTTCCTTCTTCTTAGAACATTCTAAATTTTGATTGAAAAACCTTGTTTCTCTTCGTGTCCAGCAGAACTACTAAATAACATATAACATTTTAGCACATTATTTTTCTGTATGACAGACATTAATTTTGAAAATCTTGAAAAAATAAAAATAATTGTCAGATTTTAATGAAACTTTCAGAAACTATTCACAAATGATGGAACTTATAAATATGTTTTCCTTTTTTAAAGTCATGGCAAAAATATTTTTTTCATATGTATTACCCCATCCCCCATAACTAATTGTACAAAAACTCTATAATTTCAATTTTGAGCAGATTAGTGATTATATTAGTTAAACGCACAAGGCTTTTAGGAAACCAAATCTTTTTTTTTTTTTTTAGTTGGACCACTTCTACCTAAAAATCATCTCTGAATTGTAACATACAAAACTCAATAAAACAAAAATATTATTTAATTTCAAAAGCTTTTAATTGCTTTTATTTATTTTAATGAACATGGACAATATTGTCTGAAAGCAAAAAGATATTTCGATGAAAAATGAATTTTTAAAACAATTATTTGTTATTTCTGAAATATTTTATTTTTACATTAAATGTTGTTAATTCTTCTAAAATTATGGAAAAGTTTGTACAATTAAATGTTATTAAGTAGATATATATTTACAGATTATAATTTCCAAAGCTTCTTACAAGCTAACGAACACCAGTATATAAAAAAATATAATTTGTGTCAATAATATGTCTGCAAATCAAATCTACGGAAGACCGGGAGTATCATGCGTGCAATAAAAAAAAGTCACGTGGATTGAGTTTCTGTCTAGTATTTAACTTAAATACTGAATTTTTAATACAATTATTTGTTATTTCTTTAATTATAATAGATTTTTACATTTAAGTTGTTAAAAAATATAAAATTAGTTAAAAGCTGCATTCAGTTTCATAAATGTCCTCATGAGATAGATCCTTTTTTAGCACATTGTAAATTGTATCATTTTGACCAATCAGAGGATTCACAGTAATTAAGAAATGTAATTTTATGTTTATAATATGGCTGTAATTATATAGTATGGAAGACTAGCAAGAATAAAATTAAGTTTGCGTTATTTGAGTTAAGCATTGTTCTCCACTGTTAAGGCCTTTATTTTTGCAAAGCGCGTGTGGAGAAGTTAATTTGATTTTTCAGTTTCAACTGAGAAGGGTACCTAAAAGTATCAGTATCATCTTATGAAATTTATATGATCTTATTTTTATATTAATCTCAGTT
>OZ038481.1:1065676-1235676 GCA_964036315.1 Acanthosepion esculentum
ATGACATTTTCAATGAAAGTGGATATTGGGAGTGGAAGTCATTCAGATGCCAAGAAATTTCTGGGAACAAATTGGTAAACCAATATTGAGACAATTTGATGGATATTTTATAAAACTTTAGACTACTTCAGTGGAACAGTAGAAACCTGTGACAAATTTGAAATTATTCCTATTACAGTAGTAGAACGTAAAAATTAATGGACTATTAAGTATAGATGTTCTAAAGGTGGATACATCGAAATTAATCATTACTATAAAATCAGAAAATTTAAAAATTAGGAGAGTTGAAGGGGTATGAAGTGAGTATACAATTAAATGAAAATAGTATCTCCTCTTATTTTAAGGCTTGTAAATTACTTATTCCTTCTTCTACCTTTGGTAGTTGCTAAGTTAAAGAAAATGGTAGAGAAGGGAATTTTGGAGCATGTTTCTCTAAATGGCAGCAAATGGGCCTCTCCCATTGTAGTCTTGCAAAAAGCAGACAGGGATTTAAGAATATGTGGTGATTTTAAAATAGGCATAAATTATAAAATATGCTTGGACTCTTTTCCTATTTCCAATATCAAAGCCACTATCTCCAAATTATTGGGCATGAAATGTTTTGCAAAAATTGACTTGAAATTGGCCTACAATCAAATACAGACTGAAAACAAATGCAACAAAATTACTACAATAAACACCTCCATAGAATTATAGACAAAAATGCCTTTTGAAGTGAAAATAGCAAATGCTATTTTCAGAGTGCAATGGAAAATGTGTTAACTGATTATTTATCAGGTTGATATTTGCCTTGATATTTGTCACTAAAGATGAATTAAGACAAAAACAGAACATGTGTTGAACAAGTTAAAAAATGCAGGAATGACAATAGAGACAAATGTGAATTTGGTTATGTTACAATATCATATTTAGGGTACCATATTTCAAAAGATGGTATTGCACTAGATCCAAAGTTTAAAAAATTTCAGAGGTATCTATATTTACTAAAAAGAAAGAATTAGAATCCTTTTTAGGAGTTGTTAATTTTTATAATAGATATCTACCAAAATACGGCGATATAATAGAACAATTGGTGGAACTGTGGAGAAAGAATAGTGAGTTCAAATAGGCTCAGAGGTGAAGCTTAGTTTTCAAGGATTTAAAAGTGGTACTTGCAGAAAACCCCATTGAAAAAATATTTGATTCCAGAAAGGAGGTTACATTAACTATGGATGTGAGTAAGCAAAGCTGTGTCAGCAATTTTATCACAAGAAGGCCATCCAATAACGTACCTTTCAAGGAGATTGATGGCAACAGAAATAAATTATTCAAATATTGTAAAAGAGGCATTGGCCATTGTCTGGAGCACAGACAGAGCTTGACAATTCTTATTAGGTAAGAATTTTCTATTAAAGTAGGACCATAAACCTCTAGTTTATTTTTAACTCTAGAAAGGAACTACCAAAAGTTACTTCTTCCAGGATTTTAAGATAAATAAAATTAATGGTTTCTGATTTTGACATTGAGTACATAAAAGGAAATACAATACCTCATGTTTTGGTGCTGTCAATGTCACAATTTAATAAGGATCAAAATACTTGAAGGTATTAGTATGCAAAAGAAATAACCTGCGTTAAATATCTTTCACGACTTTATGAAGTTTTCACTGCTATTTCTCGTCTGACTTTTTTTTTTTTTTTTTTTTTACTTCATTTCAAAATGATTTAGTTGTCTTGTGTTTAGATTTTCACCCCAGTGTTCATCAAAACAATTTTTTAAGTGGATGGTTTCTCTCCAATATCCTTTACTACAACTCTATTTGATGTTACATATGCAATTCTTGACCGTATTTTCCTCATTACGGAGGTCTAACTTCTGAGTGAGTTTTTAGTCTGTCTTTACTATTGAAAACTATTCTATGACCAATAAGAATTTTTAATGACTTTTTTTTGAGTGGGCGGGGGGATTCTCTTTTACAATGAATTGTCACCATTGTATTTTAGTAACCACTGATTATTTCTACACGTTGATAGGGCCTTTTAGTACTTTCTCATTTTTCAGGTTGAGAAAACTAGATTATTATTTAGAGTTTTATAATTTCATTGTTTCTTGTTAGAGAAATTTGTTATTAAACTAGTACAGTTTTGACTCTTCAGTTTTATTAATTTTTTTTCTTCTGGTAAACTTAATCCTCTTAATTGAAAAATTATATTTTCAAACCAAACAAGTATGAATTGTATTTTGATCTAAGTTTTATTTCATTGTTTGTGATTTTACTGCAGCATCAACATCTTTATATTTACGATGTTTTTGTCTTATTAAGAATGTGCTGTCAAGATAGAAATGTCTTTTCATGAGGACTATTTATCTGTATGAGACTCAAAAATCAATACTTTTCTTCTATTTCTATCATTTCTACTGACTGCTGTTTGTGTTATTTACTAACAAGTAAGTGGAACGATCTCTGCTTGATTAATATTTACTGTTTTCTTTGATATTATAAAGTTGATGAGGAGAAATTTATATACTGTTTTTAAAGTTTTTTTTCTCTTCCTAAAATTAAGACTATCTCTTCATATTAAAAATATTCTAATGTAGCTTTGGGTATTTGTGTTGAAAAAGGAAGAAATTTTTTGGACTTTTTGTTTTTTTGTTACTAGAAACTAAAAATGCAATCACTATGACTGAAGATTGAAACAGTTAAAAAATAATCTGAGAGTGATTTGCCATGAAGTAGTGATGATTAACAAGTCACTCTTTGCAAGGTAATAAGTTTGATCCTTACTGGATGTCCTATACTTGTGGCTTTGATCATTTTGGTAAATATCAAAAAATAAGTTATTTTTGTAAAAGGCAAATGGCTGTTGTGTCCATTTACATTTTCAGTGTCTGTATCTTTTGTGTATTTTCAAATTTATTATTGCAATTAACTTTCCATAAAATGTTTTGGTCTAATTTCAATGGCAAATAAATAGAAATTAATCAGGACCAGAAAAAATAAAACTGAATATAATTTTGCTCTTATGGGAACAGGCAATGGCTGAATGTTTGTTCATAGGTCAGTAATTGTTTTTTCTAGTTGACCTGTAAGTTCAGACATTTATCAATATTTCATTGATTTATTTACAATATTCAACATAAAATACTGCTTATCTTTCAAGTATGAAGTTTTACCACATTTTTTGAAAGCAAAAATATTTTTCATATTTTATTTCTAAATAATATTTGTTGATTTATTTGTTAAAAATTTTGTTCTGTTTATTTTTTTACAACCTTTCCAAGTCTTAAATTATACTTACATAAATTGAAATTAGGATCTAAATGGAACTGAAGCTGTAATACAATGTTGTTGGTGACTGAACAGTAACATTTTGATATAAAAAAAAAGATTATCCCAAGCCTCCCAAGTTTACACACCCAAAACAGGTCAAAATAGTGATATTTCCTTCAAATTCAACTGCTATTTTGATGAAATTAGTATGCACACAAAATTTAATGTTTTTTTTGTTGTTTTTTTTTAATAAAGATATATTTCTTTCTCATGTGTGATGATTAGTTTTTATTTCACATCTCTTTAAATTATGTCACTATTTCAATAACAGGCACCTGTTTTTGCACATTTTCAAAGCTAACAATTTGATACTGCTCTTTTACAAACTTAGTGTGCTTGGAGTTGTCATGCTACACATAGCAAATTAGTCCAATTTTAATGAAAAAAGGGAAAGTTTTTTGTTTTTTTTAAATATTTTTTTTTTCAATCATTTCACCAAAAGCAAGACAATAATAGCACTAAGACTGAAATGGTTATTAAGTGTGAGAGAATATGAAAAAAAACAAACAAAAAAAAACACTATTAAGGAGAGAGAACAATTAAAGAACAGGAATTAAAAAGAAAGATAATGATTAACATTGCATTTAAGTTTTTGAAGATCAAATTTGATTGCAAAGCAAGAAGTTGGAAGAGAGTTCCACAAGTGAGAAGTGTAATAGAAGAAACTATTAACATAGAATTTACAGTTACATATTACCATTTCAACTGTAAAATACAAGACCTTATTGCCAATTGAAATTTATAAAGTCTTGGTACCATAGAGGAAAGTTCATCAGAACAATTATCATGAAAATATTTATAGAAAAGGCATAGGGAATTTACATTACAGCAGTGGGAAAGTGACTGAGGCAGTGATGCCAGGTCAGAACCAATAACATTGCAAATCCTTTGGATTTTATCAAGAATCTCTAAATATATAGTAGGAGTACAAAACCAGATGCAATAGCAATATTCAAAGCAAGGATGAATGGTAGACTTATGAATATATAGGTTAAATTCTGGCATCAAAAATTGTTCTAGTACAACACAGTGAACCAACTTTCTTAACAGACATCCACACCTCTACTATGAGGGTTCATATAGCCCGCCTAAGTTAAATAAGGTCAATTCAGGTCTGATATGGTTAAAATTTTTTATCCCAAGTAAAAATCATCACAAAAATAGCAAGTTATTTTGTCACAGCGTATTTTCTCTGAAAAAAAAAATGGATTTTCATACTTTTATATTTATAGTGTTAAAACAAGGAAAATATTGAAAAATGACAGTTTTGTCATCATCTGAACAAAATATCAAGGAAACTTTTGATCTGAACCCCATGAAACAAGATATTTTCTGAAAGTAAACAATATGTTCTTTCATTTAAAAGTAAAATTGGCTGGTGTAAACGACTCAAAAAAAACTTTTCAGGGATAAAATGTGAAAAAATAGTGAAAATTTTTAAACAAATATTTTCACCAATAATGGGAAATTAACTTTTCTTTTTTTTAAATCAGAAAGCCTAAATCATAATTAAATTATTTCAGGCATAAAATTGAGAGTTTCAACTTTTGAAGCAAAACAAAATTCCCAGGGGTCTGTTGGTAATTTTCAATGATATGGCTACCAGGGATTAAAAAAATTGATGCAAGTTTTTATTTTTTGTTTATTTTATTTTAATGTAATCTTTCCACTTCATGTCAGTGGAAAATGTTAGACTAAGAAGGCACAATGAGTCATATTCCTGGAGGTTGGCATCAACCATGCTGTCAGAAGACAAAAAAAGCTTCTCTCAAACAATCAAAAGTAGGTACCTCCACTTTTTCACTAAAAAAAACAAAACAGCATAGCATGATGAAAAAAAGGCCCTGAACTTAATAAAAACGTTTTATCATAAAAATGTTTATTATTAAGAGAAAACACCAAAGTATTTTTTATTATTTCATTAAATTTTTTAATAAATTTTCAGCAAGTTTGAAATCGATGAAAAATCTTCTCTTCAAGAAATTAAATTTATCCTAGAAAATTGTTTTTATTGGTCAAAAGCAGGAATGTAAATCAACTTTTTTCTTCAATTATTACTTATTTCTCAAAAATCTGCTTTGAATCATAAAATAAAAAAAATGCAATAAAACTATGACATTTAATTAGAAAAGCTTTTAATTACTTTTATAAATAAGGACACTATTGTCTTAAGAAAAAAAATTTCTTTTTTTTAATGAATAATGAATTTTTACAAGAATTGTTTTCAATTTTTTTTTTTTTTTTAATTTCAATTATAATAATTTATAATATATAAATAGTTTAAAATTCTGCATTACTTTTCCTAGGTTAGGTGATATTGTTATTAAGTGTAAACTATATTTATAAATCAAAAATTGAAAAGTTTAATACAAGTCCTTTTGCATCAAGATTTTAAAAATAATTTTCAATTTTTTTTATTTATATTTCTCTGGCAGATGAGAAATTTAATTACCTTCTATTTTTTTTTTTTCCAATAAAAAAACAAATATCCTTTTCTTTCATTTTCCTTTGTCTGGTCATTGCTATATCTTCAGTCTATTAGAAATCAGTGTTTTTGTCTTGTAGTTTGTTTTTTTCCTTCAATTTACAGTAGTGTCACAGAGCAGCTTGAATGATCGTATTGAAAATCTCCAATCAATTTCCAGTTTGCTGACTAGTAAAGTTGTCATTCTGTTGCATGATAGACACCTGCTTACATATTTCTTTGAAAAATTGAATCAGTTGAAAATGGAGAATTTACTCACACATTTTAACAAAGGAGATTATTCATTAAAGAAATTGATCACTTTTTATCCCTGAAAAATTCTCTAAATATTTGGGAATTCATTTTTTTTTTTTTTCATTTAGAGCACAAAATGTGAAAGAAAATTAGTCATTTACCAAATTTCTGTGTTTTTCCTCATATTTTTGTACTTTGTTATCTTTATTTATTTTTTTTAAGTCTATGGTTCATGTAGTGTGTCCATTTCTTTGAAGGTGTTAAAGGTTTTTAGTTACTGTTTCTATATATGGGTGTGTAGCTGAGTGGTTAGAACCTTTGCTTTCGTTTAAATCTCATCATGGTTGATTTGTCAGGAAGGTAACTTCTTGATGTTATTGATCTGGGAGGAGATCCCGGCATGCAGCACCTTTGGAAAGTGACTAAAAACCATACCACAGGTTGACCCAAGCCTTGTGAGTGTAATTGGGTACACAGAACTATTTGGGAGCTGTCAGTGGTTGTGCAAGCACAAAGTCACAAATCATTTTGACAGAGGGTTTGAGCTTATTGGCCTTGTTCAGACTGTGGATCACACCAAATAATGTGCTCTCTCCCAGAAACTGTAACTAAGGTCTGCTTTGCATAGTTGCAGTATCAACCACAGATGGGCTCTGTGGGTATTGAACAAACACAAATGTGCCTGAGTGGGTGTCTGCCAACCTTACCTGTAGAATGGTGGCTGATTGTAGTTAATGTAGCTTTTCAGGGCAGGCTAGCAAGTAAACAGATTTTCCTTACTTGGAAGACTGTAGCAGCAACCTTCTATCTATCCCTTATCTCCATTTGAACTTGTGCCAAACCAAGTTAAATTTTTGTAAATAACTCTGAATGTAGTTATTATATATGAGGAGGTGCTGAAAAGTTATTAGATCCACTTACTTCTTAAAATCCAACCAAATAAAAAAAAAAACTATTTTTTATTTTTATTTTCTTTATTTTTTGAAGCACTTGGTTGGAACAAGGTCTTTTCATCCTTGTATAATTCTGTATTCATATCACTTAATACTAACCCTATCAGCTAATGATGATATAAATGTAGAACTATCTTTTTCTTTTAATGTGCCATGTCCTTTCAGGATGTAGGCAATCGTGGCTCCCCATCTCCCTCTATCCCTTGCAGCTCTCAACAAGTTATTTCCCTCTGCTTCCTCCCCCCAGACCATATTCTGTCATCCACTTGCTTAAGTCTGCCAGGTATATCACACATTGCTTTCCCTTTTCTCTCTTTCCCTCTATTCTACCTATAAGTATCAGATTCTCCAATCCCTCCTTCCTCATTATGTGTCCCAGAAACTTCAACTGCCTCCTTCTCTAAGACATGTTGCTCACATGCTCAGTTCATGATATCCTTAGCATCCTTCTGTAGAACCACGTCTCTGTCGCCTCAAGTCTCTTCTTCATCTTTGAGGAAATCATCCAACATTTACTGCTATAAAGAAGGACAGATGTCATGTAACAGTTCAGTATTCTTTTCTTTTGTTACCAAAGAAATTCTCCTGTCTCGCAATACTCTGCCCAGCTTTTGGAATGTGTCCTTGGCCATCCCAATATGCCTATGGATCTCAGTGTCGCACTTACTGTCCGCTGTCAAAATGCTTCCCAGATATTTAAACTTCTGTGTCTGTTTGATTCTAATGTTCCCAAACTTCAAATCACATTTTGGGCTCATCCTCCTACTGACGATTATACATTCTATCTTGTAGTTTATGCTTAGTCCTTTCTTCTCACTCTCCAGTGCTACCTTCTGTAGGAGATTTTGTAATTTCTTTTCCATGTCTACTATCAGTACTGTACCATATTCATATCTTATGTTGTTAAGATTGTGGCTGCCAATGCTAAATCCCAGTAGAGTTTCCAATTCTCTCAGAATTGGCTCACTGTATAGGTTGAACAGGTTGGGTGAGAAGACACATCCTTGCCTTATGCCCCTTTCTATTTTTGTATATTCACTGAACTTGTTTCCTATGTGCATGCATGCTGTTTGCTGCCAGTATAGGTTCTTGATTATTCTGATATCTTTCCCAAATTTATTGAAGTTACTGAGCAGTTCCATCAGATCCTTGTGGCGTACTTTGTCGAAGGCCTTTGCATAGTCTATGAAACATAGGTACACGTCCTTCTGCATCTGTTTTGCTCTTTCTGATAACATTCTGAGCATGAATATTGCATTCCTTGTTCTGGTGTCTTTAATGAACACGCACTATTCTTGTCCTATCTTTGGGCTGATTCTGCTGCGCGCTCTGTTCATTAGAACATGGATGATGAGTTTTGTCACGTGGCTCATTAGGCTTATTGTTCAGTGGAGTTTGCATTCATTTGCGCCCATTTTCTTTGGCATAGCTATGAAGATAGGTCTGCTGAGGTCTTCCAGTATATCCCTGCTGTTGTAGATTTCATTTGTTATTTCGGTGATCTTGTCTATGCCAAAGTCATCTAAAGCTGTCAGCATTTCTGTTACAATTCTGTCTGGTCCAGCTGCCTTCTTGTCCTAAAATAAATCTTAGAACAAAAAGTTTCATGAATTGATAAGGTTTACATGGAAATGTGTAAAGATGAAACAAAACTGACCTTTAAATATTCAGTATTTGATTAACAAACAAGAAAATCTTGTTTGATTCTTATTTATATACATCATTCTTGGGACAGTACAAAGCTATTCTGTTTTCTCCTGAGTCCTTTCTTTAAAAGCTGGTTTTCCATTGCCTGTAATCATTCTTTTAAAAAAGTGGGTCATTTTTGTTGTTTGAACAGAGAATGTAATCCATTAAATTTTCTTTCCGTTAACTCATGAAGTACCCAAACATCTTAGTGATACATGTACTCAAGTGTTTTCAAATGCATTCTGACATTCATATAAGATGCATGTGTAGAGTAACTCTGTGATGTCCCATGTCATGTGCCTTGGATTATTTTTAATCAGTTTGCATTTGGCCATTATCAACAACTGCAGACCTGCTGGAACATTGCCAGTCTTCCAAATTAAAATTTCCACTCCACTAGCAATCCATTTACAAACAATACTCTCAGCTAAGTTGTCATTTTCATAAATAATCTTTTTTGCTGTTTTTGTTTATTCTGGAAATAAAAGAACATCAAATGATGAAAATGTATCGCGTTTTCTTCCATTTTCACTTTTAATGTAAAAACATTTAAAATTTACAATCCAGAGATGAATTGTATAGTAAGACATGTTGAAATGACAACTTTTAGAATTATATATATATATATATATATATATATATATATATATATAAATATAAAGAAATATGGTTTTAAGGTGTGCTATATTTATGGGATAAAGTGCTCAATATCAGAGATAGAGCGTATGTAATGTAAATATAAAAGTGAACATTGTAGTCAACACTCTGAGGTGACAGGCTGTTTCATGCTAGATGCAATTGTCAAGCCATGTGTGTTGGGTTTTTCTCAACTATTTATATATATGGGTCAGTGGTGTATTGTGGGTAGCCCATTCTGACTGTTATTTTGGTGGGAGTGGTTTATTTATTTGGGTTAATTTATTTTACTTGTTTTTTTATTTATTTTTATTTTATATATTTATTTATTATTTTTGCTTTTCAATGTTTTAGTAATGTAGTAAAATATTTTTGATTAGTTCAGATCATTTATTTAATAGTTTGTTTTGGTCTGGGAAGGTAATTAAAGCTATTTTTTTATCCAATTGATTGCTGTAGTCTATTCTAACCGTTATTTTGGTGGGGGCAGTTTTTTAATTTGTTTATTTTATTTATTTGGATTGATTATATTTATTTGATTTTGCTTATTTATTTTTTATTTTTATTTATTCTAATGGTTATTTTAGCAGGAACGGTTAATTTATTTATTTGGATTAATTTATTTTACTTGTCTTTTTCTTATTTATTTATTTTTCTTATTATTTTGTATGTTTTTATTTATTCTTTTCAATTTTTGATTTTTAATTAACTTTTTTTTTCTTGGATCATTTATATAGCAGTTATAGCTATTTTTTCATCCAATTTTTGTATTGATTGTTGTAGTCTATTCTAACGGTTATTTTGGCGGGATTGGTTTGTCAATTTGTTTATTATTTGCTTGGTTTAATTTATTTTACTTGTTTGTTAGTATTATTTTGTTTATTTTTATTTATTCTTTTCAGTTTTCAATTTTTAAGTAACACACACACACACACACACACACATGAAAATTTTGGTCATATGTGAATCAAAATCACATGTTCAAATATCATTTATTGAAAATGCTACAAACTTTTTTTCTAACCCAATAACTGGAAGAACCCAGCCAAGCTTATACTTATGAATATCTAACTTGAACTCCTCTTGACAATTCAGTTTTCTGTGATACTAATCACTTGCCCATTGGTATATTTTAGAAATAAATGTTTATATAGTTGCCTACAATTAGGACACTTCCTGTTTATGTTGGTTGACCAGAAATAGCTGCTTTAACCTTTGGTAAACTCTAACGACTTCAGACATCTGCATCACCTATCCATAATTCAGGTCCTAGTGTCCAGCTATATAAGCAGACACTCAATGGCTTTTCTCTTCTACCCAGTATGCAAAGTTGAGGTTCTTTCATTAAGATGATGTTAAACATTTAATCTTGGAAGGCATGAAGAATTGGTGGGGTTCATTTCTTCCTCTTCATCTAGAACATGCTAGTAGCAAGACCTTTTGTCAAGATATCTAGCAATTAATTCATACCTTTTACAATTGCCTTAGTGAAAAGCACAGTCATTACTAGAAAATTAATTCTTGTCTTTATAACCGTTACTCTTGGCTGCTCAGTCAATGAATGCTGAATGTTTCCTTATAATATTACAATTACCATTCTATCGTAGTTAAACATGGATTTAATATAAATTTGAATTTTAGAAGTCGAGAAAATTATTTTTTAAACTAAATTTTGTATGCTGACAAATATGGCAATTCCTCTTTTTAAAATGAGACAAAATTTATTTCTTTTATTTTTAAAATTAACTTCTGGTAACATTTTTATGACTTGCTTAAAAAAAGAAAATTGTGCAACATTTTTCTTGCTGTTCTGTGCTTTAACTTCTGAATGTTGTTTTTTTTTTAATCCAAAATTAAAATTTGAATTTATCTTTGTCAGATGCTGCTTTTGTTGAATTACTTTTTACTAAAAGAAACAAATGTAATAAGATAGTGTTGAAAATGACACCTTTTTAAAGCTCACCATCCAGTGTGATATGGGAGATTGTCAAATGTGTTGTTTGATATCTGTACTTTTAAGAAAAGGCAAGAGACTCTCCTTTACCTAGATTGTCTTTGAAGATCTGAAGAAGGTTCTTCACACCCACTCAGAATTTCTAAGTTGGGAGATATCACATAAGTTGTTTGCAATTCTTTTAGATCTGATCAGGAATAAGTATTACAATTCACCCAATGGTCAACAGCTATTTCTCTAAAATTTGTAATAAATAATCCAGCCTAATTTAACTAAATCTTTTATTTTGCCTTAAATTATACCTTAGCTTGACAGCCTGACCATTTTCCAGACCAAAATGATATTTTTAATTGGCAACTTCTAGTTATGGGGTAATCCTGTTTAGTTTTATGAGCTGCTACTTATCTCTACAATTCAGTCTACTATCAACTGTCATCGGAAATTGGTTCAGATTTTTCTTTTATTATTTTTATCATTTTCTTATCAGGTTTGTGGATTACATTCTATACTACTGGATCAGTATAGTGCATGGCATTTTTCAAGATAACAATGTTGTTTTAAAGATTTGGCTACAGTTCTTTCCTTCTACTTTCAATATGGAATATGGAGAAGACCATCTTGAGGGAATGTTCGACCTGAAACTAATCCCTGAATTTGATGGTTCAGATTGGGGTCTCATTATCATTGAATGCTTTGAAAAGGCTGAACTAGTCTGTGATCTGTGCAGCGTGAAAAACATTGCTAGCATTCTATCACTTTGATTGACGAGAGGCATGTTCACATTGTTCCAACAACTTGGCAAGGAAGAAAGAAAAGATAGAGGAAGTATGAGGGATGCCCTGTACATTGCCTTTGCCACAGACCCATTTGTAACATACAATCAGCTTGTAGCTAGGCGCTTGAATTCAAGCGAATCTGTAGGTATCTACTTGTCAGACCTCCGTAGGCTGTCAGCCTTGTATGGAGGGATGTGTATTTGTAGCAGGGTTTCCTGAGCACATCAGGAAGCTGCTTCTTGCTTCCTCTTGAATGGATGCACTGGATGTCAACAGCTATTAGACTGGGCTAGAGCCATACTGAAGGATAAAACACTGGTGTTGGAATTGATTGTGGAACTTGCAAAGCCTGTGTAAATAGGTACAAACTTGACGTCTGCCAATGATACAGTGATATCGTTTGCCACAGATGTTGTGGTGCTAAGCACTTGGCTAGATATTGTTTGAGTTGATGAACTGGGCAAAGTGGGTGTCAGCGAGGAGACAAAGCCACCCAGTGCTATTGCTGTAGCAAACTGGGCCATATATCATGGAAATATGCAGGAAATGGATCAGGGGGAACAGACATCAGTGCTAGTCTCATTTCCTGCCCAGATATAAATGTGGCGCTGCTTGTAGACAATGTGTTGGTTGATTGGGAATGCTGTTCAGCTCCCATTGATTCTGACTGCTCTTGGTCGATAATTAGTGCAGAGCGATGCTAGTTGTGGATTGAAAAGCACGTAGATGTGGAAATGATCAGTGGCAGAAGGCAGGTGTGTTGTGGTATCAGGACATTTGTGGCAGTCATTATCTGACACTAACAGATTGTGGCCTGTCACGTTTTTTTTGTGTGGTGGCCGTTACACCCCCAAGACTTATTGAGTATCATACATAAGCTGGAGTCTGTGTTCTGTGAGATGGAACTACCACATGAGATACTCACAGACAATGACACCATCTTCTGCAACAAGGAATTCAGGGCCTTTGCTCCTGGATAGGATGTTCATTTGCAATTCTGATGTGCACATGTCCTGGCAGGAAATGGAATAACAGAGCAGTGTCACAGAAGTGTCAAGAGGATTGCAGCCAGGATAAGTGTAGTGTTGAAGAGGCCACCGACTGGTACAATGTAAACCCCAAAGATGACACCATATCAATAACGGCACCTGCAAATCAAGTCTACAGATACAAAGTTCAGCTTAAAGGGCTTGATTCAGTGCCTCCAATGTGGGCCACAACCAGTACAAAATGGGAAACCTGTGTGAGTAAAGACCTCACACAATCAGTGTACAACAATTTTGTGAAAAGGATGTATTACTGGACTTGTTAGTCTGCAGTCAGTCTTAGTGAACGGAATGCTCTGCCAAATCAGGGACCTTCGTCCTTCCCTGAGTTCACAAGTAGTGAAAATGTATGTCTGAAAGTGAGAATGAAATCCCTGTGAGCATAGATAGGCCAGATGATTCCATGGAGGAACATGAACAAGTCCCACTTCAGAGAAACACTTGATGAAAGAGACCTGCTCGAAGCTGTTGTGTCAGTGATCAGGAGATCAGGGAGAGGTGTTGTGAATGCATGTCAGTAAAGATGTAAAAGAGACCTTTCATTGCATGTGGACATGTTTTTCAACACCAGTTACATCCAGGTTTTTCCCATTAGCAGTGGGACAGTTTGGCATGTCTATATACAAGATATATACTGGTCAAGAACCAGGTCTTTTGTAAGATGCCTCATGCCAATAAGAGTTGGTAAGACACAATGTCTCATGAAGTCTGTTCCATGGGCATTTTGTTCTTCAAGTTGATGTGGTTTCAGTATTATTTTTGTTACCTCCCATCTCCTTCCCCTCTTTGCCTATTACCCCCATAGTTTCTGGGAGGGCAATTGGCTAAGTGTCCCCCCCCCCCCAATTTTTGCTTACATTGCAACACTTATATTTATTTCTGAGTTCAAATCCAATGGTTTCCAAAATATTAGCATCACTTACTGAATAAAATCAATTTTCTGAATTGATTTTTACATCTTATTGTTTCTCTAAACACATAGAATAAAACAGTCTTTCTTTAGAAACCTTCTATTACTATTATAGGAAAAATCATGGGGTAAACTACCTTATTCTTGATTGTTCATTCAGACCTATTTGGAGATAAGCTACATTTTATCCTATTACAAAAAGACAAAAGTTTCTTTGTTTTTCTAGTGTTTCCCTCTTTTGATTTTGCACATTTGATATACAATTGTAAGCAATTAGCATACAACAAGGGTCCAGTTTTTAACTGGACATATCACACCATTTTGTCTTCAATTCTTCTGTGTCAGTGTGAGAAAAAATGGGAAAGGTTCTGTGTACATTCATAAGGGAACATAAGGTGAAATAATGCCATAGCAAAGCAAAGAAAACACAAATCCCGCTTTTATGATATTGGTTTATTTATTCACTTATCTACCTTGTATGGCCTGGTGGGTAGATAGCTGATACTTAGGACATTTTTGTTGCTACCTTTGTCTTCTTTCAGATTAATGTATCAGATCTTCCCTTAACCAGTAAGAACTCTGACTTTGCATCTCTCTCTTGTTCTAACCACATCTCTCATCACTCTGACTGCTGACTCTCTTTCACCACCTCTACCCATCTCTGCATCATAAATTACATCTTTCTGACTCTGCCTGTCTACATATTTGGCCAACCAACAGCTTGTCACTGACCATTTTGATCATTTAAGCCTGCAGTTGGAACTCTCAATCTTCTGACTGAGTAGCACTTGAACCTGAAAGTTTTAATTCATTTATTTATTTGCTTTGCTTTACTTATCTTATTCATGGACAGTGGGTGTCTATTTTGAATCTAGACTGTACTATTTGTTATAAAACACCAGACTCTTCATTCCTGGATGAAATAATTTTGAACCCACTTGACTGTTGGTGTTCTAATCAAGGTTAGATCCCATTATCTCACACAGCTTCGGGTTGAATCTTTTTAAGATTCCAGTTTAGTGCTGTTGTGAAGTTAAGTCTTTCTTGTTACTACTCAATGCTCATGCGTCATGACTCCTCCTCCTAATCAGTCATTATATAGTCTGGGTATAATTAGTTAATCTACATATATATATCTCTATAATGAAGGGGTTCTGTGCCGATTGTTTTCTTGTGCTTCTATCATTTCATTTTCAGGGATTCTTTCTCTCTCCCAGTCTCTTAAGGTATTTCTTTCCTTCTCCCAGGCTCTTAAGGTATTTCTTTCCTTCTCCCAGGCTCTCCGGGTATTTCTTTCCTTCTCCCAGGCTCTCCAGATATTTCTTTCCTTCTCCCAGGCTCTCCGGGTATTTCTTTCCTTCTCCCAGGCTCTCCGGGTATTTCTTTCCTTCTCCCAGAGACTCTGCGGATATTTCTTTCCTTCTCCCAGGCTCTCCGGGTATTTCTTTCCTTCTCCCAGAGACTCTCTGGATATTTCTTTCCTTCTCCCAGGCTCTCCAGGTATTTCTTTCTCTCATTCTCATGGCTGTATTTGTGCATTGACTGGCATTTCACAGTTTCTGAATCGTATTGTCCTTCTTGAGCATCAATATGTTCATCTTCAGACATTTCATTACTTGAGGTATCCATGGACATTTCTTTGTCAGACATTTCCTCCTGCAAGGGTAGGTTTTGGTTTTGTTTAGCACTGTCATTACTTGAGGTATCTGTGAACATTTCTTTGTCACTTTTCTCCTTGTATTCATCTCATTGTCCTACTTGATTTGCATGGGCTATGCTACTCCCATATTTTCTTATTATTGTGTTATGTCTTTTTTGCATTAAAAAATTTGCCTTCTCTGGGAGTGTCTCCTTATTTTTCATGTACCACATTTTCTCATTCGTAGAATATGACATGGTTAAAGGAGCTCTGATCTGTCTTCCCATTAAGGCTGATGGAGTCCCTAACCTTCCTGTATTTGGTATGGTGCAGTAACTTAAAAGCAGTCTAGGTAAAAACTTATTTCTCTTTTTGTTGAAAACATACCTTCAAGCCGATCTTTATGGTCTGTACCATCCTTTCTGCTATCCTATTCAATTGGGGATGATATGGAACTGTCTTGTAAGGCATACATCCTATTTTCCTTAGTCACAAATTAAGTTCTTTATCACAAAACTCTGGGGCATTGTTGGACACCAGGGATTTTAGTATTCCATTTTATGGTGAATATAACTCTTAAAACTTGTTTTACAGTAGAACTTCTTTCTGGCACACTAATTACCTCAGGCCAGCCTGAAAAAGAGTACACTAATATTAATAAGTTTTACTCCACTGACCTATGTGTGATTTATGTGAATCCAATTCCATAGTTCTGATTCTTTAGGCCAAGAATGTAATTTACTTTATGTAAAGTTCCTTATTTCTTTACATTTTGGACATCTTTTAACATATTCCTCTGCCTCTTGTGAATATCCTGACCACCATTCTTCAAACTTTAGCCTTTTTTGTGTGGCCACTATTCCACAGTGTATGTCATCATGTACACTTTTCATTACCAGATTTTTTGTATTTCTGGAGGGATCACTAAATTACCATTACAAACTGCGTCTTTCTGCCCAAGAACAATTACTCCATTTATTATTTATTATTCTTGATATTATGCTGCTTAGTACTGGGTCTTGTGTAGTTTCTGCAGTCATTCAATTCACAGACAAAATATTGGTCTCTACCCAATGTAAAAAGGTTTCCTCATTGCAACCTTGATGATGCATCTATGTGAGGTATCGTATTTTCCTTTAATATATTCTATATCCAAGTCAAAAGCTATCAATATTATCACCCACCTTAATATGTTGTGACTTTGTGTAGTTCTTTTCTTGGATTGAATATAAATTGTCATGTTCTATGATCAGACCTTAATAGAAATTGTTTCCCAGTTAATAATTGACTATCCTTAATTGTCGTCCAAATAATTATGAAAGCTTACTTATTGATGTTTGAATAATTAAATTCAACTTTTATCAATCTTAATAGATACATTATTGGATGTCCTTCTTGGGATAATATTCCAGATATTGAATGCTTACTGGCATTTCTAGTTGCTGTAATTTCCTTTCTGGTGTCAAATATTTTACTACTGGTTGGTTTGTGAGGATTAACTTTAGCTTATCAAAAGCAGTTTTCATTTCTTTTGTCTACACAAAATCAACATTCTTTTTTCTCAGCTTGGCAAATCGTTCAGTTAAATCTGTATAATATAATACATATTGCTGATAAAAGTTTACTAATCCCCCAAAGTATTCCAGTTTTTTTTTTATTAGTGGATACTATTACATTTAGTATTTTTTTTCTATTAACACTTGATATGGTGATACCCCTTCTTTTGAAATGGAATATGTCAAAATTGATACTTTGTTACTATTATGTATGTGTTTTTTATTTATTTTTTTATTTTCATTCCTGCACTCTTCAACCCATCTAAAATGAGGCTTGTTTTCATTTTTAATTCTCTTTCATTGATAGCATCTATGCATATATCTTGTTGATAACAAAACAAATTTTTTATGTCATTCCTTATGACTTGAAAAATATCACTTGCTGTCTTTATCCCATAAGGCATTCTTTTCTAGCATAATAAACCTATTGGCAAATTTATTGTTATTTCTTTGAAATTTTCATCTATGGGTATCTGATGATATTCAGTTTGTAAATCTATTTTAGTAAAAATCTTCATTCCTGTTAAGGAATGTAAGGACACTTCCACATTTGGTATGGGATATGAATCTGGGCATACTGTATGATCCACTCTTACTTTATAATTGCCACATATGTGGAAGTCGTCTCCACCTGATTTTCTCTGGGCTACAATAGGGGATGCTCATTTGCTTCCAACACTTGTTCCAGTAGGTCTTGCTCAACCAACTTCTGTAGTTTTCTTACTACTAATGGTAACAAATGTATTGGTAGTTCACATGCCTCATTGTAGAAGGGGGTAACAGTTTCTTTAGGCTTGCTTTGTAGTTTTTTAACATGCTTGTTTCTTCTATTTTTACTGCATTAATTAATTTTGTGTAATTCATGTTAAGTATATCATTTCCAATAAGTCTGTGATTTGATGGCTATTTTTTAAAATTTGTTTTTCAATTCTATGGGACCTTCAAAATATCTCAATGTCTTTATAACTGACTCATCAAATTGGTGTAACTGCATATGGCTCTTATGCAGTTTGGGTTTGCCTATGTGCCCCTAAAAGTTTCTAGGGATCAATGTTACTTTGCTGCCAGTATTCATTTGCCTGTCCAACAGTACATCATTTATACAGGTTTTTTAATAAAATGTTTTTTGTTTTGTTTTTTCCAATGAAAAAATTCCTATATTTTTTTTTTCAATTCTTTCCACTTTTTTCTTTTTAAATTTGCACATTGCTTGAAAATGCTTCATTTTTACACTTTTTTTCCAAATGCTGAACATTTCTCTTACTTTATGTTGTGTTCATATTCACAGACTGCATTTTTTTTACAGTTTTTTTTTCAACATTTATGTATCAGCAACCTCTGGTCAATTCTCTGACTTATTAAATTTTTGTATTAGTTCCTGCTGTTGAATAAATTCAATGCAGCTAGAGAAAGATATGTTTATTAACTGCAATTGTTCTAACATTTTATAGCAATGTGTTGCATTATGTAGTCCGTCAGTTAACCTCATCTGAATTAATTGTTCAGTTATTTGGCTTTCTTTACAGTTTTTTTCAAACTCACAATATTGAGATGCATTTTTTAGATGAAGTAAAAATGTTGTCATTTGTTTATCAGCTTTTTTGTATCAAATCCATGAATTTTGTTCTTTCTGTAATGAATAATCTCTTTTTTGTTTGCATATTTTTATGTATTATTTGAATTATTTTGTTGAAAGTCAAACTTTCCAATTGCATTGGGTGAGCCAGAGTTGTAATTTTCATAATATCTTCAAACCCTGCTGTGGTTCAACAAAGACGATTGGTTATTTAATTTTCTCCTCCTGTTTCTTTGCTGTCTCTTAATTTCTTACTCCTCACTTTAGCCACAAATGCTCTGATCCATGCATCCAAAAAATCAGGATTCTCTAATGATAAAGTGTATCCTATTGGTGATGCCATTGTTGTGAAGTCTTAAGTTCTTCATGTTACTTCTAAATGCTCATGCATAGTCACTCCTCCTCCTCCTAATCGGCATCATTATATAGCCTGGGTATTCTGGATATGCTAATTAGTTAATCCACATAATTAATCTACAAGTGCATTATTATGAAAATAGCAAGGAAATCATAGGATTTAGAGCATAAAAAGGTGAACATATCTGCTGTGACTTCATATCACATACATAGAAACCTGATCACGGTTTATATTTCTAACATAAGGTATTGTATTTATTCACATTATTTACATTGTTCGGACTGTTGTCCTCATATTTATTGCCATATTCACAATGTTTCAGCCATTGTATGCTCTGGCATTCATCAAGTGATTGGAGTTTTGAAGTGAGCCCTTTATTTCATCCACCGAGGATAGATTGTTCTAGTTCTATGTGCCATGCCTCTTCCAGATGTGTCAGCCATAGGGTTGGCTTTAGTGATGTGGATCCACATCACTAAAGTTAAAGGGAATTAACTGAGATACATAAATGACACCTTCATACTCTCAGCACGCCAGGAAGAGGTCCAGCTATTACTGGACCATGTAGACTCAATAAGATCATCAATACAATTCACAATGGGGAGAGAAAATGATGAACACGCATTCCTGGATGTACTAATATTTCAAACAGAGCATAGGTTCAAGACATCCATATACCACAATCCAACATTAACAGGAAACTCCCACCACCCATACAATGTAAAGAAAGGGATCGTCTGCTGCTTACAACATCGAGCAAAAGTCGTAAGTGGTGACCCAGAGACATATGAGCAAGAAATGGTCAGTATAAGCAGTACCCTACAATGTAACAACTACCCTGAGTATATGGCAGCAGCTCCAACAAACTTGAGATAGAAAGGTATAAGAGGATAAGACTTGGAAAACAGCTTCAGTCTGCTTACTCTATGTGAAGGGATTATCAGAGAAAATACAAAAGATCTGTGGTTCATATAACCTCAGGGCAACCTTCAAAAGTGGTTTGACACTTTGCAGATATCTCTTCCGAGTAAGACCGCCCCCCTCCCATAGAGGAGAAAATGACTAAGGACTGTGTGTACGCCATCCCATGCAGCTGTGGTAAGAAATATAAAGGAAAAACAGGCAACCCCCTTAAAGTGAGACTGCAAGAACATCGTAAAGCTGTAACATGGGAAATAGAAAAATCAGACATAGCTGACCACATATGGAGAAAAAAGGGTGATCACCACCCCCTGTGGGATGAGGTTGAAATAATAGAGAACATCACAGGAAAATATGAAAACTTAAGGAATGAGCATATATGCTAGGTCACAAAAATCTCCTAAGCTGGCCAAGCATAGAATTAAATACAATATCACAACCACTAATATGGAGTGCTAGAAAAAAAAGCAAAATTGCAATATGAGTACTGGTAAAAAAAATGTCCCAGTGGATAACAGTGTTGGTTGGATCCAGTGACTTGACGTAAAGTATTGTGAGTTCACTACCTGGCTACTGCAGTGGTGAACAAAAAACTTGAGGAGTTGAGTTAAAGGGTAACAACTGAGACATCTGGAGGAGGTTTGGCAGAGAACAATCTACCTTGGTGGATGAAAGAAAGGGTTCACTTCAAAATTCTAATCACCTGATGAAGGCTGGAACGTACAACAGCCAAAATATCATAAATATGGCAATAAAGATGAAGACAACAGTTTGAACAATGTAAATAATATAAATAAAAACCTGATCTACTTTGATAAAGATAACTTTGCAAGTTGGATTTAGTCAAATGCAAAATATTATTTAAAAGAATTCTTTAAAAAAACCTTTTCAACCAAATAAAGTAAGATATTGAAAGTCAAACAGGAAGATTGTTCTGTTGTTTAACTATGTGATATGTCAGGGTTAACAATCAACTGGGAAAACATGGAAAACAGAATAAGAGAATTAATGTCAGGCAATTTTATAATGTAACTTGACATGCATTGAATAACATATGAATATGCTTCTTTTTTTTCTTTCTTTAAATTAAAAATTGTTTGAAACTTTAAGCTAATTGTTATTTATGTGATATATTTGTTTTCTAGGATTAGGATAATTTAAATAAAAATGTATTTCTTTGTCCATTCATCTTACTATTATCTCTCTGCTACATGATATTCCAAAATCAAAGAATTTCAGTGGAATTTTTCAAGGACATCAGGCAGTTTTATTGTGTTCATGCTGGGAACCCTGTTTGAAAAATCTTCAGGCTTTTCTAATTTTTGATTCTTTGTGAGAGAGAGAGAAGGAAGGAATGTTTCTATGAATTATTTTATTTGACAATTATATTGACTTTACTTCTTTGGATCACAAAGTTGTAGAAGATCTGTGCTTATTCTCAATTTATAATTCAGCACAGAAGTAGAATTCTTTACTTAGATATTGTCTTGTACTTTTTCAGCATGAGAAAAACAACCTTCGTTGCAGTTCACTCCTCCACCCAATCAATTCCATTTCTTGGAAGAATGTAGCATTTTATACCAAGGATATTTTTTCTACTAAATATCATTTTCTGAAAGGATGCAGGAATTTTGAAAACTGCAATTCTTTCTCATCTTTTCAAATCTGTTAAGGTTTCCTTTTTTTGTGATATCAAAATTCTATTAGCAACCAGATGGGAATTCTTATTCTAAAAAGAAATTTGGCATCAAAAGAAATCAAATTGACTGATATTTATTCATTGGCTATTTGTAGTGGAATAAAACTGACCATACAATAATTTCTGTATCAACAACATTTGCAAGTGAACAGATTTCTAGTCACCATTTTTAACAGACTTGTGTATTTATTTAATGATTTCATGGATCTTATGCTTTTATAGTCTCTATGCTATTTCCTCAAAGAAATAATATATTTCCTGGCTAAAATCATATTTGTGGTATACGTATTTTGATGAATGCAAAAACAGCCAATGTTGAAAGAAATAATTTTAGTTTTTACTGTGCATCAAAATATCATTCTCAATTCAATTTCTGTTAACACTGTGTATATTGCTTGTCATTTTTCTAACTTTTTCCTCTAGTCCTTTGTCTACTCTTATGAATCAATTCCGAAACCAGTCATCAGCTGCACATTGAAAATTCAAATGTGCCACACTTCCTTCTTCCAAAATTAGTCCTCATTCTGTTCACTTTTCTTGTAATACAATTGGTAAAATTAATCAGTCTATTGATAATTGTTTTGCTTTTAATTAGCAAAAAAAAATCTGTTATTTATTAATTACTGAACAAAATTGTTTCAGTTGATATTTCTCTTGTTTAATTGCTGACAGTTTTTTCTCTGTAATCAGATCAGTCTTTTTCTCTTCTGTATTAAATGACTACTTGCTTTTCTTTTATCTCTCACACACACACACACCACACACACACACACACACTCTCTCTCTCTCATTAGTGATTGATGTGAATTTTTCTCCTAATTGAAAACTATTGTGGCATTCATTTTACATTGCATTTTTTAAATTTCTTCTGTACAAATAAAAAAGAATGAAAGCACTTTCAAAAGAACTTGTCTTGAATTTTTTATTATTCTATTGGCTGTTTTCTTATTTTTCATTCAAATTGGATTTTACTTGAAATATTAAACTATTTTTGTCATGAATAATTGAAATAAGTCACACATAGGTTTAAAATAAATTTAATTTTTTCTTTCTTTTTCCAAAAGTTGGTTGTTTCATTGTCAAGCTTATGAACTATTTTCTTGTTTAAGATTTTTGTAAATGTTTTTTGTGTATTGATAGTTACCAGTTAAATTTCTGTTTTGTGAAACATTTTGAACAAAGAAAGCACCAGTTTTCAAATCTCGGGATACAGCTATATTTCTTTTAATGTTTACCTGAGAGTGTATGAATAAAAATCAGAAGTGTGTGTGTGTGTGCAACAGAAAATCTTCATGTGCTTAACTGCTGTGTTTTAGTTAATGATAAAAGCTTATAAAACAAGTAGCTTGTCAATCTATCATTAAAAAATGTTTCTCCAACTATTATTTTGGTGAGGAAGGCATCAGTAAATGTTATAAATAGGTCAAAACAAATCTTGCTCTTTTTATTTTCATTTACAATAACAACATCAAACTGCAGTGCATTAATTTTCTAATATTTCTATTTATTGGGTTTTAAAAATGCAGTTTATAATTACATTTCAACAGTAAGGTTCAATAATATTAATAATATTCTACCCGAGGGAAGAAGGAAAAAAAAGAGTATATGCAAAATAAGCACATCTACAAGAGGTATTTTCCACCTGTTCCAGAAAAAACTTCATCAGAAACAAAGAAAAAAGTACTGAACTGTTATGTGATATCTATCTTCCTATATGGCAGTGAATGTTTGACAATTTCCTCAAAGATGAAGAGACTTGTAGCAACAGAAATGTAGTTCTACAGAAGGATGCTGAGAGTAACCTGGACTGAATATGTGTGCAATGACAAAGTTTTAGAGAAAATGGAACCAAAAAAGGAAACTGATACTTTTAGGTACCTCCACGAAATGTAAAAAAAAGAGCATAGCTTGATGAAAAAGATGCCAAACTTGACAAAAACAAAACAAAATTTTATCGTCTAAATGTTTGTTATTATTAAGAGGAAAGATCAAAGTATTTTTGTGGGTTTTTTTACATTTTTTAATCGTTACTAACACGTCCGAAAATTTCGTTAAAAATCTTGTTTTTTTTTTTTTTTTTTGAGTCAGCAAAATTGACCATTTTTTTACATTTCATAGAATCAATGAAAATCTCAGTTTGAAATTTTTTAAATATCGATTATCATTTTTTAAAAACTTATTTTAAGAAAATCAGAAATTATAATGTTTATTTAAAATATTTTGAAGAAAGCTTAACTTAGCTTTTGCGCCGAAAGCTTAACTTAGCTTTTGCTCTGACATTGCGATGACGTAAACAAAAGAAGACTTTAACCAAAATTTCGAACGTGTTAGAAAATATTAAAAATTTTAAAAAAATAATTAAAAAATACTTTGGTCTTTCATCTTAATAATAACATAAGTATTTTGACGTTAAAAATTTATTTTTGTTAAGTTTGTGGCATTTTTCATTACGCTATCTGTTTTCCTGCGAAAACAGTGAAGACGCCTACTTAACATCAGGAAGAGAGTTGAAATTTCTAGAGCATATGATGAGGGAGGAGGGCTTGGAAAATCTGATAGTCACAGTATAGATTGAAGACAAGAGGGACAGAGAAAAAGAACACATAACATACTTAGAGAACTTGTTGAAATGGATTACAGAACATTTAGGAGAAATAACAAAAAGACGAAATTTATTAAGAGCTACAAAAATAGGAAATTATGGAAAGCCAATGATGGCCAACGTCTTGAAGGGACACAGCCCATAAAGAAGGCTTTTAAATTATTGCAGCTGGAAGAAAAATATATCAAGTCGGATGTTTCTTAAAATACGTTTAAATACGTTAAAGCATTTCTTGCTTCTCACAATAACCATAGCACAGAAATGCAGAACATGTTTCAGTCCTTCTCCCTTATTGAAAAAGTTGATTCAGTTTTGGAATTTATTAATTGGACTTTGTATTTGTTAATTTATAAAAAATTTTAATGCTTGATTTTTAATTTCTTCTTAAGGCTAAAGACACGTAGTCCCAGATCACCTGTGTTTGGAATGATGTGGCTGACTGAATTTACTCGCCAGATGCCCCCTCGTTTACGTCATTGGTGTGACCAAGGGGATAACTTGCAACGTTATGGATGGCTGAAGCATGATGGCATTAATTTTGGTGTGCAAGAAATTGTAGAAGACCAGTACACCATCAGGACAGAATTTGTCAAAAGGCCTGGGGGTGATTATGGTGGAGATTGGACTGCAAGAGTAAAACTTATTCCAAAAGTAAGTATATATAATAATTGTTTGTCATTGCACTTTGCCATTATTAATCACAGATATTAATTTCTTAAATTTTGGAATAGGTTTAGAATTTGCCTAGCATGTAAGGTAGTTTTGATCTTTTAGTTGAGCTAGCAGTTAATTCTGTTTTATCTTCACGTAATTCACTCACCTACACTCAGTATTTAAAGACTTGCAATGTTTTGATAACTGTCATTTGAAGAGATAAAAATTATTTCTTGCCATCATGATGATATTTATTCCATGCAAACATTTTAACATGACTTGTCTTCATTAAATCCCAATAATGTTTGTGTCATCTTGATTGGTGAAAATTTGAGAAATTTCCAAGATTTGAAACCTAAACTTAAAGTAATTTTTCCAATGGTTTTTATTTATATAATATATATATATATATATATATATATATATATATATATATATATATATATATATATATAAGGAACCGGTTATAGTTGTTCCAACGAGAGAAAAGTGTATATTTTAAAAAGAAGCGAGAGACTACAAATGTTTTTGGTTATAATGAGGATTTTTTTAAATATATATTATACTTTATTTTCTATACCATTGTTTAACCATTGTCTTTTTTGTGTAGTAGTAACCCAAATGTTTCTTCTTGGACTGGTGGCAAAAGTGTTCTTCTGCTTGAGGGTTAATAAAACAATTAAGATTAGTCAGATAAAGGGCAAAGGAAGGGTGTCTTCAGTCTTATCTTTTTATGACCCCCCCTCCCGTATCTTCCTAGATCTACTTCCATATTTGTGTATTGGTGCATGTGTGTTTTTCCCAGTATGTGTATGCATATTCTTTCTCCATACATACATACATACTGTCTTATTATAAGGAATCAGTATATATAGACAGTGGTTAAACATCGTAAAACAAAGAAAATTAATTCCTTTTAATAATATGTGGAAAATTACATTCTTTGCCTGATGAAAGTTGCAAAACTGGAAACACATGTAGCAAAAATATGGAAAATAAAATATATATTTAAAAAATCCACATTATAACCAAAAATGTTTGCAGTTTCTCTCGTCTTTAATAAAATACACACACACACACACACACACACACACAGGTTGGCTGAAAAGTTCATAGGCTGACCAAAATACAATTATGGAATATGATCAAATGATTTTTCAACATTGCGTTTTTTGCTGTTCATACACTTCTTCCATTGGTGTTGTAGCTTTCATCCATTTGGTGAAAAAAGTCAACAGCAGATATCATGTCCTCATCACTGTGATACTAGTTCTTAGCCAAGTGTTTTTTTTTATGTTGGGGAGCAGATGATAGTAATATGGGGCCAAATTAGGAGACTAAGGAGAGTACTCAACCAGTTCAAAGCTACATTGATGTACAACAGCCATTGAAACAAAGGATATGTGTGCTGTAACGTTGTCCTAATGAAACAAGACCCCTTTTGTCAGTTTTCCTAGGCTGGGGATTTATTGTTGATAGCCATTTGTAACTGCCTCAGAAATTAGGCATAGTACTCTCCATTGATGTTGTGAACCTTTTGAAGATAGTCAATAAACAATACTTTTTCATCCCCCAAAAGTGAAGCCATTACCTTCCTTGCAGTTGAAACAATCTTGGCCTTCTTTGGAGCTGGTGAGGAGGGGTGTTTCAACTTTATGGATTGTCTCTTTGTCTCTGGTTCAAAGTGATGAACCCAACACTCATACTGGGTTAGGAAACATTCAAGGAGACTAGCTGGATATGCCCCAAGTAATATTCGATTTTACCATGATGTGATCAGCTTGTTGCACTTTTGATCAGGTTTCAAACAGAAACCTTCATCATGCCAAGTTCATTGTGCGGAATATTCTCAACTCTATCACAGGATATGCTAATAGCATTGTCTATTTGATTTATAGTCAATCACCCGTCATCCATTGCTAGTAATTACATTTGAAGTCTTTTATCAGTCAGATGTCAGTTTACCTGGAAATAAACAATGCAGTTATTAATAATAAGAGTTGAAATTAATGCATACAAGATTTCACAGCTCTAGCATCACTTCTTCATAGTCAGCCTATAAAGTTTTCAGCCCATCCTCATATACAATGATAAAAATATAGTTTTAAGTTATGCTATATTTATGAGTAAAAGTGCTCAACATCAGTGATAGTGTATGTATGTATCTATAAAAGTGGACACTGAGTGGCGACAAGGTGTTTCATGCTTGAACATCATATATATAATCATTTTAAAAATAGTTTTAACCATTTTTACCTAAATGTATTATAGTTTCATTTTCTTTAATTTTTGATAAATTTGATTAATTTTTTACTGAAATTATCAGACTAGATTTTAGTTCTTGCTTCCATTTGGAAGAGAAAGACAACTTCATAGTTGGGTTTTAATTGTGTTTTTCTTTTATTTTGCAATAAATGAATATCTTGATTTGTTTTTAAATAAATTTTAATGTAGTGGGAACCAATTCTAAAAAGAATAAAGCCATTTTGGCTTAATAATAAATAGTTTAAAATTATTTGTCTAATGTGACTGATGTTTTGTTTTCAGACTTCTGTAAGACCTGTGGTTGTGTCATTAATGTTCTATTTGGCATTGGATGGCAGTGGAAATCTACAAACTTCAACAGCCCAAAATCGTTTAAAATTAATTTCTGGTTTTACTGAAGAACTCGGGGATTTTGAATTAAAATTTAGTAAATCTTCTTCTTCGTACCAGAAATATCATTATTTAGTGACTTATGTTTCAAACTTGGACCATTTAACAGAAACGGTTCAAAACCATTTCAAGAGGGAAACTTGGGATAAAGGAAAGACTCTTCCTTATTTTGTACTCGGTGGAAGATCTGTTCCGAGAGATGCTCCGAGCGGTCCAAATTTTGTAGTGCATCAAATTACTGCCTCACTGCCAATGGAAATAGAAATCTTATTTGAGTCGCAGAGTTTTAAAAGAGAGAATTCTCTCCAAGGAGAAATCTTTACAACTTTGCTGAATAAACATATTGAACAATTTGACAATCAATTTGAAAACCGATTCCACTTATATGAGAAAGGTTTTAAAACTGAAGAAATAAATTTTGCCAAAGCTGCCTTAAGTAACATGATAGGGAGTATTGGATATTTCTACGGGTCATCTGCTGTTAAGTCTGTGTACACACCCGAACCTGTAAACTATTGGGATACAACATTATATACTGGTGTGCCCTCAAGATCATTTTTCCCTCGTGGGTTTCTGTGGGATGAAGGCTTTCATAATTTGCTCATTGTACAGTGGAACCCGACAATATCACGGGATATCATCTCGCATTGGTTGGATTTGATCAATATTGAAGGTTGGATACCACGGGAGCAAATTCTTGGTTCTGAAGCTCGGAGAAAAGTACCAGCTGAGTTTGTTGTCCAACATAACACAAATGCTAATCCACCTACATTGTTCCTTCCCTTGCAACAAATTATCAAACAATTGGTGATGAGCAATAAACAAGAAGACCGAACTTTCCTGAAGGCTGTTTATCCTCGTCTGAAAGCTTGGTATGCCTTCTACAATGAAACACAGGTTGGCAGCCTTCCTGGCACTTATCGTTGGCGAGGGAGGGACCCTTTTGTTAAACGTGAGCTGAACCCAAAAACACTAACCTCCGGGCTGGATGATTATCCTCGAGCATCTCACCCAACAGATTATGAGCGACATGTGGATCTGCGATGCTGGATGGCCTTGGCATCTGGTGTAATGCTTGACATTGCCAAGACACTCAATATGGATTGGAAACCTTATGAGGAAACCTATAATTTACTAACTGATAACAAACTGCTTGATGAACTTCACTGGTCAGAATCCAGGCAACAGTATTGTGACTATGGTTTACATTCGAGCAAGGTAAAACTGGAACTTCCAAAGTTGCCTCCACCCAAGCCTGGGCAGCCACCAATAAAACCGGAAAAAGTCAGAGTGAACATTATGGAACCAAAAGATCAGTTTGTAAATTCATTTGGTTATGTAAGTCTTTTTCCATTCTTGTTAAAAATAGTTGATCCTAATTCTCCAAAGCTTGCAAAAATCCTCAAAGACCTGAAAGATACTCAGCTGCTCTGGACTGACTATGGCTTGAGGTCCTTAGCTAAAACAGCTCCACTTTATAATCGGTTTAATACTGAACATGATCCTCCATATTGGCGAGGTGCCATTTGGATCAATATCAATTATTTAGCCCTGCAAGCTTTGCACCATTATTCCATCACAGAAGGACTATACCAAAACCAAGCAAGAACAATTTATGATAACCTGAGAAGTAACATCATCAAAAATATGTTTAAAGAATACTTGGAAACTGGCTATGTGTGGGAGCAGTATAATGATCGCACTGGTAAAGGAAAAGGAAGCCATCCATTTACAGGATGGTCTGCTCTTGTTGTTCTTATCATGGCAGAAAAATATTGAAAATTTCTTGAAATGACAAAGAGAATACACAATTTCTTATTGAAAAATAATCAGTAAAATTTCATTTTTCAACAAAAATGGAAAAATCAGAATATTCAAAATATTTGAAAAACCTTTTATTTAAATTTTATTTAAAAAATGTTTTCACTTTTTTTTTAATATATATTTTATTACTTGTGTTTTTGTTTTTAAGAATTACAAGCATTTTTGTAAAATCTCTTCTTTAAATCTATCAGAGCTGAGTCTATCTATAAGATACATGGAAGTAGACATCAAAGCTGTTTTGAGTTCTAGAACATTTGCAGCTAGGAGTTCACTTTTATTGAAACTTAATTTTTATGGTTGTTAATGTATTTTTCCTTTAAATCTGTTTATATTGAATCTATTTTTGTTCATAAAAAGAACTGATATTTTTTTCTCGTTCTGAAGGAAAGAAAATTCTGTTCTTTGGGTTTTGTTTCCCTTTACAAAAACATTTTCCTTTATTTTTTAATTTTTTTTTCATACATAAATTTCCTTTTTTTTTTTTTTTTAAATTTTCAATGTCAAATTGGAGGATTGCTTAGTAGATATATGCTGCAATCTGGCACAAGGCCATACATTCCTTATTATATGTTATATAAACTATGATATTGAATATCTTTGGTCAGGGATCTTATTGATAGAATATGTTCATACATAATGGCTTTTAGTTTTTCTTGGTTATCAAAATCAATATTGATTTCTTTAGAAAGAAAAAGAAAGAAAGCATCTAAAATTTACCAAAACAGTCTTATGTAGCCATGAAATAAAATTAAGCCGGTGTACGTATGTTTCCATGATGATGATTGATCCAACACTAAAAATGTTGAAAACACTTCTGCCTTTTACTTTTCCATTTTTTAAAGTTTTTTTTTTAACCTTTTTGCACCGAAAGAGAATATTACAGAAATTTAGCTTTTTAACAGCAAGAATTTATCTAAAATTAAAAAAAAATTGGGTGAAAAAAAAATGCCTTAAAATTTGTTTATCAATAAATAAAAGAAATTTATTCTTGTTTGTTTGTTTTTTTTAATTGTGCATTTTACTTTTCTTCCAATTCCATAGATTGTTAGAAATTTTTTATTTGGTAAATTTTTTACCAAATTCGTCTTTTTGAGAAAAAAATAAAATTGAAAAAAATCTTTCAAGTTGGAAAAATCTGTTCTTTAATTGTTTTTTCTTTAAGAATTTTTTTTTTTATTTTTGTTATTTTTATTTCATCTACTTTATTTTCTGTTTTCAAATTTTGCTCCTTTCCTTTTTATTTCCAGTTTATTTTCCTTTAAAATGTAAACTCCTTGTGATACACACGCACACACATCGGCACACATGGGGCATCTCACAAGTACAATGACATGCACTTAAAGAAAACAAAGGTTTTATTGAGAAATGAAACAATATTTTCTAGTGATGGACAATTATGAAATGAAATAGCAATTAATGATACACCTGTATTTTTTGTAGGCAATCTCTAAAACTCACTTGAATAACCATTTTTATTGTGGTGAATTCAGAGCAAAATTTTACAAATATTTGAAGTAAACAATCAATTTAATAAAATATCAATGAAAATGAATTAGGATTATTTAGGAATGAATAATCAAATAAACACTTTATACTTTAATAAAACATTTAAAATTGTATATACCTTCTTTTTATAAGTTCATGATTGTATAATTGAAGTTTAACTTTTTACATTAAAACAAAAACTAAATTCTTTTCACTGATTAAGATAGGACAATTATATAAAAAAAGAGTGATTTTTTTCCATTTTTCCTGCCAATTTTCCTTTGTCTGAAATGTTTTTTTTTATTCTCAAGAATTTTCTGTCAGCCTCTTATGGACTTCTTGTAGTTTTAGCACCAACTGACATCCATAAATTTTAGTTTTTAACCATCATAGTATTTTGTTAGCTTAAAAGAAGTGAGGATGTGTGTGTAGAAGGATAACTTTGGAAATTTCAAAATAAATTTATCTTTAACAAATTCAATCACATTTACCTTTTCTCTTAATAAAAAGGTAAAAATCATTGACTGGCATTTCCTTTTGTGCTTTATATCTACATATAACTTTTCTCTTGGCTGCCCTGGTAAAAATTAAAGCAGTTGACAGTCTTGAATTGGTCTCTATGGTTTGAGCTGTCAATCTCACTCCAAGTACCACCTCAGATAAGTATATTTAAGCCAAAGCAATGAGGACTGGCCTTTTTAGCCTTATATACAGCCTAAAGTATGCAGGTGATGTAGATAATCAAATATAGTAGTATTGTGGCCTGGCAGTGATGGTGGCTGCTAATAATTGATTAATGGAAAAAGTATATATTTCAGAATCAATCTGTATCAAAATAAAAATATACAAAAAAGAAAAATGATATTGGAAAAAAAAAATGATTTTATATTTCACTTTTCAGATAGGTACATTGTCTTACTGGTGTCGGATTTCTTAATGAATGTTGGACTACTGATAATACTTAATCAGTTCTATTCTTAAATTTCCTGGATTTTTCTTTAAACTTGGCATTTAGCATTCCCTCCTTCAATCATATACTTAAAGTATGAAACCCCAAAAATGCCATTGTTGATAATGGGCAGAATAAATTAAAAAAGTACTTTAAAACAGATGATGTTAATAAGTATGTGTTTAGGTAATTTATGATGATATTTTGTACTTTGGAGGTTTTGTATTAAACCCAAAATATTTGTAAAAATTCTTGATAATGATGAAACATAATCGGCCATTTTTTTTTTTGCACATTTTTCTTTCTTTTTGTTTGCTTTCACTCTTGGTATGAACCCAATATCATATTTTCTTCAATTATTTACTAATTTTTGATTTATATCAAAACAAAAAGCATTAAAACTGTTTACAATTTTTTTTAAAATATGAAAATTGTTGCTCAATTTAAATTTTTTTGTTTTACTTTTGAAAGATCAATTTTTTTCTCTATCATCATTTGTTGAAAAGTGATGATTTTTATTTATTTTTTACCCAATAAATATTACTGAAGCAATTTACTAAACATTTAACTTGTCAGTACTCAAATATATACAGAATTTTATTTATTTTGTAGTAGTCTGTTATTTGTGCATGTGTCTGTGATTTACTAGTCTTTGGTTTACCCTCCCCTCTTACTACAGTGACATTCTGCTCCAGTAGATATTTACTAAGATTAGTTTAAAGAGCTACTCTTTCAAATCGGAAGAATCTGTTTGCTTTGAAAATCAACATTCCAAATATAGGCTTTTACTTGGGTTTGAACACCAATCACTGGTGTTGGTGGAAAAATTACCTAACTATCTTAGCTATCAAGTAGCTATTATATGGATGAACAAAGAAAAGAAACTGCATAATTTCTACAGAATATTTTTTTTTCTTTTTTTATCCCAGGGAATATTTAAACATTCAGTTGCAAATTGTTATTCTTTTCCAGAAATATCCATTTTTATGTTGAAAACAAAAACTCTTCCCAATGCCTAGCATCTTTGTTTTATTTTTGTTAGGATAACTTTTTTTTTAATTTACTGAATTTAACATTTAGTAATGGAAATAACTACTAAAAATATGCAAATAATTTTTACCTCTTCGTATTTGCTTGTTTTAAGTTGGTCCTGTTTTGTTTTCTAATACCCTTAAAATATTAACTGTATATGAGTAAAATTTCTTGCAGTATGAAGTCAGAAAAAATGACCAAACACTTGAGTGAAAAGTTTAACTACAAAAAGAAAGGCTTAAGCATCAATTGGCATATATCAATAAGTAATAAGCAAAAAGTTAAAATCTTGATTTCTTTTCTTTTTGTTAGTATTCACTTTTGTACATAAACGTTTTCAATGTTTTTTAACTACTTTTCTATGTGCATGACATTTTAATCGAAAGTTCAAGAATATTTTGATTTGTAAACAGTGAAACAAATCTCTTAAAAAAAAAAAAAAAGCAATAATTATTAAAAGTGATATTATATTTGGTTATTAAAGATAAAAAGAACAAAAAATGCTTTACTGTATATTTTATTTATCAAGAACCGAAATATATGTGAACCTTTTTAAGTCTAGATAAAAATAAAAGGTTTGAAACCCACATTGTGGCATGGCAACTCTAATTTTTAATTTTTTATAGGGATATAAATTAAAATCTACATGGTTTACTTATCAATGTAATCTATGTAAATTATGTATGTATGTATGTATGTATGTATGTATGTATGTATATATATATATATATATATATATATATATATATATATATATATATATATATATACACACAGACACACAATATTTTAAAATTCTGTTAAGTGATTAAAGCAAAACATTTAAGATACTTTAAATTCACTTACAATTTTCATTAATGAACTAATTGAAATCCTACAGAATGTTTTTTTATTCTAAATGGAATAGCTCATTATTGTTTAACTGAATTGTATCTGTTTAATATTTATCGTATTTTGATGAATTCTCTTAGGAACATTGCCAACATTACAAGTAGAACTGTTTGCACCACCCACTCGATCTTATTTACAGTTTACTTTACACAAAAATAAAAAATTCCTGTTGCAATTGCAAACATATCCTTTCTGTTTGTGCTGAAGGGATTAGATTATGTGTGCATGGAGTAACTGATAATTTTGTTAAATATTTTGGGAAAATTGATCAGTTTCAATGACCTCTGTCCAGTTATTTCCCTTTTAAAGACAGTTTTTTTTGTTTTCCTTCATTTAGATTTGTGCTATAATAATTATTCATAACAGACTTTTTGCATTTGTTAAAACCATTATGAGAAAAATATTCCTGATCATCCCAGGGCACTTCTATTTTATTTATTTTTTTAAAATAAAAGTAAACATGTTTCATGAAACCAGTTTACTTTACAATTCTGACTGGATTCTTCAGCTAATCAAATATGAGCTCTCCTAACTTTCTCTTCTCTGATCATTATCACCAAGTTCTTCAGGAGTTGGGATTCAGTGTAATTGACTAATACTGTTAAGGTACTAGTAGTATTGGAGAATTATCTAAGGTGCAAATGCCATTTAATTTCTGAAAAAATTTGGCAGCTAACAAGCCAATTGCAGTAAACAGTCCGTGACTGAAATGCAAAGCTTTCACTGCCATTATATTTGCATAGTCTCCTCAAAACATTTCAAAATTGACTCAAACATTCTTGAAGGTAATTAAAATAAATGCGTTTTTTACCTTTTTAAATCATAATTCTTAAAACCCATCAGTGATAAAAACAGTCCAATTTTTTTTCATTTTTATATTTGCCTTAAAACATTTTTAAGGTACAATGATTAGCTAGTTAAATAATTTTTACCCAAAGTTAATTTGGAAATCATACAAAGTACACATGCCTACATACCATGGGAGTCTTTTTTTTTTATATGAAGTTTCACCCAATATAAAGCTCAAGAGCTACTTAAGGTTGAGGGTTAGTTAAAATGGTTATGATTAATGAGGTGTGTAATATGAATAAAAGAGTAAGTGGTAGGAAGTGAAAATTATAAGAATAAGGAAGATAGATGATGATTGACCCTTGACTTGAAGTCACTTTGATATAGAGCTAGAATTTCCCTTTGAAAATATTTGACATTTTATTGATGTGTATCTGAAAATGATTTCAATAATGATGTAGAATTAAAAAAATTCCTTTCATATCTTGAATCTTTGTACAAAAACTGGAAAGTGTGACATGAGCAAGGAATGAATGTTTCCAGTATGAATAAACATCTGATAACTTGAATATTTAAGTTATTCATTGCTTTGTGGATGGTTATTCTAAAAAGAGAAGTAATGAAATAATTTATAAATTAGAATGTGCATAATGAGTGATGACTATAATTAAAATTTTAACGACCCTTCCAATTGCTCATTTGATCTTCTTTTATGAAATCTATTGAATTGAGTCAGACTTTTTATTCAATCAAGTTAGTCTAAAATGGTTTACTTGATTTTAAATGTTTGGATGCAAAAATTGTTGAACACAGATTGTTAATCATATATTTCGTAAGAAAAATGAAGTTATATTTAGAATTAATAAGAATTAAAAGCACTAATGTCTCTGACAATAGCAACCCCCCCCCCCAAAAAAAAAATTAACTTACAATCTGCATTACTTTCTTGTCAACAAGACAAATAGCCTTTCAACATAACAATAGTTTTTGCTTCTAAGAACATATTTAGTCTTTTTTTAACCATGTATTTATGATTTCTTTTATTTTTAAAATATATTGTTGCTAAACTGGATTTTTTGTTTGTATTTAGCTACATTAGCAAAAAAGAGTTTTCCCTCCTTAAAATGTATTTATTACTTGGTCCTCCATAATTTTTTTTTGTACTAATGAGTAAACACAAATTTGTTTGGTTTGTGAAGAAAGCTTTGCATGTTCCAAAGGTGCCCACATTTCCAGGTCTGTGCTCAGTGAAAAGAGCATTTATTTAAAAAAAAAAAAAAATTAAAAATTTTTTTCCCAAAAAACCCATTAAGTGGCTTCCCTTTTGTAAAGTAACAAAAAATTTTAAAAAAATTCAAAACAAAATATTTGACTTCTTTGTACAATTGTGTTTGTAAAATCTGACATGTTTTTGGTATGAGGGTAATTAAAAAGCATGTGAACATCTCTGATTATAAGTGAATATTTAAAAAGAAATTTAAATAGAAAATTTAAGTTTTTAGGAAATACTTTAATTAAGTATAACTTTATTTTTAGAATTATTTAAATATAAAATGTTGAATTTTAATCAATCAAGGAAATTTGTATTATCTAAAAATTGATTTAGAATAGTTTAAATGATTTTTGCGTTAATAGCTGTGTCCATGATTAGGGTAAAGTTTATTGATTCTATTTTATCTGGATCTTATTTAGACATGCTTATTCTTCTGCCCTACAAAGATACACATATTTTCCACATCTATTTTTAAATTAGTTTTAATGCTAGCCATTTATTATTATTATTATTATTCTTAAATCTTCTTAAATGCAGCTTGGTGTGAAAAGAAAACTTTTGTTTCAAATCCTCAAGTTAGAAATTTGAAGACACAGGGATTCTGGATTGTTGTGTGCCTTCAGAGGAATTTTCTGTTTGCAGACATTTTGGGTTCATTTCAGAATAAAATTAAATTCACAGAAATAATTGTTGTTATTACAAAAGTGAATTTTGAAGAAAAAACTTAATGCAGGAAGGCTAGCAAATTTTTAAGGACATTTGTTTTTAATGTCCATTCCTTCCAGTTTTCAATTCCTGCTGTTGTATTCTTTAAAAAAATTTACCCTCATTTCTTCCATTTTCTGTTTTTTTCTTTCTTTTTACCAAAACTTGAATTTTATCAATGAAAGTTATATTGTCTTTTACAATTCTGAAAAGTTTAATTTTCAGCTGAATTTGTGTCATCAAATATTTATTTACAGTTGATTAAGAAGTTGTTAATAGAATCTCTCTTGTTTTTCTAATATATTCAAGTGAAATAAATATTTGCACTTTGTGTAGAAGTAAAAGATTTCCTCTGCATGTCTGGAATTCCACCTACCCCACCCGACCCCATGCCAATTTCTAATGGTCACTTGGTCAATACTGACCTGCAGTTTTTATCACTGCTTCTTACTCTTCTTTATCTTCTGATTCATCTTTCATCTGATCCTCTCCAATAGAAGCTTTCCTTCCCACCAATAGGATCTTTGCATTAATTTAAATATGAAAACAGAATGAAGCAAAAAACTACAACAACAATAAACTTGTCAGTGAAAATACTTCAATTTTCTCACCTTTTTTAACACTTAGTAATTATTTGTGATTTGTACCATTTTCAACCATGGAAGATTTATAATTTTGAATGAAAAATTCATTTTTCCATGGTGTTGTCTGTGTGTCTCATGATTGTAATGCATGCAGCATCTTTTGACGTGTTCAATTGTAACTGATGTTGTTACTTTTGTTCTTCATGTGCTCAAATGGAAGTAGGCAAATGATCAGTTGAACATCTTACTGGTTTCACACTATTAGTGGCCTTACTGTTCATTATTGAATGCCTCTGTGCTGTAAACAGGCATTGCTTGATCTCAAGCTGGACCATTCATTGCTGTGAATAGAGTCTGTGAAGAAAAACACTTGAAATGCCTTTGGTGAAAAGTTTACGACTCTGGCTGCTTACATTTCATATCATAAATTGGATTTTTACACTTTGGACAATCAGTGCTAACATATTAAGTTTCTAGTTTTAGTTTCATTCTTTGTTAAAATAGATGGAATTTGATTTTGCTTATTTTTGAATTTATGAAATGGAAAATCTATATGTAATGTTTCTTCTCTCTATGTATACAAGAGTTTTTGTGTTTGAAAATATATTTACAAAAGTTAGTTTTAATATTTCCTTAGTCCCTTCCCCATTGCAATGATGTCCATGTTTTGCAAGTGAAAATGGTAAGAGGGAGTTATTACCAATTTGCTGTTTGCATGATTCTCACACATACACACGCATATATATATACATATATGTGTGTGTGTGTGAATGATGCATTTGCCAGCAAAGTACTGAGTAACCTCCAAAAGTTGATTATTCTTGACTGATAAAGTATAAAATGTTTATTCAAATGAAACCTGTGTAAAAATTCAGATAAATATTTATATTTCACATTCACTTTTTGAAATGATGTAAATTCTCTGCATTGAATAAGATTTACTTTCTTTTTTCCTATCAATGCTTCACTTAAATAAATCTCCCATTTTCATATAAAAACAACTATTTATCTTATTCAACCATCTTATATGACACTGTCTATGAAAATATATATTTTTTCCTAATATTTACCAATGCTTGTCAAAGCCTCCTACTTGCTGATTAGAGATACTAACTGATGAATCAAAAATATGGTTTCATCTCATCTAACATTGGTAAGGCTTGTTATCACAAATTTAACTCTTGTATTGGAAATAACTGATAAAGTTTAAGAACCATTTCTCTTTGTAGTCAGTACTTGTAAAATTTGCAATACCCATGTGTTGTGAAAATGTAAGCATTTCCTTTGAACTCAGAACAACTCTGAGTTGTTCTCTTCATTTTTCTTTCTTTCTTAGTGAACTTATGGACAGTAGGAATTTCACTCCTAATCAATGCATTTTCATTGCACTGAGAGAAGACGAATAACTGGACATATCTTGATGTCTGCAGTATGTTATGAAACATTTCTAAAACATTTTTTTCTCTTAGATTTTTTTGGCCTTCTGCCTAAACTAATCTTTGCTTTTGTAAAATTTTACTCAGTAAAAGTTTCTTCTCTTAAATTTTAAGACTTAAAATTTTTCTTTTGTTCCAATTTTAGATTTAGATTTCTCTATTTGTATTCAAAATTAATCTACTAATTAATAAGAATGTGTCATTAATTTCTATTATAGTGATAAAATTTAAATATGACTTGTCAAATGCAATGGTTTGATCAATTTTTGCCCCTTTAAAGGAAAACTATCATTTAGAATTAGTTTTACATGTATGTGAAAATTGTTCCTCACTGAATGTTTGTAAGATATTTTCTAATTTTCACTGGATACATATTTTTATAAAAAAAACAAACCAAAAAATAACATCTATAGAAATTCTATAGATTGAAAAACTTCTTTATTGATTTTTGCAAAAGATAACTTCTTTTAGATTAAACAAAAATCATTCCCTTAATTGTTTCACAACAAATGTCTTAGATTCTGCTTTGAAAAAGATTTTTGCTAAAGGAAATGTCTCTGTGGAAATGAAACAATTTTTTGTGAGTCACATTTATCTACACTTTTCTGTTATGCATTTTGATTTGATTAAAGATTTTAAAAAGATTAATTAAGATTTTATCACCCAATTAACAGAAAATTCACTTCAATAATACCTGGGCAGTGATGAATCTTGTTCAGGTTGAAGATTTTAAAGCTAAATAACTCTTTATTCTCTGCCTTCTATAATGCTTGCCCCCAGAGAAAGAGTGAGAGAGAAATCCAAATTTGAATCCTTGAACATCTTACAGTGTAGAAACTTCCAAAATTCAGGGTGGAAATTAGAGGAGGGAGGAATACGAATGCAATCTTTTGAAAGTATCTTGACTGATGCTATAAATCTTTCAATGTAACTCCCTGCTCTCTGTTTTTTTTTCTGGACATTTCAAACAACCATAATTTCTTGGAAAACAAAAAAGAATAAAAAGTGATAAATAAATGATTAATTCCAGTCAGGTAAGAAATTGATACAACTATTATTATGTACAGTATTATGTACAGTGAACTGGTTCTACTGGCATACTGACATTAATGTGGGTCATACAGCATAAAGGAAAAATCACCTGTAGATTCTGTATAAATTTCCTGGCATTTCAATATTTATGAGTTATGTAACACCAAGTATGATTTTTCTTATTTTGTAATGACAAATGTCTTATGAACAAGACTCTCCTTTTGTCACTTCTTACCAACCTGTGGACTAGACAAAGGGATGTCTTTTTGCCCACATCTCCTTGGGATTAAATAAGCTATCTTACACCTCAGACTCTGCTTAGAAAGCATGTTGCTGGAACAACTGTCAAATTATTAATAATCGATATTTGCTATTTTCATTGTTTCTTGATGAGTTTTTTTTTCTCTATGAAAAGCTAGCATCAGTCCTGAATCATCAGTGCAGATTTCAACACTATCAATCATTTGTTTCCTCTCTATAACAACTCATTTAACTCATCTGCCTGAAAATTTCATCTTCATCTAACAAGAATATTTAATTCCTTCAATATACATAGATATATCCAGCATTTTTCTTAGTTGATTTTTTCTTTGTATGTATGTATGTATGTATGTGTGTGTGTGTGTGCATGCGTGTCTCTGTGTAATGTTGTGATGGATGATTTCTTAATTAGCACACATGCTGCTAACTTCAGAAATTGCACTAAATATAATTTGAAAATCATCTCTGAAAATAGTTTTTCTAAACAATTTTCACACATTGTAGTGATTTAAATTTTACAAATAATCAGAGCTTGAAAAATATGATGTTGCTAAATTTATCTTTTGATGCAAAAAAAAAACTAAAAAAAAAAAATCCCAAAAGAAGTTTTTGAAATTTTTGCTCTGCTGTGACCTTTTGTTAACAACACTTCTTCATTCATCACTTTATCTCTTTCAAAATGGGTTTTTGTATTATAAAATATTTAATGTATAGAAGATTTAAATTCCTCTGCTCTCTTCCCATCCAACATCTGCTCCACCCATTCACATTTTGATTTTCATTTGTGTCATTTTTATGTGTATAGTTCAAGACATTTCATGTTTGCTAGCTCGTCTCCTTTTAATTGTCAAAGGAAAAAATTGGACACAATTGCTAGTGTGTGCCACTTGAGCAGTGATCTCTGCACTTGGCAGATGATCATATTTATAGACTTGTTTACATTTTTCATCATCATAAAAAATTGTTTTTTTTTTTTTATTATAATGTTAATACCTGATTTGATAATGCAGAATTTGAAACCTTATTTTTCAGATGTTGTGTGATTACATTTCAAGTTTACATGTCACCTGTTATTTTTCTCTCTCAAAAATTACAATCCTTATTGATATGAATTTTGATAAATCTTTTATTTTACTTGATATGAAAAAAATTACATCTGTCCACAAACTATTATTTTGTATAATTTTCATATTTTACTTTTTTTTTTTTTTTTTTTTTTTTGTAGCCTTGATTCTGTTGTTCTGTAATCTTTATTTTCTTTTCCTTACCTCCAAGCTCAAATCCTGAATAAATTGCTGTCTGTTATTGATACTTTTCCAGTCAGGAAACAATGACAAAAATGATTTGATTTCTAATGTCATTGTTTTTGAGTAAACAACTTTCTATGTTGGAGGATTAAGAAAAATAGAAATGAATTTAGATTGAAGTCTTTATTCTGAGACATATTCAATCTTATTCAAAATGAAATCTACCCATTTCCCCTGAGAAATTGAATTTTTTTGTCATTATTAATAATTATACCATTTCAATCACATTTGGTTGCTTTTCTCTTTGAATACATTTGATAAAATACTTATTTTTTTATCAAATATTTACTGTCTTTTAACCAAAAATAGTAAAGATCTTTCACTTGACTAATGCCCTTTTACTTCATGATAACTATTTGAATTTCAAAATACCCTGTGTCCCTTGTTTAAATGTTTCATTTTGTTTTGCACAAGCATCAGAATATTGTCTTATTACAACCTACATGACTGCCAAAGTGAATTTTCTTCCTTTCAATTAAATAAATATCTTCAAATAAAAGTTATATTAATAACCTCAAATTTGTCAAAATATTTTTCTTTTTAGCACTTGAACTTTATATAATCCTTAGGTGATTATTTTTTGATATTTGAAGAAAATACAACAAATTTGTAAGTCTTTCTAAGAAATAATTTAATTACTAAATATTAATTACAATAAATATTTAAAATATTTATTACATAAATTTATAATTAAGAATAACTTGACAAATTAGTAGAATTAGAAAATGAAATATTTGTAACATGGAGTGTTACATGCCCTTCAAAAATGGGATGAAAATGAAGTCTGCAGTTGTTCCCGCCAAACAGAAATTTGTCAATAAACTGTAATCAAATTTTGTCTCAACTGCTAAAATTCTTGATTCTTGCAGTGTTGATGATTTATGATTCATTGCTCAACAGGCGAAATATAGAGAAATATAGATTCATGAACAGATTTAATCCTTTATACAAGAAAAAGTGTTTTAAAGTGTAAATTAAGCAAACACACCATCATAACAATACTGTAAATAAACTTATTTGACTTATCTCCCTTGCTATTCATTCGAAGAATTATTTCAGTTGGAAAAAGATTTATGGTGTACAATGAGGCAACTACAGTCATATTCCAATGTTTATCTTCTTTGCCAGTCATTTGATGTATAAGATAATAATTAAGATTCTAGAATGGCCTTTCCTCAACTAAGAGGACTAAAGATTTTGATGACTAAAATTTGATGAAGATTTTAACTAGTTTTCTCTTAATTTACATTACATTGAATTTTTTATCTTCAGTATTTTTTTTTGTAATCTGTTTTTTCTAAAAAATCTGAAAACCAGTTCTACATTTAGGTTGAACAGTTATTAGATATTGTGAATAAATATTAATCTATTTCTTGTATTTTGCCCCTTTTCCAAATATCTTCAGAAAATGTCTTGTCACTGCTATTGGTTGACAGTGAAGAGAGTTGGTTAGCATTTAAGCAAACTACTCACTCAGGCCTCGTTGACTGCAGCAAAAAGTTATTGCTTCCATGGTAAACCTTGACAAGGACTAACACACACACTCACTACCAATAATACTTATAAATTTGAAGAAAAGTTTGCAAATGCCAAATATACTGAAGATCATGGTTCACATACAAAGTGAAACACTTAAATTTGATTCAAATCTCTTCAGGTATCAAACTGATTTTTTACTTACTTTGATAAGTGTTTTTAAAGCAACTGAGGAATTGTTATGCTCAAAGTGAAACTAAGTTTTATTACAACCAAAATTATTTTTAGCAAAAACATGTTAATGAAATAAATAATGGTTTAACTGCCAGTTTTATTGTTGCTTTATAAATGACCTTTGACATTGCATTGATTATTAGAAAGAATTCTTAAAAATAAGCCAAATTATGGCTTAAACATTTCAAAATATTACAATTTCACTTTTTAATTTTGTTCTTTGATTAATTTAAAGCTTGATTCTTTAAAAGAATAACCATCATTTTTGGTTGTATATATATATATATATATATATATATATATATATAGCATAGACACAAATAATTTGTGCACACACATATAGTAAATATATAAGATAATTGGGAAAACTTTAATTTGACATGTTTTGCCCATGAATTAGAAAACTTAGAAAAAAAATTTAATTTTTCATGTGAAGTAAAATCTTTTTTTATGTTAAAATTTTCCAAATTATCTTATATATTTACCATTCTATCAGATTCTCATCCAAGTTTATTCATTCACACACACACACATTTTTTTCTAGAGAGAGATATATAAGTAGACATTACGTTTTTTATATTTGTTTAACTTAAGGCTAAAGGTGGGGTAATAAAATTGTATTATATCAGTTTTTCAAACATGAATGACCTTCAGGCTATAAAATCAGCATTTGAAATTCAAATTTGGGATTGAACACTGTTCTTTGTCACCAGTGGTGAATATGCAACTATCTTAACAATGAGACAAGTTATAGTTTATATATAAAAACAAACATCCTGGTATAAAATTGAAAGGAACCCAAAATCTCATTTAATCCAAATAAACTCCTGTTACTCATATTTCAAAGCTCAAGATCCAAAAGTGCAAATTTCAATCCTTCTTAATGAACCTGTCAGACTATTCTTAAGCTATTTTCACTTATGGAAAATATACATAATGAGGATCTCTATAACATTCTTTTGTGTGTATCTGGAGTGAAACCAAACCAAACAAATATAAAATTATTTCATATTTCTGGAGTTAAGTTTGACAGAAGGCCACAACTGTGAGAAGTTGAGCAAGAACTCATTACACAAATTGGGTACAAGACTTGTACCATAACAAAGCGCTTATTATTGAAAGATTAAAAAAGTAAAAAAAACATGTTACTTGTTGACATTGTATCAAATATGTTGTCCCTAAAATTACATGAAGTTTAGGAAATTAACCAAGATAGTTGAAATATATTTTGTTTCTTAAACAAAAAATGTTAAAGATGTGAAATTCTTGCCCCCCCCCCCCAAAGCGAACAATTATAAGAAAAGATTCTGTCTTTTATAATGCATTGGTTTTCAACAATGTCTTGTTTGTCATTTTGTAATTGGTTGAAAAGTTATTTGCTTTGACTTGCAAAATAATATTTACAAAGGACTTTTGTAATAGAAAGGTTTTTGTAATTCTTCAGTGACACAATTTGTATATTAACCTGGTCACTTGTTGATAATCAAATACCAGGACATTTTATTGTTTTAACCACTACTATGGGTTTGACAGGTTAATATTTTATTGCATTAATAATATTTTTAATTAATTGTAAAAAAAAAGATATATCATTTGTATCTTTTTATTACACATTATATTTTTGCAGTAATGAAACATAAAACTATTTCAAAGTATTAATCTCCTTAAAATAATATAACTCACTATTAGGTTCAAATTTGAGTTAAAAGCTTTTTTAAATTAACCACAGTTGATGAGTTTTTGTCTTTTTTAAATATAAGAATATGAGACATTTTACAAGGGCATTCAAACTGCTTTCAAATCAGGTGATTCTTTTTAATTATACATTTATTTACTTTTTAATTTTTGTGGTTTTTTATTTAAACATTTTGCTTTTCCATCTTTAATAGAAATGTTGCAATCAACATTTGATTATGAATTAAATGTTTTCCAACTTCTTATAAATCAGTAACAACAAAAGTGGATTGAAACTTGGAGAATTTCTTATTGATGTCATTTGTCTTATTTATCTTTTGCCAACTGATTCTAAATTTCTTTTACAAGCTAAAATTTGGTTTTCCTGAGAATAGTTAATAACTTAAATGAACAATGAAAAAACTGTAACTTAATTCACCATTTTCATTTTATAACTCATTTTAAGCAGTTTTGAATTAAAGACAAAAGACTTGAAATTGAAATGAAATCTCACCTCATTTTTTTTTTTCAAATAATAAATTTGTATAGTTCTTAAAAAAATTAGAAACAAGATAAATCTAGGATAATTTTATATAAGTTTCTTTTAATATGAGTCCCTTTGTCTTTGTAATATTTAAACAAATATTAATAAAATAGCCAATGGCTAGACCCAAACTTTCAAGCTGACTTGCCACTCTAGTTTTGTCAATTCTATACATGAATTTAGCCATTCCTTTGAATTTTGAATCTCACCATTGTTTACTTTATTAGTGTTTGTTTATCTATTGTGTAGATATATGGGCATTCATGGAAACACTCATATTGTTATGAAATAATTCTATTTCTCTGATAATTTCATGTTATGTATGTAAAGTAACTTATTCATGTTTTCATATCCAAACTAGTTTTGTAGAATATATAATTAGTTTTAGAAACTTAATGATTCTTGGCATAACAGATTGATTAAAAGTGGCATCTTTTAAAATATGGTCAATTTTGTGAATTAAGATAAAATTGCATGACATAAAAATGATTTATTGTAGAAGAAATACTTCTTCTTCCTTAAAAATCAAGAGTTTTTTTCAATGTTTCTACTCATTCATTTTTTGTTTTCTTTCTTTAAAATTATTTCTGACCTTATAATGTCATATTCATCTCAAAATAAATGGAAAAAAGAACAAATAATATACTGCATCATGTTTATCATGTCATTTCAAAGAAACTTCATTTTCGTCATTGAAGAATCTGAATACGCCAAATCTTAAATGACTGCCACTCCCCTTCTTTTATTTAATTGGTTTAATATTCTGCAGACTTTTTAAAACTCTTTTCTAAAGTTTCCTCTGTTAAAAATTCTTGTTTTATGCAGTTTGATATCTTAAACAATTTTATTAAGCTTTAAAAACAGTTAATGCTCAGCACTATTTTTATTATGAAATTAGTTTTCAAATTGTTATCTTTTTAATTAAATAAAAAAAGAATCTTAAATCTAATATTTTCTAGTGGCACAAAATTTTTTTTATATGTCGTAGAAAATGTTAGTAGAAAATGATTTATGTTGATTGTTAATGCTTTTATTGTGTGATATATTTCCCTTTGTAAATTTTCTTAAGGTTAATGAGATTTTTAAGAAACCAAATTGAAATTACAACCATCAAAATGTGATCTTGTATTAGTTGCAACTTAATCATGTTTTCTCTTATTTTCATTTTGAGTTTTATTTTTAGTGAATATATTTTGTCAATATTAATTCATTCGTATTTTAAAATTGAAACATGGAAAGAAACTGCATTTCAATTGATGACATGCTAAGAGTGTGGAAATAATTTTCATGACTTTTATCATCAAAGCTAAATAATTGCAAATACACCTTAAAATTGTTCACAGCATTGATAATTGAAGCAGGGATAAATAGATAACAACAATACTGATAACATGTTCTTTTAAGAACATAGAATTAGAAAGTGTAATCATTTCTGTTGCATTTCGTCACATGACTACTTAGGCATATTATGCAAAATTGTTTCCAAAGATGTTCTTTTGCATTTTAAATAAAAATTCTCAATGTTATTTTCTTTTTTCTCTCAAAAATATTTAATGCTGTGAAATGTTTTTAAAAAAAATGGCTATTTGCAATAAGATATGATGTCAAAAAAGAAAAAAGTAAAAGAAAAACTCCCCCCTCCAAAAAAAACAAAAACTGGCCATTTCAATTAGCTAAAATGCATGGACGAGTTTTGTTTATTAAATGAAAGAAAAGCATTTGACTTTTACTGAAATATTTTTCTTTTCATTTCGTGTAGACTCTTTTTTGGTCCCCTTTTATTTTTTCAGGTAATCATTGGTTTTGTGTTTGTTGTCTAGCAGTCATCATGTTTGGGGTCCCAAGTGAAAACTTTGAACTCTCAGGGATTTTGTGTTCTTACCATTTATTTATACCATTGATTATTTTGCCAGGTTTATGGGCCATGACATATATTTATACACAAGCAGTAATTTTTTTGTTTTGTTTTTTTAAAACTTTTTCTCATATTGTGAATATTCCTTTTTTTTTTTCTTTTTTTGTGCACAGTTCTTTTTGAATCTATAAAATTAAATATGAAAACATTTCTAATTTATCTTAAAAGTAGAACTTAGGACATTTTTTATATGGCATCCATATGTTTCATATAGTCTAGTTAAAAAACTTGATGCAAAACAGATGAAGTCTTATAAACAACACATATTTGTATACATATTTGCATGCTTCAAAAATAGTTTCTGGTTTTCAAACATACTTTTTGTTCTTAATATTAAATTGTGTTGTCAAATGTTATGAACAAGCTACAATTATCATATATGTGGTAAAGAATGCTTTATTTTAATTTTTGTAATTATCTTTTTATTGAAAAAATACTAGTTAGAAGTAAATTTAAAAATCAAAGAAAAAAATAAGTTTCTGTTATTTCTAAATTTATTTGCTGTGTTCCTCTTTGATGAAGATGGTTTTCATTTAAATATTATCTGGCTCAATAAAATAACTCTATTTTTACAATTCCTTTTTTGTCTTTCAAAGTTAGTCAGACTTGCTTTGTCTCCAAGAAGGATACAACTGCAGTCATTCTGTTAAATTTTTCGTCTCCATCTGTTTTGTATTTTACACGAACGAGTCTTTTGTACCTGGCTTTATCAACTGTACTGTCATCTGTTCTCAATATCATTTCAGGACTTTTATTATATATGAGGAATTACCTCCCTTTTTATGACTTCATGTTTTATTCATTTTTACTTATAAAAATGATACAATAGACTTAGAGTTTTGTGCTCAATTTCTTTTAATTTTTAAAATATATTTTTTAAATTAAAAACAAGTTGATTTTTGGCTCTTTGGTTTACAAAGTTTATACTTTGGAAGTGACTATGATTTTTTTATGAATACATAATTAGTTAATTTATGCTTCTATACAGTTCTACTTTAAAGCCAGTGAGTGGGAATCTTGGTCATAAGAAAATTGTTTGTACCTCATTGCAGTTTTTCTATTTGCAAAGTAAAAAATAAACATTTTATTGGTCTCATAAAATCACTTCTTCTAATTTCATAATTGTTCCAAATGAATACCTCATCAAAAAATGCAAACTAACATAACTTAATTATCTTTTTAAATAAGTTTTTTTTTTTTTTTGCCTTGTACATCTCCACAAGTGGCCAGGCTGTTGGGGGATGTTTGCTTTCACTGAGACACAATCTCTAGAAAGATTGCCAACCAAGGCTAAAGAGCTTCTATCTGTCCATTAGATGAAGGCTTAGGACTTTGTGCTAACACAACCATTAACAGCTTTCAAAGAGTTTTGTCTACCCAATTTCACACACAAGGTTTACACTAACCTGTAGCATGGTTTTCAGGCACTTCTTAACAGTGTTGTATGCTACGAGCATCTCCCCAGGTTGATATTATCAAAAAATCATCTCCTTTCCAAATCAACCATGGTAAGATTAAAATCTGAGTCTTGTAGTCAGAATGCTAACAGTGCTAATGCTAACCCTAACCACCCAGCCCATAAATGAAACAAAAATCTAGCACTAATTTTACGTCTTTTGAAACTGAAATTATTTTTTCATTAAATCTTGTTTCTGTTTCTCCATCTTTTGTACATATTGAGAGGATTTTGATGATAGTTGTAGTGCTATCCTTTTTATAGTTTGAAGCAAACTTTAGCATTTAGTTCTTTAAAACTCATTCAAAAGAGAGAATGAATCCTCTGATTTACTTCAGATTATAAAATTTGCTGCTTTTGCATGAGAAATAATTTTTTTACTGTCAGTTTGAAAACAATGACCCATTTTACTCAGACTAAACTTTGATGATATGAGGTATTGTCATACAAAACAACCAATCTGTAAATTGCTTTTGAAAGCAAAAACAATTTAGTTGTACATCAGTCAGGCTTAATGTTCATTTAGTTTGTTTTTCTATTACTAAATGGCATATTAAACACATAGACAAATAAACTGAATGTTGGATTTGTTAAAATGACATAAAAAATATAAACTTGTGGGAAAACTCTAAAGTCAAACCAAAGTAAAAAAAAAAAAAAAAATCCTGCTTTGTAAATTTACAGAGACTTTTTAAAAGAAACAAAATATGAATGAAAGAAAGAAATGTCCTTTTGTTTAAATTTTGTTCAAAGGGTTTTTGATTTGGCTAACATTAGTCTGAATTAAGTTTCAAAGACTGATAACAATTTTGTAAAATGGCCAGTTCTATTAATAGAATAGGATTGTGTGTGTATGTGTAATAATAATAATAAAAAGCTAACCGTTTATTAGCAAAAGAACTTTCTTAAGCAGCCCAAAATAGTCAGTTTTTAAAAAATGAAATCTTTAAAAAAAAAATGGACTTGGGCAAGCATTTTCTTTAAATCAAAATAAATATAATTTTTGGATAATTCATATACTTCTAATTTAACAGTTACCTTGAAAATTATTAAAACTTAATTTTTGATACAGAGTGATATCTATAAAGTCAGGCAAATTGTTTTATTCTTTTTTTTCCTTTTTAATTTTTTTTGTAACCAAAATGCTCTTGACAATAAAAAAGAAATAACAAGAGTGTTGTCAGTTTTCATTTTATATTAATTTGCTGTTTACACAACAAATGCCTTCAAATTCTTAGCCCCCCACTCTATCAAAAATTTATTATATCCATTTCCAAAGCCTTTTCATTGTAAACCATGAAATTTTTCAACATTTTTAGATTATGATTTTTCTTTTTTCACTCCTTTGCCTCTAAAGCAATTAAAAAAAAAATGTTTTGTATTTTTCTTTATTACTTGCTTGTCTGTCCAAAAAGAAAATCCACTATTTACAGAATGCCATTTGAATATTTGTGTTGCTGAATTAGAGTTGAAATAAATACTTTGTTTTTACAAAACCACATTCCACATTGCTTGATAATTTTCATGTTTGGTAAAACGTCTTGTTGAAATGCTTTATCAATTTCTGCTTTTGCTATTTTGTCTTGCTCAGGAATAGATGACTTCCCAGAGTCTAGTCTGATGAAACAAACTTCACTTTTACAATATCAAGTATATGTGCAGGCTGTTTAAATAAATGGATACAATGATTAATTTAAATTTAATTAAAATAATGATATTGGCATTTCAATAAAAAAAAATCATTATTCAAAAGTCATTTTTACTATTTTGAATAACAATGTCAAGTGTTTGGACATTAAACATATCAACTAAGCAAGTCTGTACAATTATTTAAACACTCTTTGCATAACACAAGCAGAAAAATGTCTAGTAAACAGCTTTCTTGTTAGTTAAAGATTAAATAAATATTTTTCATTTGATTTTTGTTGTGATTTCTTCTTCAAAAATTTATTAAAGATAAAAATGTTTTTGTTTTGTGTTAAATTATGTTATGGTGATTTTGTAATAATTCTCATCTTGATTCTTTCGACAGCCAATGTTTAATTTAAATTCCCAAAAATGTAAGCAAAACTATTTCTCTATAAAATTTTATCTTTAGCAAACCACTGAAATATTCTTGTTGCTTCTCTGACCTTATATGGTCAAGTATGTAATTCAAAAGAATTCATCTGTATGTTTTATATACATTTGCTGTGTGCAAAAGTTCCAAGCTCATTCTTTTAAAAAACTAGAAATTAAACCAACAGCTGGAAATCATTTTATTGTTGGAAACTTTTGCACATGCACCTCATATAAAATTGTTTTAGATTTTTTTAATTCTGGCTTTGAAAAAGTTTTGCTCATTTCATGATGTTGTGGAAAACTAATGATTTTGAAACGGTGTGAAAAAAACAATATTTACTAATTTCTGAAAAACAGATCAAAGAATTTTGTTTAGCATATGTTTAAGGTGATAGAAATTTTTAAGTATGATTTTAAATTTCAATGAGAAACATATGCCATTTCCTGAAGTTCCAAGATGAAGGATATTAATATTTAAGCTCCTTACCACAATTCTATCTGCTATGGCACTTAAAACATTAGCATGTTCTTCAACAGGAGTAGTTAATAAGTCATTCCAATTTTACTTTTCTCCTGTTAATACTAGCAAAACCAGACATTAACACTCAGTCTTGTGATTCTGTTGAACTGATATATTCTTGATGAGAAAATGGTACTCTTCTATTCGGGAACATTGCTGCTATATCTAAGCTGTAGCTTTCTAATCCTGACAGAGTTCAAAAGCATTTACACAGCCCTGTGGGTGATGAATTATTCCTCACCCTATAACACCTTCCCCACAAACAAAATGTTGCTAGCCTCTTGCTACTCTATTGCTATTTTCATGGTAAATATTCACATAAGCTCCATTCTTTAGTTCCACCAGTTTAGACCTTCACAACTAGAACCTGTCATACCATGTAGGCAGGGTCAAATCATTCTTATTCTTTTCGTATTCCTTTAGTAAAGAGCAAATTCCATTTGGACAATTTCTTCCTCAGAAACGTTATTTTGTGGAGCAGAATCCTTAAAGGATGCTTTCCTGATCATTATGATCTTAACTTCAAGTCAAGGATCAACCATTATCTATCCTACATATCCCCATAATAGGCACGTTTTACTTCTTCCCTTTATCTTATTCAGTAACCCACTACATTGAATGGCTCTTAGGCCTGGTATTAGTTAAACAATAGCATGCAAAAAACTCATCTCTTCTGACATTAACCCAAAACCTTAACCCTCAGTCTTGTGATTGTTAGACTGATATATTCTAGTTGAGATAAAAAGAGGGAAGAAGAATTAATTCTAAAGACAAGATACTACATTGATCTGGGGAAGGCCAAAGACTGTATTGGTTGAAACATTGTATTAAAAACAACCAAAATAAATAAGAGTCTTAAAAAATGTATTAAATAATGAATCTTGGAACAATTCATTTTACAATAAAAACAATGAGCATAGCTAAATAAAAACTGAAAATATTTGTATAGTCTGATTAAGAGACAAAATTTGATTCAATTTTATGTGTTTAAATTAAATATCTGTCCCTATGTTAGTTGAATATTTGAATGACATAAATTGAAAAAGAATTGTTTGAGATCTCAAGAGTTACTGAGGATTGGGAAGATATTTGGGCTTGAACATTAATCATTGTCACTGATAAAAAAATAAAACTATTTCTGTGACCAGACAGGCTGGCTATTTCCTGAAATTCTTTAGTCAATTTTTAAAGCTGAAAATCAGTCAAATTTATTGAGTATAAAAAAATCCCATGTTAAATTTGTTTATAAAGATTAATGTGTTCACACTAATAAGTCACTAAGTTGATTTCTAATAAATTTTACAAAGTGTTAAAAAAATCAGTTATATGCAAAACATACAAATCTGGGCTCATTTGACCATGTACACACACACACACACACACACACATATTCCACTTTCCAAAAATTGGCATGAGGTTGTGCCAGAAAGCGTTCATCTGAGCCACTTCCTAAGATATAATCAAACATTTGATTTTATTTCCCCGTTTTTGAAGATGTATTCATTCGACTGAGAAATTTTCGCCTGTAGCAGCAGTAGTAGTAATAATGTCTTAAGTTCACTCGGTGCTGAAAATATGACATGTTCCTGTAGAAAATACTGTAACCATTATTTTGCAATGTTCTCATTTCTACATCCCAGAGATAAACTAACTCTTATCATTCAGCTTCTGCTAGTCTGCACTCAGTCATTTATGTGCCATGCTTGATACACGCTTAGGCGATCATGTATCTTTCGATACATGACTGACGAGGCAAATTTTTCAGTAGGTTGCCATTTCTCTCTGCGATAGACCAGTTGCCATCCCGGTCTGTCCTGCTATTTACCCATAGCTGGTTGGGGGGGGGGAGAGAAGAGGATTCATACCTTTCCCAAGGGTATTAGCACGTAATGGATTTGACTGGAATTCGAACTCGGCTCTCCAATTCCACAATCCGAGCTGCTATCCATTACTCCACCGTAAATTTAATTTCTCTAAGCTCTATGACTACCTTATTTGCAGATTGATGACATCGCTATGGGGTATCATCTGACATTTTCAATTTATTATATATATCACCTAGAATATAAAATATTGAAAACCTTATTAAAACTACTCAAATATAAACAATAATATATTTCCATTTGAGCACATTGATGTCTTTTCCATTGAAATACTTGCCATATATATATACAAAAGAATCATTGTTGCTAGTATCAGCACGGTCTTATTTTACAATTTGCGACTGATGTTGCCAAGTCTGTCAACCATTTGATCAAAATGACCATTGATGAATGAAAAAACTAGACCATTGAATGACTGTTTAGCTTCTTGTAGACATCTGTGAAAACGTATTATTCAAAGTTTATTGAACAGACATAAGATACATAACTTCATGCTTTATAAACACCATGTTTTTCTGGTGATGTGTGCATATCATCTTTACTAGATTGGGCAGAATGAATATCAAAGACAGAATAACCAGAATTAACTTTTGAATGTATCTCCAATTGTCAAATGAGAGAATGGGATATTATGTTTGAAATCAAAGCATATGTGTCCTCTGATGAATGTTCAGAATTAGCAAATCACTCTTTTCATAAAATGTATTGAATTTTGTGGGGTCAATCTATCGGGATTTTAGATGGAAAAATAAAATCCTAGTGTCATGTCCACAAATTACAACACAATAATAAACAACGCGAAGAAAATATCTTTGCAGAAAAAGAAGACCAAGTTAAATATGACTATAACATCTATACAGTAGGTACATGTATTTACATATCAGAATTTAATTTTCTTTATTGTGGCCCTGAAAAGACCAGTAGTTCGAGTGTTCAAAATGATTTGTTGCAAGTGAATCTGCAAAGTTCGAAGTTATTTTGTACGCCAATATAATATGTGAGTGTGAAGCTCACGCTAATAAAACGTGTGACTGCTGACTGCGTGAGATAGCAATAATTTTAAAACACTGAACAGAGAGAGGATACGAAACTTACTTTCGTCGTGGGATTGTATGTAGAAAAATCATCGCTGACATACGCGTTGTCATGGTAACATGTGTCTAAACTGTTTATCGAGACAGGGTCTGGTTCGCTGTCTTTCGCCGACTGTGCCGTTACAGATCTGGTCCTGGCTGTGGCTAATGAAACGCTTTTATGGCAAGTCGATGACCGGCTCACGAATTCTCTCTGAGTTTTGTCCGGGAATGTACTCAGTAATCCAAGCCCTGATCTATTTCAAAGTCATTTGGAGTTCAACCGCTCGCGTGATTTCTATCTAATCAGGTTTCAGAAACCAATTATTTAATTTTTGAGCCGTGGTTTTCGTATCTAATGAATTTAGTAGGATTTATTTGTAGGCGTCTCTTATTTGTGTTTCACTTATTGGCAGTTCGTTTATATATTATACTTTTCTCTTGTGCAGTGTCTTATTGATATCAAAGGCAATTATGGCGGTTGTATTTTTCTTGATCCTAATTTAGTAATCGTAGCATCTTTAACAGTAGAATGATCCTACCTCCTTGAATGATGAAGTCATTCTACAATTCAATAATTAAATAATACCTGTAGTTATTACTTTTTTATGTGAAATTGTTATCAAGATGGTGTCTGGTTTTATATGAGCCAATATTAACCCAACTATCAGAAGCATTAATAACAAATAAAATTAAATAGTCACTTATCTGTGTATACTTTTGCTGAGATTACATCCACTCAGCAGCAGATTTGATAGTAAAAAAAATAGACATTATTCGGACTATTGTCCTCATCTTTGTCGCCATATTTATTACAACGTTTCGGCCTTCTTCGGGTGGTTGGAATGTCGAACTGAACCCTTTATTTCGCTCACTGGGGTAGACTGTTCTAGTTCCACGTGCCATGTTTAATGGACATCAGTTAACTCCTGTTAATTTTCCCTCTGAAAGTTCTCCACTGCCTTAACCGGGTATTGAACTCACACTCTTTGGGTCCTGTCACTGGATCTAACTAACGCCTTCATCCACTGTGCCATGTGTCCTTGAGGACATCTGTGTATGAATTTCTGGCTATTATAAACCTAATGTCTTCAGCAATCATTTTTTACCAGAGCTCATATTGCAGTTTTTGTTGTTATTATTGCTTTTCTTTGGCACTCCTTATTACTGGTTCCCATATTGTATTCATTTTTATGCTTGGTCGGCTCAGGAGATTTTTGTGGCCTAGCATATGTGCTGATTCCTTAAGTTTATGAATTTTCCAATGGTGTTCTTTGTCTATGATCTCAACCTGATCCCACAGAGGGCGGCGATCTCCTTTCTCTCTCCATATATGGTCAGCCACGCCCGATTTTTCCACTTCCCCTCGTGTTACAGCTTTCTGGTATTCTTGAAGCCTTACCTTAAGTAGGGACTGATAGTGACCATTTCATTTTATTTGTTATTATTAATGCTCTATTGATATTGAGCACTTTTATCACAACTCCTTGCTTTCAAAGCCGTTATCTTCAGAAATACATTGGTTGATTGATTTTCCTTTTTGCGAAAAACAATTTTTGTTATGAAAACTTTATAAGGCAAACATTCAAATATCGTACACCTAAATATGCACTGCACTTCACATGATTAACCACTTTATGTTTTTACTCAATACAATAATTGCTGATTGGAATAGAAGCGTTGATTTGTTGAACGATGACAATATCTGCCCAGATAGGATGAAAAGCTGTTACGTCTTCGCAGGTGTAAACAAAAGACAGCAGTCTGTATGAAATGTCTTCAATTTCAAAGCTTGAAATTAGCAATCATATTGTGAAATAGAGTTTTTTATAATAGAGTTAGAGGCGCCTTATAGCGGGTTTAACGAATAAGAATATTTTAATACTTTCGATTCGAAAAGAGTAAAAAATTTTGGGAATATCAAAAATGATTGGAAGGTACTACTAAACTGAGAAGGAGTTCGCTGAAGGTCTTGGATATCTGTGACGGGAATGTTTGTGTTTAGGTAGAATACACATGTCTCCCGGTATTATTTTTCCCGTGACAATTATTGTGGACTCGAATACGAGTCCAAGTAATAAACGAGTAACACAAAACAATATAGAATTAACGACAACGCATTTATTAACAAAAGATAAAAAGCATTTAAAGACTAATTACTTAGAAAACATTTAAACTAGAGAATGTTGTTTGTGTAGGCCTACGTGATAAAAACACGTGTGTGAAAGAGTACAAATATGGATGAAAGAAAAGTAAGTCATTGAAAATGGACGTGCATCAGTCGGTAGGTGGGGTGGAGACACTTTTCCCTCACGTGCGTCTACGTTTTATAACCAGAGATAAACACTATAAAAATGTCTTAAATAATTGAGTATCGTTTCCTCAAGCCTCGTTCTGATTTTGCCAACCTTTTGGCACTTCATTGTCTTCCTTCTGACTTTTCTATAAATATTTTTATGGCAATTGTTCTAATGAGTTCTCCTCCTTGGTACCTCGATCTTCAAACATTTCAATAGCAGTCGTCATCTTCTGTCTTCCTGACTCCTGTTCTTTTATTGTCCTTTCTCCACACTAAAGTCTTCTCATTCTTTTTCATTATCAGTAACCTTGTACCTCTTAGTGGCTTTAACGCCTTGCTTGGGGTGAAATAATTAAAAGAGCAAAAAAAAAAAAAAAAGAAGGAAATCATATAACAATCGGCAGGCAAAAGAAAACGCATTAAAATTTCATAAAACACCCGACGTTACGGTAGAAAAATCATAATAAATGTAAAATAAATAAATAATTAAATTACAAGGTAACCAAAAAAGTTCTGTGCGTTTTTAAAGGAAAAAAAGAAAACGCTTCACAGTATGTGTAACTTATATTTAGTCTTCGAAGTAATCGCCATCGGCATCCAGCACCTTCTGCCAACGTGTCTCCAGCTGTTCAATGCCCTTGCGGTAGAACTCGAGGGGGAGGAGGTTGACGCAAAGAAGTCCGTGGGGGCTTTGCGCAAGTCTGCTTCATTGGTGAAGGATTTCCCACGAATATGATTATCCAGGGAGTGGAAGAGGTGGTAATCGGATGGCGCAAGGTCAGGTGAATAAGGTGGATGGCACAAAGTCCCCCACCCAAGTTGCTGTATGGTATCCCTGACCACTCGCGCGACATGTGGCCTGGCGTTGTCATGGAGGAAAAGTACACCTTTGCGATTCACCAGTGTTGGCGCCTTCTGGCGCACTGCCCGTTGCACACGTTTCAATTGCTGCGAGTATCGGTCTCCAGTGACCATTTGGTCCGTTGGTAGCAGTTCATAATGAACCACTTGACGACCTGTCCACCAGACACAAAGCGTAATCCTGCGTGGGTGCATAGGCGGTCTTGCGGTGTGAGGGGCAGCATCCTGAGGAGACAATCAATGTCTGGAACGCTTGGGAGTTTCGTACAGAACCCACTTTTCATCACTGGTAAGCAACTCCAACAGCGTTTGCGGAACCCACTTGCTCAGTTTGTATGTCTTACCTAGGCGTGCAGGTGAAGTCTAACTGTTTCATCGGAAACGTTGAACTGTCTTGCATGTTCACCACACGTTAGACTACTGTCCTCTTCAATAGCCGCCTTCAGGACTCCGTCTTTCAAGACGTGTTGTCGTCCACTGCGAGGCTCATCATGGAGAAACAAATCTCCCGACTTGAATTTTCGAAACCAACACCTTGCAGTACGTTCATCCACAGCACTATCCCCAAACGCTTGACATATGCGGCGACTTGATGCAGCTTCTGATAAGCCCACTTTGAAGTCGTAAAGCAAACAGCCCTGAACGAGATCTCTAGACACTTCCATCCTTCTCACAGATGTCCGGCTTATAACTGATGGCCGGGCATGGTGCGCGTGTTTTTTATAACGTCTGATGTTCCTATTTTCGGCTGTCCAAATTTGAAAACAATTGCTACACGCATTTCGTATATATTTCAACTTCATTCATTGACTAATCAAAGAACGGACAGAACTTTTTTGGTTACCTTGTATAAATCTACAAAAATTATAATTGTGAAATATATAAATAAATAATTTAAAAAGAATACTTTTAATCCGTCAACTTGTATTGCGACAACATATATACGAAACGGACTAGCGCTCGTTACAAAAACGAATGAATATCTTAAAAATGTCAGTCGTTTGAGGAAGTAGTCGACTTGTGGGCCTAACCATAACACGATTGAAAAGTTATGAGGTATTTTGAAGAGGAAGATTAACATTGACCGAAGGCAATTTACCAGCAAAGATGAACTTTGTAATTCTAGATACTGGGCAGTATTTTTCATGCGAAGAAATTAAACAAACGAATGATTTTTTAAAAATTAATATCAAAATATGGAGCTTGCATTTCATATTATTATTAATGATGTTATAACTGTATTTTAATTTCAATTTTCTTTTTGAAACCGTGAAGCGTAAACCTTTTTTCATTCAGTCTGGCGGCCAGTTACAAATAAAGATTTTGTAATATTGATTAGTTTTCCTTTTATAATCGGAGCGAAGGCATATGACACATTTCTACACTTTGTTAGTATGTTTTCTTTCGAGAAAATAAAACCTTCATTTACAGTCTTCCGATTTCTCTCAGGCCCGACTCACTTCCCTGAATTTGACAAAATGACCAAACATATGATATTTTTTAGAAGGGCCTCTTGGCTTGATCAGAACGAGACATTTTCAGTAACACACACACACACACACACACACACACACACACACACACACACACACACACACACACACACACACACAATATGTATAACGTAATATCATTCTGCATACCTTGGATTTCAACACTCATTTTTTTTCTGTTTCAGGCGTAATGAGAGCATTAACATGGCCGCTTCCGCTATGAAACAAGAACTGAAAAAGCAACCATGCCCTAGCTTGGAACTAGCCAGCTTCTTGAAATTGTTCAAGTGAACAGGAACGACAAAAGTTGACTTTGTGTTAACCCCACCGAAGCCCTCTCGTTGATGTATAAAATTCGTATAGTCTGTGATGATCTTGGGAATTGGGGAGCAACAAAAACTACGACATGTTGTCCTACTTCTGTCCGCATGGCCTCGGGGTCAATGACACCACCTATATCGAATTGCTGGATATGGTGGAGAAGCCTTGGCTCAAGGAGGGCTCCACAAGAGGTTGTACGCCTTTGTTATGTATCAGGTTATGTTAAGCTGGACAACAGTGTGTAAAATTGAATGACGAGACAAAAACATTTTGTGTGCTTATCTGTTGCAACCCATGGTGGAACTTATTGCGAGTAGCTGCAGACACAATTGAAATGTGATTGGTCAATTATAAGGGAATTAACGCTGTATTTATTAATACATCACATCTCCCATCTTAAGATGTGAGAATAATAATGTTTTATTATTGACAGATAAAATATCTACAAGTCATTAAGATATGAACAATCACAGGAGTTGGCTATCCTTATGTTCCTAGAAGTGGCAATTTTTGGCCATTATTTCTGTTCTGTATCTGATGGGTTTGTTTATAACGGGACCACTTATTACAATTCTGCCAGCAACTGAGTGCGGCCTGATTGAAGGGGTCTGTTCAAAAGTGTCTGACAGTTGATTCTTCATAGTTGAATTCATCAGATATAAGTGCTGATCTTCGGTTGTCATTCGCTCTTGTTGAGCGTATGTATTGTCAATTTCTTTTGTCCGTGTGATCTGTTGCGGTTGTGACAATGTATGATTTTGGTTTGCCACATTTATAGAGTGGTAATTGCTGGTTCCCAAGTTTAGTCATCTAATTATACTCGTACACGATCACCTGGTTTCAACAATGCGAGTTGTTTTCCTGCATGTTGGCTGTAATATTTCTGCTGCTGGTTTTTTTTTTTTTACATTCAGCGTGTCTTTTCCGAACTGCAGATAGATTATCTGCGTGTGGATAGAGAAAACGATGTGATGTGAGTAATAATGTCCTTAGACGATGGCTCATGGGAAGTGGTGCAGGAGATTTTCAAACTTTATCTATTGATGTATTTCTTAGCTTTATCGACAGGTTCAGAGCATTTACCTCCAATCTTTTCAATAAGCCTAAGTTCGTACATGCATCTTTTCCCAGAATCAGCGAAACTTTCAGTTTAATAACTTGAAATATCAGGTATCTTACCTTGCTATCGACCGAACATTTCAGTTTTACTTGACCTTCGAATTGGACGATGTGTCGACTGTAACTCTTTGGTTGTCAATAGCAGACTGGTGTAAAATGCACGTAGAACATTCTTGGAGATTATATTAGCTTGTGCTGCAGTGACCAGAGATTTCAATTAATAGTTGTAGTGTCATTTACTACCATATTTTATGACAGGATGTTATTGCATTTATTTCTAGTGTGATGCCATCTAAAATAAGTAGCGATATGGTGAGTTATTACTGTCCTTGGCGCTTATTTTTAATATACCTCATGGTTTACAGTGGTACATGGTGGCAAGCTGGTTGTTTTTAGTGGCATTTTTACATGTTTCCTGTAATCCGGGCATTGTTTTAGTGAGTGCTTTTTTTCTGCATTTACCACACGAAATATAACATTTAGGGATACTTGGACGGCGAATTTTTCAATTTTGCCTTTTTTTTTTAAAATTCTTTTAGTCTTCAATTCCGCATTACCGTCCTTTTTGCCATTTTTTAATTTATATTTTTAATTTGTTTCGCGCTGACTTCAATCGTTCGGCATTTGTCTATTGCTTTTTTTAACGTCATGCCCGAGTCACGAAGTAGTAATTCGTGAGTATCTTTGTTTAAGATGCCGCATACAATTCTGATCCTGACTAAGTTGTTCTGGAGCTTTAAATAATAAGGCGTTAAATAATATTTCACGCATTCACGTACGTATGAACTCTTACGAACTTCTCCAAAATACGAACAGTCACCAAAGAACAAACACAAACGTTCACGCACATACGAACGTTCACACACACAAATGTTCACACACAAACAATGTTAACTGTCTATGTGCTTTGTAATTGTTTTGTTTAATACATATATTTGTTTATATATATATATATATATATATATATATATATATATATATATATCGGTCTTGTTTGTTTGTCTTCTTTGGACTTAATCCAAGTCCAACATTCTCATGTAGCTGGTCCTTCTAGCAGGAAATATAAACGCACGTGTTTTCTTTTCATATTCATCCACCGGTCCTCTACAGAGACAGTAAGTGGTTGTGACAAGTGAAAGACTTTTTATTTCCCGTAATCTACAAGGGCGGAGACTGAGAGTTGTTCGGGATATAACACAAGGTAATAGTCGAGATAAACACGTGATGAACATTAACACGTATATGTAGTCGTGTGAGATAGACTCGAGGTAGAAATATTTTACGAAATATCGCATTGTAGTAGTCAAGCGTTAGCTCTGCTGTTGGCTTCGTCATTGGCCAAAAACATCGCTGTTGATGGAAGCGCCAGCAACTCAGAAATATTTGCTCTGAAAAACGTGCGAGTCTTTTTCTGATTGGCCAGAAAATATGTTTTGTGACTGGTATTTTGGGACTGTATTTCGGAAGTTGGTGCGCGGAGCCGGACGAAATTATGGTCCGTTTTTGTTATATGAACTGTGGATATTGAAGTGAGCACTTCCGTTTGAATTAAAAAATTAGAATTCCGACAGGGCATGACACGCAAATGCCTTTGGAAAAGACATAATTCATTTCTCCCGTCTCCAGATACCGTGAAAAAAAAATCTTGTCAATGGGACGCCACACCCATTAACTATGAAAAGACGGAATGCAAGTACACTTTCGTTCGTAAATCATTATCCTCTAGTTTATATGGATCGGCAGTTGCAGCTAAAAATGTTATCCTGATCGTCAATTTTGACATGAGTCAATTATGATTTAACTTTGAACAAGAAACAGTTTTCTCTCGCAAATTTATATAAGGGAAGTAACTTTGTAGCGTGAATGTTTTGAGTTGTCTCCCCTCGAGTTACATTATGACCACCTATGTCTGATGGTCGAGTTGAAATCCTATCGGACATTGATAGAAATTCATAAAATGGTTAAATTTTATGGTCAACACTGACAAGAAATTTAAAATTAGTGTATTCTATGTTTCCATTGAATTTGCAGTGAATTACACAGTGTCTTGGGATTGTCTTAAGTTTTAGGATCTTTCAGTTTTTCAAACAGACCCGAGGTTCTTAATAATGAAGAAGACCAGTGATGGTGCGTACTCTGAATCCTTCATAAAAATTCAAGATGCGGAATTAATAAATGTGAAACACTTCAAATACCTCGGTGTATGGATCACTTACGAAAAATTTAGTATAAGAGATAAGAGTAGTTTCAACCAACAACGCAAGCTACTCTAAAACCAAAACACCAACCAAAAACTAGAGTTTCTTAAAAAATCTTGTCAAATAGAAATTTTCATATGCATGATGGCAAACTTGTTCAGATATCTAAACTGTCAGCCTTCTACAACTGATTTCTCAGATCGATGGCTAAAAATGGCTTCGAGTGAGGGAGGCGTGTAAGTCTCAACGAGGATCATATTTCTTCGAACCACGTGGACTGGCGCTATAGAATCACTAACAAGGAACTGTACCAGATAGCAGAAACCACATCACTTGAGGACTTTCAACAGCGGCAACAACTAAAATGAATAGCACATGGGATTCGAAGAGATAATAATGTCATAATCAATAGACTTGTGTCCTAAACTACTTCAAACAAAATGCTTTAGAAACATTCCTTAAATAACCTTTTGACCTCTAAGTGGCATTTAAAATTTTATCAATTTCTTCTCGTGTCGATTTCACAGACACGCTCATGGCGGCGTTATGTATCAATTATCAACACCACGCCCGTCGTACAAATTAAGTATTGTTCATAGCCGCGGCCACTGGGTTCGTTTTAGAATTTTCGATTCTTTGGGAAAGAATTGTTATCAGTCTATCGTTCTTGATATCTTTTTAACCCTTTTCAGAGTAGTTTATTTATCAATACCTCGTTTTTGTTTGATATTCAAGGCCTTTATTATTAATTACCAGCAACCGAAATAGTGTTACACAAAGATAAGAAAAGATGGCATAAGTGCTGAACTTATCAAGTATACCTCAGGCTCTCCTTATCTACTTATTACTAAGATATTCAACATTAAGGCCGAAAAATAGAAAATAATTTTTACATAGCCTTTTTTTCAAGGCAAGAGCAAATGTGTTCATGAAAACTGAGGGATCAAGCTTTTATATTTTAAGAGAATTATTGATAACTCTGACAACCTGTCATCTTTCATTGCGGTTCACAAATCATTTTTTATTTCTTTTAGTTTGCAGTATTCACTGGTATAGTAAAAAACAATCGCAATGCATGTTCAAGCAAACTAAGTGATTGCAAAAGATGTAATCCAAAAAATCATCGGCGTTCCTTTCTGTCTCTGATTTCCGATTCTCTTGGCAGAATTGAAGTAAATCTCCTGTCCTTTGAGACAATTCTTGTTAAAATTCACCCATTTTTTAATGAAATTTCTTGCACTGGTCATTCAAATTCCCACTATTCACAACATGTAAAAGAGATTCTGAAATTTTATTCCTCCGTGAAAACCAGTTTATAACTGATGACAAACCCTTGGTCAACAAGTGAGATAAAGAAGTCCTTACGAAAGCGTTCTCAGGTTTTTGAACTTTATCACAAGACTCTAAATAAAATAAACGTTTTTTTTTGTGATGCAAACTGTTGCGGGGCCGATAAGGATGTCGCCCCCGCAAGCTTATTGAAGAAAGGTGAGAAACAGCTAAGACAATGAGAGGACAAAGGCGGAGGTTTATGAAACAATAAACGTCGAATTTATTTATCCAAAATGTACAAGAATGTACTTTGGAGAAGTGTGTTGTATCGGCACCGGTAAGACTGATTTCCTTCAGGGAAGTTGGTTCGGTTGTATCGGCGACAAGAGTGTAAAGTTGGTCGCTGGTCGACTGCCGGATGGGTAGAGCTGGCAGTAGCTGGTTGGAGAGTTGGCGTACGAGGTGGTTGGTCGAAGACGTACGAAGGTTCGGCAGGGTCGGTTAGGAGGAGTCCCTAAACAGTGCCGAGTCAGAGCAGTGATACGACTTCCAGGGCGGAACAAACGTGGTGATGGGATCGCGCCGAAATGTAACAATTGAAGCTGGAGTCAGAAAGGGGATACGTCTGGTCAGAGCTAGTCATAGTCGCGATACTACCAGCGCATGGACGAATCCCTGTGCCAGTTGATCAAACGAGCGATCTGAGAACAGATACTACGCTCGGGCCGAGCAGCGTAAATTTGGACGAAGAAAAGAACTAATAATATGTATGGCTAAAGGGAGTAGAAAACCGTAGATATAAAATGAATCCCAATGTTGTTCGATGTTTGAGAAGCACTGCCTAATCCGATGCTCACGAGGCACTGTTTTAGAGTCAACAATATTGGCCGGTCGTCCAATTTCTCGCATGCTGCTTGAATTAAATCAGCGAGATCAGGGGTTGCCAAGGTCGTTTTTCTAGGAAGCGGCTAATGGCGGCCGCTACAAAACCTTTCCTCAATGCCATTTTCTTCTGCAATCGGCACGGTAGAGGCATTATCATTTTCGCTATAGTCTTCAAGAAAATTGCAAATTGCATAAATCTCAGCAATCATAATAACATCAAAAGACTGCAACAACTGACTCACTTTGTTCACCTGAAACAGAATATTGGACCATGTGATGCGAAGCAGAATGTTCCAAATAGAAATCCAGTCCAACAATGATATTTCTTCAGTCGCTGTTGAGCCATATCTTTTCCCCAAAGACTTGACAAGAACATTATAATGTATTTAAAGGGGTAGCATTGTGATTTGACAGTAGTGATTCGCGATTCCCCCCTTTTTTTAATCGCACTGTGCTTTTATGGTGGTTGGTGGAAGTTAATTTATGACAACATCCTTTTCAACCGTATATTTCAATGCACAGAAAATTAAGAAATACAAAATAAAATTTTATATAAGGGAATATATATATATATATATATATATATATATATATATATATATATATATATAATATAAATGACAATAGGAAAAGAGTAGTAATTGCTGACGCGTTTCGTCCAATGTGGACTTTCTCAAAGCAAAAAACGAAATAAATTTAATTAAACAAGGTAACTAATAAAAACAAAAAACAGAATGTTAGCAACTGGAATGTAGAGAACACTATTTTCGTATTGTTAACTGAAAATAACGTCAGTTAATGTAACGTGTGGAGAATATTGTCATTATATCTGTGTTGACTGATTCAACTTTTTTCTTTTGATTTTACGATATTGTTGTGTACGTTTGTTTGTGAAAGAAAATAGTTGAATCCGTCAACACATATAATGACAATATTCTCCACACGTGTCATTAACTGACGTTATTTTCAGTTAACAATACGAAAATAGCATTCTCAGTTGCTAAGAACATTCTGTTTTTTGTTTTTGTTAGTTACCTTGTTTAATTAAATTCATTTAGTTTTTTGCATTAAGAAAGTCCACATTGGACGAAACGCGTCAGCAATTACTACTCTTTTCCTATTGTCATTTATATTTATAAAGATTGTCTTCTCTACAGGTTAAGTCTGAGAAATTTTCATATATATATATATATATATATATATATATACATATATATATATATAATAATAATAGAGCGATAAGGTAGAGGTTCAAGAGTTCAAATGTAATTGTTCTGGTGCATACGAGAAAGTATTCGGAAGAATATATATATATATATATATATATATATATATATATATATATATATATATATATATATGTATGTGTGTGTGTGTGTGTGTTCAGACTTAGTCGTCGCCTGTGTAAATGGTAGAAGGAAATATAAGTGTGTGTTAACGCACGACTTAATTAATAAAATACGTTTTCAATTTCCCTCAACTACGCTTTCATCAAGTCTAAAAAGAGACATGTAAAACAAACTTGGTATCGCCTTACACTAACGTAGTAGTAAGCACACCACGTGACTTTCTCACCCAATAGGAACATAATAAAAATACTACATTTTAGCTTTCGTTTGAAGCCTATCTTAAGTCTATATAAGAACGGATCAAAAGACACTCGGGGAGTACTCACAGCAAACAAACACGAGTAAAAACTCGAAGTATTCACTTACTGACACCACGCCGAAAAAAGCGTTCACATTCGAGTACTTACGCCATACAGAGAGTAAAATAACACAAGCGAGATAAATACTTGCCCAAATATCTAACCACGTCGGCCGCTGGAAAAGAAACTTTCTTAATGAGTCATTACCATCACCCTACCTATAAATATAAACGCATACACACACATACTCTCTCTCACTCTCTCACACACACACAAACATACATACACATTTCGTGCATGATTTTACCTACTGCACACTATAGTAGGGTCAGTTGGGCTCCGTCTGCGAATAAAAGAGCACCGTGACGCAATTCACTCCGACAGAAATTTGGAAACGGTTTGCAGAAAGTCTTGGATGATATATCCAGTCAACATCATGGTGTTTGGAGTGATCACTAATGATGGCGACGTTATGCCTCTATTCATCTTCCCATAGGGCTTCATACTCAACGTGCCTTGAGGAGGTAGTGCTGCCCTGGGTCAAGAGGGTGGCTGCTGGAAGATCCTATGTCTGGCAACAGGATTCTGCACCATGCCACACAAGCAGGAGAACACAGTTATGGCTGTCAGACAATTTCTACAATCACATCATCCCTTACATCTGGCCATCAAACTCTTCAGACTGCAACTTCTATAATTATTATGTATGGAGTGCAGTTGAGCGAGAAAGCAAGAAAATTCCTTATAACATTTAAGATGAACTGAAGGATTACGTTAGCATTTACCAACTTAAACAAGTCTATAAAAGTCAAACATTTACATTCCTCACACTCTTTCTCCTCCTTGCTCGAAGATGTAGTAGGACAGTGGAGAAAGATGGCTCTGTTTGGAACATTCGTTCGTTTCCCCGATTCACTAACGACTGAACTCTTTTTTTCACTTTCACACGCATGGCATTCACACGTATCTTCCAAAACTTCCAACTATGAAGTAAATTAATCTTTTCTGTGATCGTTCCAACTCAGCTTTGACTTAATCGCGGCCATTATAACTATGCTTAAACCACCAACGATGAAGTAAGTATAAACTTTTCTTAGGTCGTTCCAACTCCACGCAAGGCTGACTTGATCTCGACCATTATAACGATACTTCTCCTTACTTACCCTAAGTTTTGAAGCAATATATATATATATATATATATATATATATATATATATATATATATATATATATATATATGTGTGTGTGTGTGCAGGTATGCAGAAAAATAGGTAAGAACACGTTAGGTGAATAATCCGGAGTTCCTTAGTATTTTTGCTTTTATTTTCAAAAAGACAGTGCTCCATGCAGAAGTAGACGAAGAAGCGTGACCAGACACCTTAATTCAACATAATTTCAAAAATTATATTTGGGGTCTCGGCTCTCGCTTTTGAAACATGAGAACTCTTATGTAGCGAAGGAATCATATTTTTAATAAAAAAATATTATAATATATATATATATATATATATATATATATATATATATATAACCGACATAAAATAACCATGCTTACTCTCCAAGGATGAAGAAAGTACAAGCTTTTCTTTGGTCGTTCCAAATCTGCGCAAGACTGACTTGGACCCGACTATTATAATCCTGGACCAAAATGAAAATGGACATGCCTAATGGACATGAGAACTTTGTTTCACTACAGTTTAAGAGAATACACGGTCCATAGTAGAAACCTATGTTTTTGTATGAACACGCGCAGCACCTAAAATAGACATCAATACGCAACCTTTATATTCCATCGCTTACGTCCATATTGTTGAGTGCATCACCTTTGTTTCTTTTGCTCAATCCGTAGATAAAGCCTGATTGAATTGCTAGTCAGAAAATAGCTGGACTTTCAAAGACTGCAATACCACACACAAACACACATACATTTACAGTAGCATCATATGAACTCCGAACTCTCTGGAAGTGAATTACTGCAACTTTGAGTGGAAATTTCGTAAATATTTAACCAATTCCTTGGCTGCGTGCGGAGATTATACCTCTTATCATTCACCTTATCAGCGCCCCATTTAAGTAAAAATATTGCAGTATTATGGAGTTAGGCGAGGTACAAGTAGTGGAGTTTACGGCGTCTGATAGGCATTAACCTGCCGAGGGATATTTGTGAATAATTTTGGGGGAAAATGAGGATAATACATATATATATATATATATATATATATATATATATATATATATAGACCTAAAGAGCCAGGTAAACCTACTTAGGTTTCACCTAAACGGATCATCAGGTTAAAAACTGGGCAGTTGACATGTTTTTGAACTGGATACATTAAACGGAAAATATATTCTAACCAGAATTCTAATTATGAATCACCACAAGGAAAACATGCAATTTTTTTTATTGTATTCGATGGGTGAAAACTGTAAAAATTGTAAAAGATTACAAAAAAGGCTAATCAATGAATAAGATTTTAGATTTGTTAAGTCATAATTAATAAAAACAAAAACAGATAAAGGGTATATATATATCTTTTGATCATTTCGCCTCAAACAATGGAGGAGTGTGACTAGTACGCAGGGGTTACAGAGAATGGAAGTGAGAGGAAAGGATAAAAGATGGCCGGGGTTCAAGGCAACAGAAGATGGCTATTGACGTTCCCTTTAAATTTTTGAAGATTGTAGTTTTCAGGGAGACAAGTAAACAGAAGGGTTTTTCACAGGCGGGAAACGTCAGAAAAGAAACTGTTGGAGTTTAAGTGGCGGTTGCATCTTGCTATTTCAACAGTAAAAGGGTGGGACCTAGATGCCAACCTAGTAGCACGCTTAAATTCATGTAGTCGGGGTACCAGGGTAAAAAGCTCGTCAGAGCAGTTGCCATGAAAATATTTGTAGAAAAGACAGAGGGAAGCCACGTCGCATTTGTGAGAAAGTGACTGAAGTCGAGATGCCAAGTCAGGATCGATTACATTGCAGACCAGATACGGCAACAGCATGCCATGCACGGACGAATGGTAGATTTGTAAATGTGCAAGATAGACTCTGACGAGAAAAACCTTCTTGCACAAGACAATGGAACCAACTTTCCTTGCAGTAGATGCAGCTATTGATCCAATGTAGTTGTTCCACTTCAATTCAATTGAAAACGTGAGGCCAAGAAGGCGTAATGAGACGCTCACCTGGAATCGAGCATCAGCCATGTTGATGGCGGGCAGGGAAGTTTTTCTATGGTGGTTAAATGAGATCAGTTTAGTTTTGGAGGCATTAAAATTTACAAACCATTTCCTGCCCCAGTGATTGGAGGTCAAGAGGTGATTCAAGAGCAGTGGCCAGGCTAACTTTATCAACTCGGACGGATTTACTATTGAGACAGGAGTAAATAGTAGTGTCGTCAGTAGAAATGACTTATTGAGAACTGATGGCATCAGAAAGATCATTAAAACTGGAGATAGAAAGTCGTTAATTTGAAACCTTTATTCAATCAACAGCTAAAATAAAGTTTTCTTAAAATCTTGTGAAGATCTTTCGGTTTTCCTCATTATTTTTAAATTTCGATCAATATCTGGAATCCGTCAACTTTACTTTTGCGTGGCAACTAGCTGGTTCAGGTTTGTGGTGTTTCAACCCTGAGCTCTGGACTTCTTCAAAACTGATCTAAATATAAATTGGGTGAATGAAGGAGTTTACTGTCGAGGACGTCGCCTGACCAGTGACTAGTATAAAGAACGTGCGGCCGGTGTATAGTACCAGAATAGTTAACTGTTCAGTCTGACTAGCTAGCTAACCATTACTCAACGACCAGGCAAAAAATATAAGACAAAATGCTGACTGGGAAATTGTTATGTGGTAAATTTCAGACTGCAAGGCTAAGTTGACATTTCTCGTTTACATTGTTTTGAGATCGAAATTAATTTCTGTGTATAGCGAACAAACGTCGACTTTCATTCATTCTTGTCAAGTCAAATATTAAAAACTAGAAAAATCTATGCCCTTTGGAAAGTAGGAGACCGAAAGATCAATGTATTGAGTGAGTGAGTGAGTGAGTGAGTGAATAAAAGGGAAAAAGAGAACCAAGAGCAACACATGCATATAAAATTACGAGAAATTGATAGAAAAAAATGAAATAAAACAAAGGAAACTTATGGAACAGAGTTGGGAGTTTTCCACCTTATCGAATATCGAATCAGCAACATACAGTGCTATCGTTATCCATTCAGATTTTAGAAGAACAAAGTCGAAGGAGACGAAGCAGGCAATTTAATAATTTTTCTTTCTTTCTCTCTCCTCTCTCTCATACACATACATCTAGGTTCTTATCAAGGTTGATTACACTATTTATTGGGGTGCTGGTGTAACACTATTTAGGAACGGCAGGTTAATTAATCAATTAATTAACCACAGAAGTTAATTACGGGGATACTTAAACCGATAGATATAACGAAAGACATACTGAGCGATTACTTACACCGATAGATATAACGAAAGACATACTGAGCGATATTCTTTTTGTTTTGTTATTTTCCCAAACAGAGCATCGGTGAAAAATAAGATTTTTTGTTTTGTTATTTTCAAGTGCGATTCAAGATAACCACTTTACTTTCTCGTGGAAGTGTGATATGCCAAATTATCTGCGAGGACAAAAGAAGGAAAGAGAGAAAGAGGAGAAAGAAACAGAGGGACAAGACTTAACAACTTAGATGATAAGAGAAGGAAAGAATGCCACCCACAAAAGCTATGTTGTTTTGGGTAGTGGAATGAGGAAAATTTTGATGGTCATTTTTTGAGGGATACCAGAGCTTCTGGGCAGATAAAACATTGGCTGTGTCAGGATGAGGAACTTGTGTTATCAGTAGTTGATGGGTCGTCTGCCGGCCGCACAGAGAGCCCTGGATCGAGATGTCGCCTGGACAGGACATCTGCATTTTGTTTAAGTTCGTTTGTGATAACGAAGGCTATGTTAGGGTATTTTAATTAACCCAATTTCGCCAAAAAAGAATCGTCCACTTAATGTTGACGGATAAACCTGGTTGAGAAAAAAACATATCCCGTGAAGTTGGATAAAAATTGAGATTATCAGTTGACGCCTATTGGCCGAATAGCCAGGCGGAGATGATCATGTGACGCAGAGAGGAGGCCTGCCACCGCCCATTGAGAGGATAGGTATGAGATGTTACTGCGAGGAAGTGGGAAAACCGTTGACGCCCTCTAAAGTATGGTGAGATACCCATATGAGAGCAGAAGAGGGTGGGAGTGGAATAAGATTTCCAAATACGGAAAATGATAATTATTTTTGGCCGAAAACAAAGAAAATCCTTATTGGGGATTTGAAATCAACGTGGTGGCCACACCACGTCCGACCCCACGCCAGGTTTTGATCGGCGTCCATATAAGCAAACATCTACGGATGTTTCAGAGAGTTCGTAGAGGAGAGTCGAGTTGAGTCGAGTCGGGTCGAGTGCAGACAGTGAGTCAGAAGTCGAGACAGAGAGAGTCCAGTCAGTGAGTGAAGAGTACAGCCAGTACAGTAAGAGAGAGACGCGCCTCGCACAGGTGACCGCACGATTCCATGCCTTCCGACTTAGACTTCTAACCAAGAACAAATTTGTTGAAGTCCGACTTTAGATTTTCCACCAAAACAAGTTTCCGACTTAGACTTCTAACCAAGAACAAAATTGTTGAAGTCCGACTTTAGATTTTCCACCAAAACAAGTTTCCGACTTAGACTTCTAACCAAGAACAAATTATAGAAGTATGACTTATATTCGCCATCCAGATATCCAGAACTAGTTAAGGAACGCAAAAGTGTTACAATCCACATTTTTTTTCTTCGGGCTGGGAGAGAAAGAGAGAGACGCACTCCTGTAACTCAACAAACCGACATAAAATTAATCACTATTCCTAACCAGTCGCTCGCCTTGAAGTTGTTGTTTGTGCTTTTGTTTTTTTTTGTCTACATTTATTGTGCAGTATCACCTTGACCCGGATTCGGCTGGCACTACGGCCCGACGTTTGATTGATCTCGTCAACCTAAGATCAAATCACAACGTGGGTAGGTTGAATCGAGATCAAAGCAGTTGCTTCGGTGACCAGGCGTTGGAAGCGAGCCGAGTACGACAAGTTGGTGCTAGAACCCAGCAAGACTTCAACCGATGTCCCAGGGTTAGCCCGTCACAAAGGACCGATGTCACATTTTGGCGTCGTGACTGAATAAGAAGTCGGGTGTCACAAGTGCGCCGCGACCAGTACGGGTGTCACAAACGGTGCCCTGGCCAGGATAGAGGAGGATTTGGGTGTCACACTGGTAACTGCTTTTAGCTGCTTAAGAGAATTATTTTGTCAAATGCTCACTAAGTCAGTAACTTCCCTGTTAAATATTTTGTGAGACAGAATGCAGGAAGAAGTGGGTTCGTGCCTTTCCAAGAGGCATCAGTACGAAAGAAACACCTTCAGCCAAATTTCGAACTCATTTCACTGATTTTAAATTTTGTGTTAAATGACCTTTTTACATTCACTGAACAAATCAATAAATATTATCGTCTGTAAACCGAACACATTTCACCATAAAATTCATAAATAAAAACACACATGACATTTTATCCGCAAAAAAAAAATTAAAACAATCACAGCAACAACAATAATAAAAAACCTTTGTCATGTGAATGAGGGAGGGGGCTGAAATTTTAAACGAACGCACCTTACCCCATGAATAATGGCAAATTCGAGACTTGATAGTTTTAAAGTGACTAACGGAGACAGCTGTTTGTAAAAGCTTCCGTATGTTGTTGAAAAAGTATTTTCCAAAAACGAAAAGAGTGAGCTGTTCTCGAAAATAACAGTTTAGCTTCAAATTTCTTGGGTTGCATCAGATTTTTAATGATATTTTTAAATTTATTTTTACCTGATTTTCTTTTTATATTCCTTTCTTAGGCTGTTAAACGTTTTTTGAAGCATTCATGATGTGGTATGAGTCAAGGATTCATGAAATGACCTTTTAAAGAGGCCGTGAAGTCTACAAGTTTCTCACTCAGGAAAGTGGGTAACGTTTCGAGACAGTTATTGTAAACTCTCCATGAAAAAGAGGCTTTCGTTAATGTGAAGTGTCTTTCTTTCCAAACATTTCTTTAAATTTCACCGGAAAAAGTGTTGTATTTTTCAGTGCGCTTATGTTACTACCGAATGTGACACAAGGTCAGTTTATAAGGGATTTAACGGCAATACCGTTGAAAAATTGCTCAAGGCCAGCCCGAAACATTCACTTTTGGAGACGCCTCTGGTTTTGGGTAATGACTTCAGTCCCATCCCGAAAGATAGGTACTGCATGGGGAAATGGACCCCTGGAGCTTGAGCATCATATTATTTTGAAACTACCCCAGCCGAACCCGTGGAAGTATTTATGAAAAAAAAAAAAAAAGAAAAAAGAAAAAGAAAGAAAAAAGTTAGCTTTCAAAGAGTTCAAATAATTTCTAAGACCTAAGAATGGTAATTTTTTTAAAAAGTGAAAACTGTGTCTTTTGTTTGACTCCTCCCCATAAGGAAATAGATTATCTATTCGTCTTGTCCAAGTCGGACACATGGCCAGTAGAGTTGTGCAAAAATGACTACCCAGATTATGTTAGCCCGAAACTATTCTCGATATTAATATTCTGTAAATGGAATTTTCCAAGCATTTTATTCGTCAATACTGCGATTTGAAATTATGACGATATGACAATATCAAAGCAAATAATATTGCCAAAGTCTGGTAAGAAATAATGGAATTTGAGCATTAGAAAGAATCCGAGTCAGCTGAATGGTTACGACCAAGAAAAAGTTACACACGTGCGTGCACACACATACACGGGCGCTCTCGCATACATATACACACGCGCGCATACATGTATGCCTCACATACTTTCACATGTCTGTACACGCCGGTTTTATAAGAATTTTAAGACTTAAAAAATACCATTCCTTTAAAAAGTTCGGTCGAAAATTTCAGATTCGAACACTTTAAATATATTGATAAGACTATAAATACATATGTTTAAATCTATTGAATATATATTATATATTAGATTATGTTGAGAGATTTAGATTTAATTAGAGGATCCATTTACGATTCATGTTAGTCACTATGCATACATACATTTTGCAGTTACGTCGAAAAATCGATAGACCGAATTTCCTAGATTTGGTATTTTACGTACAAGACGATTATAAGAATATTATCTGCTGCAGGTTCCCAATTTCAAATTGAAAACCTAAACAGTTCGACACGAGATTAATATTTGCTATAGTGTAATTTATACATTCTTCATTGCTACTATTTCTACCAAATGGCTATCGAGTCTTCTTTACTTGAATATCCAAATCCACGAGTCTTTCAATCGATAAAGAATTCTTCTAAAACTAAACATTTAGAGAGCTTGTCCGAGTTACCTCCTCCTCAGTTCCTTAATCCTTCAACAGGGGTCTCTCTCCCCTGGCTATAAATACTGGCTGACCCTTCGTCTCTCTCTCTTTTCGACTTAGGCCTTGGGCCGCCACCTCGCGTGGAGATGAGGTAAAATCTATCTTCCACTTAGGCCTTGGGCCGCCACCTCGCGCGGAGGTGAGGTAAATCTCTCTTTTCAACTAACACCAATAAGTGACCTCTCACAGATACAGCGTTTCCCAAATTCTGGGAACACGCTAAGAACGATACACGTACGTACGAACACTCACCACAACACACACACATTATTTCTCCATACAAACTCTATGTAACCGTCCATGTCTTTGTTTAACTTGTTATTAATATATATTTGCTTACCCATATATATCGGTCTTGTTTGTTTTCTTTGGACTTAATTAATGTCCAACATTCCCATGTAGCTGGACCGGCTAGCAGGAAATTTTAACTTTCTGATATCTCTCCACATCTTCAACCCACGGTCCACTACAAGATATTTTCTTTAAATTGACAAAATGAAAAAAGCGAAATAAACGAACAACAAAGACAATTTTTAATGCTATGTTAATTCTGGATGTAGACGATTCTGACTCTCCACAGATTCCTTTTCTTTATTATCTGTGAATTACTAGGACTTCTTAGGAAAGATAGTGGAGTGTTTTCCCGTTGCTTTATTCATAGTTTGGAATTTAGAGTACTCCTCCTAGACTATCTGCTATCAAAAACTATAGAGTCCAGTCTGCCATACTATTTAATCTATGGCTGGGAGAGAAGAGATGGAGTCATACCTTTCCCAGGGATAACAGTACGAAACAGAACGTAACATTAATAATTTTAATAATAATAATAATAATAATAATTTTAACTTCGCTCTAACTTCTTCAAGTGTTTTACAAATTTATTCTGTAATGAAATCAAATTAAAAAGTACTGGTAACTGTGAACTTAGATTAAAAATCTTGCGAAAAATTTGGTACGTGTATGTTTACATCAGCCAATTTAAAAATTATCGATAAAAGACGACAAGAGAGACAGAGTGAGAAAAGAGAAAATGAGAAACCTTACGGCAAGAATTATTTGTTTGTGATCTTTGGCTTTATAGAATTATCTCCCTTGCATTGTTGATTTCAGATGGTATTATGTTTATTTATAAGACTGACGAAATGCTAGAAGATTTTTACGAATCCGGCATGTAAAAATACTGACTACGTGAAATAACAGATTAAAACAATAATAATTGGAAATAATTGAATATATTTAAAGTCTTAAATGTGAAAACCTAATAATAATAAGGATTTAACAAAACGTCATTTTTTTATTCTGGGATAAACTTGTAGCGATTACTATGTTTGACACGTCTACATTTTTCTCAACTGTGATTGGTCAAATAATAAATACTAACTATCACAGGACAATTTACTGATCGCATTCACCACACTGAATTTTTCCTACTGTTAATTCACAAACATGCTTTTGTTACAAAATCACCGATTGGGTAATTTTTCATCCAATCAGATATTTTTTGTGTGCTCTCAAAATTTCTCCCGCCATTGTCCAGGGAGCCTACCCATGGTTATATAAACCGGAATTCGTTCCAAAAATAGACAGTAGAAGCAGAACTCAGTAGAACTCAAATTCACACGCGTCTACACAGACTATTCATTCTACTCACTGCACGCACGCACACAGAACTTAAATACCATTCACCATCAGTTCTATGTAACAAGCCAAGTTGCAACAGCTCTGTTAGTTATATCTAATCTGCAAACTGATTTATTACATGTTCTTCTAAAAACATCATTCTATGTAATACAGAACTTTGAACATTCTTTCAGAAAACTTGTTTCATTACATTTAATCTTTCAGCTAACAGTTAAAGGGAAACAACTTCTCCTTTCTTATTGTTTCACACATTACAAAAAATGTTTTGTATTTGTTGATTTTAATATATATTTTATCGTTGAAACAAAATTTGGTTTTCCATTGTTTTCCTTGATACAAAAATGTATAAGTGTTAAATGCTATTCAACACGCAGCCACACCAATCTATTCAACACAACCAGCATTTACAAACTAGTATTAAAATGGAATCTCTTGGTATTGTTAGTAAGAAATGAACGGATCTTTCAAGAATTACTAAATATAGTAGCCACGTTAATGTAGTGATTCTGAAATCAGCGATACCCTCAAGTTCTGCGCAAATATGACCTTGTACCAAGCATAGTGCAGTGAAAAAAATAGCAACATTCGAATTCTAGATGCAACCATATGTTCTAATGAGCCCGAACGGAGTTTAATCCTGATGAAGCCGGTCGGGCCTACTAGTTGCTTAGGATCTGATTAAACTTTTAAGAACATTTTATGAATATTTGTCAACAATGTCAGGAAATCGATAGTTGATCCACATAAATTGTACAGCAATTAGAAAAGCGGAAACATTTTAAAAAAAAAAAAGATCAAGTAAAGATGTTATCATGGCCTCCTTTTACGCCCGAAAAGGAAAAGAGACTTGCGCAGTTGATAAATGAAAGATTTTTTAAGGAAAGCAAATGGCTGTAAATCATTATTCTTATTATAAAAATGTCAACGATTTAATCCAAAAATGAAAGTATAAATTAAAGAGAATTTCTTAAATAATTCTAATAGAATGAAGAATGGCTTATGATCCAAGAAAGTTTGACAGTAGGAAAGAAATATCAGCAACACCTGATGTAGATTACTGTTTTTTTCCTTAGTAGTGGAGGTTTTTTTGAAGAAAGCTAAGTTTATTTAATACATCTAGAGAAACGATCAGGTTTAAAACTCAGTTCAGAAAATTTATTTTATTCAATGAATTATGCTATGATTTTGAAAACCGTCCGATGAGAACTCATGAATGACTGAGGGAAAAACTCATTTAGCTAATGATAATATTTGGACGTTTAGGTCACCTAGCGGCATCTCCTGCTCACTAGACTGAAGAAGTTGGCAAACATGGGACCAGTTGGTGTGTTTGATTAAGAATGAATCCCCCAAAACAATGAAAGTTAAATCCAACCTATCTACTAAAATTGGTATTGGTGTTGAGGTAAGTCGAGATCACAAAACTTTCAAAAAGTATCAGTAAGAATGAGGTAAACAAGCGAATATCCGCGTTATATGATTTCAGGGATCATTGCGAAATATGCTATTTCAATGTTTAGATCATTCTTATATAAGCGATAGTGTAGCATTTCGACATGTGCGTATGTGGGTGGGTGTTAGCTGCAGTTCGATCTGGTGCTTGTAGACTAGCGCTGACCAGCAGTGCTGTTGATTTGTGTAACTAGAGTTTCAAGGACAATTTTGACCAGTCTCACTAACAAGAAGCCAATTATTCATTCTCGAAATAACTAAAATATGAAAGCATAAAATCCGTTTATCAAGACGAATTCAGCAGTAGAAAATCTGCCAGTAGAAATTCACAGAAAAACATATTTGAAGAATGAAAAAGAGGAGCCAATTTTGTTCGGGAAAGAATGGAGTCAATTCTTTTTATACGACTAATCTAATGGTTCAGTGCGACACTCGACCATTAGAAGTGATTGAGTTAATATGTAGGTCGTTCAATAAAAATGATAAAAGATCTACCTGGTTGGACTAGAGGTTGGGTCCTTCATGGAAATAATCAACCAATACGACTTAAAAGACAACGATGTGGGGGGAGGGTTAAGGTCATGTTTAGGATTAGTATTGTAGGCAGTAATATGACTTTCTTCAAAATTGAAGATAATGCCAAAATGAATGCAGAGAAATATTCTAGATTTTTAAACAAAATCCTTTTTTTGTTGTTGTTGAGTGTAACAGGTTTACAAGCAAGAGACTTTGAGCTAATGAATAGATTCCTGCAAAACAATAATCCCTCACATTCTAAAAAGCTGGATTTTAACAGCCTTATCAAAAAAGGTTTAAAAGATACCAAATTAATATAATCTCACCAGCCTCTCTACGTATTAATCTAATAGAAAAGTTATGGTTCATCATGAAAAAATATTTATGAAATTGGAAAAAATATTCAAGTTGAAAAGATCTGTTGCAAAGACTAAACCTGTTACAAGTCAAAAAGGTAGAAAATGAATAACATTAATGAGTGCAAGACTGATGAAGTTTATCGAATGTCAGTATTAACATGTAAAAGAATAAAACATTCCTTTTTTTGGAATATTGTGCTAATCAACTAATATGTTTATGGGGTCAATATAATTTAGATTTATTTCTTGATAGTTTGCTTGCCTGATAAAAACTGACATAGCCTGATATATTTACTCATCTAAATAGAAGTATATCCAGAAAACTTACCACCGTCAATTGGTTAATACCAGTTTTATTGTAGAAACATTCACTTGCAAACAAAGAAATAAGGAACAAATGCAAACAGGCTAAAGAAGAATGGCTAAACAAAAAGAAGTACAGAGATTGAGTACAAAGGAGATCTGCACAAACAATAAGGCAAGTAAAAGGGCAGAAGACCTGCTCGTAAACAGGCTGCTTAAGATCAAAGGACGGAACACTCATATTACAGAAAGAAAAAACTTTCAACGCTGGGGCGAGTATATTGGAGAACTCTTCCAAGATGAAAGAGAACAACCAGCAATACACAGAACTACCGACGGACGTGGAATTTTAAAAACCGAAGTAGAAGCTGGACTGGCCAAAATGAAGAGGAACAAGGCGGCAGAGCCAAACGCAATCGTAACGGAAATGCTGACAGCCTTAGATGAATTTGGCATAGACAAGAGCAGAGAGATAATAAATGAAATCTACAACAGTGGGGTCGTACCGGGGGATCTCAGCTGATCTATTTTCCTTTGTACTGCCCAAGAAATGAGGTGCAAACGAATGCGAGCTCCACTGAACAATCAGCCTAATGAGCCACGTTTTAAAAAAACTCATAATCCATATTCTTATGAACTGTTGTGTCGTGTATAATGCTGAGTAAGCACAATTCTCCCTGTTCTAGTTGGTGTCAGTTTATATATATGAGCTACCTGCTCATATGCAAATTATACTACTTTGCATATCACATCTCCCTATAACGGAGGGGCCTTATGCCGCGAGTACTTGTACTTCTTGTGCCCTCCTGAACATCTTCCCCATTCTCTCTCCTTTCCCTTGGAGATCTAGATCTATCACGTCTATGAGCAAACTGTTCCTCTTGCATACTCTGGTCTTCTAACTCGTCCCATTCTACTTCTTCCTCCGCATTTTCACTCTGCATTAACCCTTCTGTTACATCAATAATGGGCATCTCTGAAGGCATTTCCACATCCGATTCTTCTCCTTGGGATCTTATTTGGTCAGCATGAACTAGAACACTGTTCCCATTTTCTTTATTTAATATTGCAGTATTATGTCCTTTCTGCATAATAAATTCGGCTGACTCAGGTTGCATATTCCTATTTCTTTTATACCACATCTTTTGATTTGTGGCATATGACACAGTCAAAGGGGATCTTAATTGTCTGCCCATTAAGGCTGATAGACTTTCCGGCCTGCCTGCACGCGGAATTGTTCTGTAACTTAATAATAGTCTTGGTAGGAAAGCATCGATTTCCTCCTTCTGTTGCAAGCATGCTTTTATGCCCTTCTTTACCGTCTGGTCCTTCCTTTTCGCTGTCCCATTACTTTGAGGGTGGTAGGGAGGGGTCTTGTAAGGTCTACATCCTATTTTTCTTAGCCATTCATACAAATCAATATCTGCAAATTCTGGTGCGTTATCGGTCACCAATGTTCTCGGTATCCCATTTCTCGAAAATATTACTCTTAATATTTGTTTTATGGTGGTACTTTTTTTTATCAGGTACTCTCACCACTTCAGGCCAACCTGAATATGCGTCTACTAATATTAATAATAATCCTATCCCATTGACATAGGCATGGTCCATGTGTACTCTGCTCCATGGTTCCACTTCTCGGGGCCACACATGTATTTTCTTTTGCTTGAAATTCCTGAGTTCTGTGCATTTTTTGCATCTTTTTACATAGTCTTCTACGTCTCTTGAGAACCCCGGCCACCACGCTTCCAATTTTAATCTTCTTTGCGTAGCTGCCACTCCACAATGTACGTCATCGTGTACACTTTTTATAACCTGTCTCCTCAGTGTTTCTGGGGGAACTACCAAGTCTCCATTACATATTACCCTGTTTTCTATAGTCATTTTATGTCTGATTTCTTTGAATGGTCTTTCAGCCATTGAACAATTTCCCCAGCGATTCTGTTTTATCCTCGACATTCTATTTAACACTGGGTCATTTGTAGTTTCATTAGCCATTTTATCTACAGATATTACATCGGTTTCTACAAGGTGCAAGAATGTGTCTTCAAATTCCTCGTCGTTTTTGTCCTTCTCTATATAAAACCTCAATCTAGATAAGGCATCAACGTGCGGTATCGTATTCCCTTTAACAAAGGCTTTCTGTTGGCGTTCTAACCAAATGAATTCCACATTTTTTTTTCTTAACTTCGCAAATGGTTCTGTCAACTCATGTTTTGGTACGTATTTTCTATAAAAATTTACCAAACCTAAAAAGGACGCCAACTCTTTTATTTTTTGGTGTAGCCACTTTTAAAATTCTCTCTATTAGTACTTTATCTGGAGAGATCCCTTCCTTTGATATCGAGTAACCCAAAAATGATATTTCATTACTGTTGGTTACACATTTTTTTGTGTTTGTCATACCAGCGTCTCTTAGCCGGTTCAGTATATTTTCAGTTTTTTCTTTAAATCATCATTTAAATCTCCAACACATATATCGTCTTGATAACAGATGGTATTCAACATTCCCTATTACTTTTTCAATAGCTTTTTGAAAAATTGCACTTGCCGTTTTTATGCCATACGGCATCCTTTTCCACCTTAACAGGCCTATAGGTGTGTTTATGGTAGTCACTTCTATAAAATTTTCATTTATCGGTATTTGGTGGTAAGCTGATTTTAGGTCTATCTTCGAAAATACTTTCATTCCAGCAAGTTTATGTAAAGCTACTTCCACATTCGGAATAGGGTACGAGTCGGCGCAGACTTTATGGTTCACCCCTATTTTATAATCTCCACAAATTCTCAGGTCCCCATCTTTTTTTTTTAATACGACAATGGGTGATGCCCATTTACTTCCTCCTGGAGGGGCCGGTTCTAGTAAGTCTTCCTTTATTAATTTTCGCAATTTAGCTATTACCAACGGTAATAAATTCACTGGTATTTTTCTCGCTTCATAGTAGGAGGGGGAAACTTTTAATTTCAGGCTAGCTTCATAATTTTTTAATTTTCCTGTTTGTTCAATTTCCATTTCATTAATCAACTTCGTTGAATTTATTTTTAATACGTCATTCCCCAGTAGTCCATGCGTTTTTCGGCAATTTGTAACTATAATGGGTACTATTTCATATTTTTCTTTTAGTTCTATTGAACCTTCAAAGTAACCCATAATTGCTATAATCGAGCCATCAAACTGACGCAATTGTAGGTTGCTTTTTTAAAAAAAAGGTTTTCCCATTTTTTCCCACAAATTTCTGGGTATTATCGTGACTTCACTACCTGTGTCGATTTGCATTTCAACAACACAGTCGTTGATTTTCATTTTTATATCTCCGTTCTTAGATCCATTATTTTGTATATTATTTTTTACATTAAAAATCTGTCTATTTTCATCCTCTATTCTTTCCACATTTTTCGTTTTACATACTGCTTTGAAGTGATTTTTTTTTACACTTTGAACATGTTTTTCCATAGGCTGGGCATTTTTCTTTTTTCATTTCATGAATTTTTCCACAGTACGCACAATTTTTTCTTTTTGTTTGTACCGTATATGTTTCGGCCCTTATTTCTTCGTAGGATTTATTTTTATTTTGGTTGTAGGTATGTATTAATTCCTGCCGTTGTATAAATTCTAGACACATATTCGAGGGCATGTTTGTAAGTTGTAACTGTTCCATTAACTTATATCTATGTGCTGAATTATGCATACCTTCAATTAATCTTAGTTGGATTAATTCTTCTTCCGTTGTCTGCTCTCCTGTTCCTAGTTTTTCGAATTCACAGTATTTACTCGCACCTCTTAACCGGTGTAAATATTTTACTATCGGTTCATCCACTTCCTGCTTCATTGCCATAAATTTGGTCCTTTCTGCAATCACCAGTCTTTTCTTTGGCCTCATGTTTCCCTTGATAACCTGACTTATTTCTTCGAAAGTCATTTCTTCTAGTTCTCGAGGGTACACCATTGTAGCAACCTTCATAATCGCTTCACAACCAGCGGTAGCCATGAACAAGTCGGTGATTTCATTTTCCCCTCCTCTGCTTTTGATGTCTTTCAACTTTTTACATCTCGCATTAGCAGCGAATCCATGTATCTACGTATTCTGGGTCTACAAGTACCAAAGAGAATCCTATCGGCGACGCCATTGTTGTGTCGTGTATAATGCTGAGTAAGCACAATTCTCCCTGTTCTAGTTGGTGTCAGTTTATATATATGAGCTACCTTCTCATATGCAAATTATACTACTTTGCATATCACCACATGAACAGAGCGGACCAGAGATAGGACAAGAACAGTGCGTGTTCGTCAAAGACACTGGAACAAGGAACTTGATATTCATGCTTAGAATGTTATCGGAAAGAGCAATACGGGTGCAAAAGGACGTGTATCTATGTTTTATAGACTACGCAAAGGCATTCGACAAAGTACGCCACAAGGACGTGCAAGAACTGCTCATCAACCTATTAACCTATTCGGGAAAGATATCAGAATAATCAGGAACCTATACTGGCAGCAAACAGCGTGCATTCGCATCGAGAATAAGCTCAGCGAATATACAAAAATAGAAAGAGGCATGAGGCAAGGCTGTGTCTTTTCACCGGACGTATTCAACCTATACATCGAGGCAATTCTGAGGGAACTGAAGATCCTACCAGGATTCATCATTGGCGGCCACAACCTTACCAACATAAGATATGCAGATGACACGGTACTGATAGCAGACACGGAAAAGAAACTACAAAACCTCCTACAGAAGGTATCGAGGGAGAGCGAAAAGAAAGGACTAAGCATAAACTACAAGAAGACAGAATGCATGGTCATCAGTAAAAAGGATGAGCACAAAATGCGATTTGCAGGTCAGGGACACCAAAATCAAACATGTATGGAAGTATCTGGGACGTGGTCTGAGGGAGGACGGTGGGTGCGACGCTGAGATCCGAAGACGGATTGGGATGGCCAAGGATGCATTCCAGAAGCTCGGAAGAGTACTGCGAAACAGGAGGATTTCTATGGTGACAAAGAAGAGTACTGAACTGCTACGTGACATCTGACCCCCTATACGGCAGCGAATGTTGGACGGTATCCTCAAGGATGAAGAAGACACTCGAGGCGGCGGAGATGTGGTTCTACAGAAGGATGCTGAGGATATCATAGACCGAGCATGTGAGCAACGATGAGGTCTTGGAGAGGATTCAAACAAGGAGGAAGCTTATGCTTGACATAAAGAAGAGGCAGATGAAATTTCTGGGAGACGTGATGAGAAAGGAGGGCCTGGAGAATATGATACTCACGGGATGAATAGAGGGAAAAAGAGAGAGGGGAAATCAGCGCATGACATACGTGGCGGGATTGGGCAGGTGGATGGCGGTGCGTGGTCTGGGGGAGTTGGCAGATACACAAAACCTGTTGAGAGCCACAAGGGATAGGAGGAAGTGGAGGGCCATGATCACCTACGTCCTGAAAGGACACGGCATATAAAAAGAAGAATTAACATGAACAACGCCATAACCAATTTGGCTATGAAAAAGCAAGAAATATTTTTAAAGACAACTTATGTGCGGAAGGTGCATTCGGTGAGCCGAGTTCAAATTTCACTTTAGTCGGTTGCATTCATTTTCGCTGTTGGGAAAGGCATTAATCTCTCTCTTCCTTCCCCAGCTATAGATTAAATAGTAAAGTAGACTGAAACCTCTTGCTTTAGGTGCTAACCAGTCTAGGAGAAAGAAAACTAATTCCAAATCTTGGAGAAGGTAGCGGGGAACGACTTCACCATCTTTCCAAAGAGGTCCTAGCAATTCACATGTATTAAAAGAAAAGGAAACTGTGGAGAGATATGATTGCCTACGTCTAGAAGAGACAAGGTATTGAAAAAGAAATCTTCTGATAAGACATGAATCTCCATCCCATATCCGAAGATTTCATGTTAAGGAGTGACGCCTAAACCAATTCGACCATCGAAACTTATTCTCAAAAGAAAGAAAAAAAGAAAGAAAAAAAATTGAGTTTTGTAGAAATCGCGATGATTCTCAATAAATAAACTTCGTTCATGTTTAAAATGAAACACTTGAATTGTATTATTCGCTAAACTTACTCAATTTTATACAGAATACAGAGATCAGTTGAAATATGAGATTAGATAAGGTTTTTATTCACGACTTATTCTGACTAATATCCTGATCCTTTTCTTGCTCATTACCGAATGAACTATAGAGGAAGGCTGGTGAGCAAGTCGGCTGAAATGTGATAAAAACAACAATAAAAAAGATAAAGGTACTGGTTTGAAAATCTTTCGGAATAATAGTAAAATGTGTCATAGAACTTTTGCCAAAAGTTATGCATCATTATTAATGTTTACAGATCAGCTTAAAAGGAACTTAAATAAAAACTAATTCATCTCCAAATTTTCGACGAGTCCCGTGTTTCTATTTTGAAAACCCCGCCTACAAACCTTGATACAATGACCGATTGGCGTTTTCAAAATAAAGTTTTCTAAACCAACGATATTTAAAAACCTCTGGCAATTTCGATCGCACCTGTTTGTCTAAAATACCATTTACTGCGAGACGCCACTGACCTTTTCGGAAAATGGAAATTGTGAAATGTTGATAATTTGTTTGGGGTTTTAGTAGGAACAATCTTAAGCGTTATAGTAATGTTAATGTTAATAAGAAGGCCACGTCAGAGAATAAAGTTTTATTTTTTTAATTCAAAATGAGTAATGTACTGAACTTCCTGTCTTTCATCCTCTTATAACTACTCTACCCTCAAAACCACCCTCTTATAAGTAATCTATCCGCATATCTCCTCTATGTACAAAGGTCGCGGTTGCAGCAGTTAAAAGATGTTTCATTTATTGTCAACCTGGACAGAAACCAATCATTTGTCATAGTTTACCTTTGAATTTTATATTATCGAATCTCTTCGAATTCATTTAATCTTATTTACTTTTTCAAGAGAGCAAATTTCGGCACAAGGCCTCGGTAATATGAGTCTCCACACGTACGCGCATGTGTATCGACAAAACTGTCGGTTTCCTTAGCATCTTTGGCAAGCCACAGGCATTGTTCTTCCGTAAGGCACATACATTCACATTGTTTTGTATGAACGATGATAGAATGAAGATATTTAAGCATAATGTCGTCTGGTACAAGGCGATACTGGTAAGAATCAAACTTTTTTTACAATAAGGTTAACACTTTACAAGACCCGAGGTCCAATTGAGGTAGAGGTTATGTTAGGAGGCCATTTGTGTGCATAGGAGTGGGTGGGGGTAACGGTTAACCTGAGCCTTGAACAGGTTAAGGTTGTAGCGATCAGGGAAACATCCTACTGGGAGTCGGTTCCACAGAGCAGTAGATCACGGGAAGAAGTTTATTTATTTAATTATTTATTTATTTCTCACCGATGGAAAACAGACGGGATGTGGGTGGTTTGCTACTATGTAAGTGGCATGGCGTGTTCTTGCCGTGAAGGTTTCACTTGGCGAGACCAGGGAATGTAGTTCGCCCAAGCACTTTCCATGGAAATAGTGGTAGAGCAGCGAGAGAGACTTGCCACATCCTGCCTGTGGGAGAGAGGTTGAAGGGTGGAGAATAATTCGTCACCCACAAGGATTCTGAGACGTTTTTGGACTCAATCAAGTCTAGAGAGTGAGGTCTGGAATGACAACAGTACTCCATTTTTGGCCTGATCTACCTCTTGTTAAGAAAAAGGATAGCAGGAAGAGTCAGGTACTTACTGGAGTGGTATAGCGAACTCTCCATTTTACCAGCATCCTTGGCAATGGAACGTATGTATGAGTTCCACTTGAGGTTGGGTTTGAGTTTGAGGCCCAACAATCTTTCAAAGCACGGGGAGGACCTCCGTTCATCCTGATTGGTGGTTGTTCGGGGTCAGATCGGCGATGATGGAATTTAATTAGCTTGGTCTTCGATGCATTGAATGAAACCAGACAGTTTTTTCTCCACTGGGTAGTTTGTGCAAGACCGAAAGAGAGATTAGTTGCCAATCTCTGACCATCGAGAGTTGCAGAGGTGCGCCCGTATATAGTCGTATCGTCGGCATAGATGTTTACAAATGATCTGAGTATATTCTTAGGTAGATCATTTATGTAGATCAAAAAGAGGGTTGGTCAGAGGAGTGACCCCTGGGGGGCTTACTTGTTAGGAAGGATTTTATGATCGAGAAGAGCCTTCCAGTGATTCCATAACTGGAGAGCTTGTGTAGTAAAACTTTATGCTACACATTGTCGAAGATTTAATTGACAAATTATCATTGGGTCGGAACGAAAGTCCGTAGCATCTTCAAAAGTAATTTCGAAGACAGTATTTAGATATTTGTATATTGATTTATTTCACGACACATGCAATTTTGCTCCACTACATTTTGTCATGTTATAGGAATTTTCATGATTGCATTCTAAAAGAACTTGACATCTTTCTGAGCATTGAAATGGTCTAAATATTTTTTACAGGCTTTCAAAGAATTGAAGTTCTTCCTATTAAAATAATTTTGTATGAATTGAAATAAATGATAATCCGAAGGTCAGGTGAGTACAGCCGGTGTAGTAAAACATTCCAGCCAAGCTGTACTCATTTCTACCCGTTCTGCAAAGAGACGTGAGGTCTAGCATTTGTCCTGATGAAAGACAACAGACCCTTTCAATAGACCAAAGTAAAATTATTTCTACTGTCAACTAAGTAAAACAAAAATACAGAGTGTAAATGTAAGGGTTCACTTACTTTTGCGCATCTTAATTTTTAATTTTTCATTAATATTTTTATTCCAGCGTGATAAAAATCTTTGAAAGTGGTTGTAATTGATTTAATAAAGGTTTTACTTAATGAATATATAGTTTAATTAAGATTTGTTGATCATCTGGAAAAAAAGAGACAATTTAAAAAAATATTATCTTAGGGGTTCACTTACAAAGCACTGTATATATGTTTTAGGAGAAAGAAGTATGACAAAGTGGAAAAGTTATTAAAATAAAATTTAAAAAATTCGAAAGAAAATGTTGGTATTTTTCTTACTCAATTTTCTAAATCTACCAAAAAATGAATCCGCGAACTTGAAAGGATCACAACTAAAACTAATCGACATGATATGTCGAAATTATTTAACCAAACCTGTTTGAATTAAAATAGGCTGCCTAAATACACAGAATATATATATATATCTCTCTCTCTATATATATATATATGTGTGTGTGTGTGTGTGTGTGTGCGTGCGTGCGTGCGCGCGTGCGCGCGTGCGCGCGTGCGCGCGTGCGGACATAGGAATCAATACTGCATAGTGACTGTCAGTTTTACACCTCATGTGATCTTCGGATTATAATTTAGCTCTTGAAAATATATTTCAATTGAGCACTGTTGAGTGATAAGCTAATTCTATAAACAGCAGCCACCTGCATTAATGCAAATCTCTTCAGTAAAATGAATTGGAGAACTCCGGATGATTGGCATTTGTTTACATTCATAAAAACAATACGCTAGATTTAGTTGTTTCTCTTTGTTGAATGAAGATAGCTCAGTGGTAGAAACTCTGACTGATCGTTTGGGTTTCGATCCGGGCTTGAGGTATTCGGATATCTAATCGCACTGAGGAGCTGTGATACAGTACTGTCTGCGAATGACATAATATATATGTATGTGTGTGTGTGTGTGTGTGTGTGTGTGTGTGTGTGTGTGTGTGTGTGTGTGTGTGTGTGTGTGTGTGTGTGTGTGTGTGTGTGTGTGTGTGTGTGTGTGTGTGTGTGTGTGTGTGTTTGTTTTATACCGTTTTATAGAACATATTAAGCTCAAGTTGACTATCTTTTGAGATTTACTCGCTCTTTTTTTTTTCTTCTTCCTAAATAAGTCCTCGCAGGACAAAGTCATTAGTTAAAGCAAATGTATGAAAACATGTTGATATGTGAAATTGGAGATCCGTCAAGAAACTAGGGCAACCATTGGTCGTCTATGGCTGGAATAAATTGAATTCGGCTTTTTTATTTAAAAAAACAAAAAGCATCAAAACTGAAAGTGAATTTTATTTCTTCATCTTGTTTACTGAAACGATTTTATAGCTAAAATAAAAGCTACCGTTTGTCCGAATGAATTGAAATTAGCATCTATGACAATCTTATATGCTAGAGAACGACTGAACAGCAAAATCTCGACTTTTTACGAAGACATTTGAAAATATTGAAGCCAATTTTTAATAGCTTCCTAAACCACACTTGTTTTCTTTAATTCTATAGAAAAGTATATCTAGCATACAGTGATGGTTAACAAGACCATTTCTACTGCCTGGTGAGTTCGCTCTACACTTACTTCTTACATTTGTGGCCTTGTGTCAAACGAAGCTAAACTTAGTAAAGCGTTTATTTTCACCAGGAAAATGTATTTGCCGTGGTCTTGTTCTTGATTGATTAACCGTCATCTTGTTGTGTGTCTTTAATGCTGTCTTAAGTAGATATTTATTAGAAAGAATCAATTTGGGACACTGACTGTACAGTAAGAGTTAAGCTGGTTTAATTCGATCATTGTCAGTATTCGATCCTCACTCGGTGACCCATTATTGTGTCCTTGTGCCAGAAAACCTTATCTTAGTAAATAAAAATTTGATTGAAATTAACAACGCCCAAATAATTAATTAGAAAAACCGCAAAAAGTCGAACGATAAGAAAATGCCCCCCAGAGGACATCGCAACTCCTTTAACCGCTATAAACTTTAAAGGTCTGAAACGGACGATCAAAAAATGTAAGCCAAGATAAAGCACTTAAAAAGCCTCTGTTGAAAGCGATCCACAACGTCATGGCTGATGAGCAGGGATTTTGATTTCGACTATAAAAGAAAAAGAAAAAGAAAACAATTAATAAATGAAATGAAAACGAAACAATTTATTTTCTTTACTAAAAAGAGCGGCGTCGCAATTTGGAAATTGCTTTGTTACCCTTGTGCGAATCTAGATAAAAGCCCCTTTCTTTTGTCGATATCTACACCTGTTTAGTTTAGAATGATACGAGGATAAATGGAGATTATAGATAGAAAGATTGTGTTACGCTAGCCTATCAAGTCTGAGACACATTTAGTGAGGGTCGAACTCACTAAACCACAAGCACCATTCTCTTGCTGTTTATCAAGTAAATTGCAAAACCTTGAAGTAGATCAAAATGATTTGAATCGGAAACAATCAACCTATAGTTTGTTTCCCTCCTAAACTAAATTTATTATCATTGAGCCAGAGACCGACGTATCTGAAATGTTTAGAATTTATTAATTCCACATCCGGAATTTTTATGCTGGATTCATTTTTTATGCGCCATCAAAAGGATAAGTGACATCATCGCTATCATTCCATTTGCAAATCATCGTTTCTATTTGAGAAAGGTTTATCTTAAGTCCTAATTTTTGGAACACTCAATATAAGACAGTGAGTTTTTTTTCTCAAGATCATTTATATACCAAATATGAACACCTATGTCAACAGGATAGCCCTCCTCCACCCATCGTCGGTATACTGACCCCTAGAAGGAAAACAAGAACTCTGTTTTCTATCAGTACATTCGTTTGAGATGAAGTACAGTCTATTTAAATATTCTAAACTCTTGTTTATATATATATATATATATATATATATATATATATATATATATATATAGTTTGGAAGAAAAATGTTTGACAAAATAGAAAAGTTTTCGTGTGACGCATTTCATCTTTCAGGACATCATCGAACTTTGTTTGTTGTGGATGCGACTACACATGCGCACGAATGAGAGACGCTGGGAATTTGAAATTTATACATTTTTTTTAATATGTGTTTTGGGTATATAATCTAGACGATTTCATTTAGATTTTTTTTGTTTGTTTCCATTATCTTTGTTATTAAATATCTTACATTTTGATAACAGAATATAACACGGCCGGCCTGGCTCGATCCTTGGTTCATCCCATACTGGTCACTACTGCCGCTGGTCAACTGATGGTTATTTGCTGGCCGCTTTGTTCCTTCATCTGCCCTGACCCACGTTGTGTTCTTTGATCACTGAGCAGTGAAGATCGAATTTTCTTCCGTACTTAAGCACTGAATCGAGTTGTGGTGGAACCGTGCTACGAAAAGACAAAGAACGCTTCCGCTGACGAAAATACAAATAACATAAAATAACGATGAAGGTCGCTGGGTTAATTTTCATTTGGTTTATATAGTCGTTGATACAACAAAATTAACACTTCCCATTAAACTCTCTATCGTGTATCTGTGTCTCTTGCTTCTAAAACTTGGAGCGAGTTAAAAACATGCACAAAAAGTGGTCGGTCGGGATTTCTGTCGGCAGCAGGTCACGTGGGGTTCAGCAGGTCTGTCGTCCGCTGCTGACACATTTCGGCGCTCGTTCCAGATACTGGCTTCAGCCCAGCGCTCTGTTTATATGTATTTCACCAGATTCCTACTGCCCCTCAGGACTCATCAATATTCATATCAACTAATTATTTTTCCAAACTTGGGGAAACGACACTGACCCTCAACCAAAGCGGACAATTATCCAAAACAGTACATTCTCCGACAACAATATTTTTCGATAACAAACATTTGTAATCCAGACACCGGGGAAAACGCTCATCAGAACAGCAGCCGTGAAAATATTTGTAGAAAAGAGTGAGGGAAGCCACGTCACATCGGTGAGAAAGTGACATACCAAGTCAGGATCGATTACATTGCTTGTCAAGAAGCTTGGGATGAGTAACAGAAGGACATGATCAGATATGGCAACAGTATTCGATGCATGAACGAATGGTAGATTTCTAAATGTGCAAGATGGACTCTGGCGATAAAAACCTTCTGGTACGACACAGTGACTCAATTTTAGTCATTCCACTAAAAAGTCACTTGAAAACATGAGGACAAGAAGGTGCAATGTGTTGCACTCCATGAGTCCGAGCATCAGCCACGCTGATGGCGGGCAGAGAAGCTTCTCTATGGTGATTAAATGAGAGCAGTTTCGTTTTGGAGGCATTAAAATTTACGAGCCATTTTCTGCCTCACCTAACCACTGATTGACGGTCCTTTTCAAGACCTGTGTCCAGGTTAACTTTGTCAGCTCTAACAGATTTGCTATTGAGACATGAATAAATAGTGTCATATACATAAATGCCTGCTTGGTAACTGATGACATCATGAAGATGAAGTTCAGAAACAGCGTAGGACCCAGTATAGAACCTTGAGGCACACCTGCGTTTGTGTGAAAGAATCTGGAAGCGATCCCGTTCAGAATGGCCTTCATTTTACGATTTGATAGGAACGATTGGATTAAATCAAACAATTGTCCTGTAATACTGTAGCCCTGGAGCTTATGTAAAAAAACAGTATGCTAAACCCTGTCAAACGCCTTCGAGATATCTAGAGCCACAGCTCATTATTATGAAGAGCTTGATATACATATTCAGTGATGGCCGTTAGAACATCAGCGGTAGACCTGGTAAAGCGGAAGCCATATTGTTTGTCAGAGAGTAGGTCACGAGAGGTAAGATGCTTAACTACTTCAGCATTGATTAAAGCCTCGAATACTTTGCCGAGAAGCGGTAGGAGATTAATAGGGCGATAGTCAGAGGGGTCAGAAGGTTCTCCAGAGTTCTTAAAAACAGGAACTACAGAGGAAGACTTCCAACAAGCAGGCAAGCAGGAAGCAGCGAAGCAATAGTTGTAGAGTTTGAAGAGAACTGGATCCAACTCGGGAGCACATTTCTTTAGGACGACGATTGGGATCCCGTCACCCCAGTTTGCCATATGAGATACTAATTTATAAATAACATCTGAGATCTGTGACGCGGTTATGCGCATATCATTCAGTAGAGCCTCTGTTCTAGGGGGCAAATCAAGTGTGGGTACTCCAAATAAGTCGCATTTTAAGTTGGAATAGAATTTCTGAGCAAAGCATTCAACCTTATCTGCTGTAGATGTCAGGACTTCGAATTGATTGAATAGAGTGGGGATTGAGGTCTTGCTGTTGTTGAGCACACTCTTGCAGAGCCGCCAGTAATCTCTAGAACCGAACTTGCGAGACGCTATACGTTGTTTCATTCCATCAGTAAACAGTAACTTCAGGACTTCTTATTTTATCAGAACGATCAGTGTGAGTTTTCTGAGCTGTCGTACATTCGTGATCACCAATAGACTCATCTAACTCATTCCTCTGCACTGTTCTCAGATTGACACTCAAACAATCTGAAATTTTCGTGTTGGTGCTTCTGGCGTGAACGCTAAGAAGTACAGCATGCAGTTTCCAAATTTCTGTCGGAGTGAATTGCGTCATTGCGCTCTTTGCCCCCCACAGACAGTGCACAACTAACCCTACTATACTGTGCAGTCGACAAAAAATAAAAATAACATGCGCGAAATTAAAAATATAAAATGGCGACAATTTACCCATCACACCCTGTATATAGATAGATAGAAAGATGCCATGTATATAGATAGATAGAAAGATAGTGTGTGTATTTGAAGTAAAGATGCTTCTTTAGCTTAGCACATAGTCACAAAAGAATGCATGTTTTCATTAATGCATTTATTACTCAGACTAAGATATTGATATTTTTTTTGCTTTCATTACAACTTTTTTCAACTTTCCTCGGGTATATGTCGCATTAATTGGTCGTTAAGACTTTTCTTAATAGGGGTCAATTGTCTGAGAATTTTATTCCAATCACAACTAGAGAATGTCTCGCGTGCTCGAAACTCCAACTCTCTGTTCAGTGTCTTTATTAACTGCGGCATTCTGATTAAGATAAAATGGGGAAAATGAAAAGAAAAAGTAATAAGCAGCCTCTAAAGACCGCCCAGTGCAACATTTCAGCCCGAAGAACATATCGGCTGAAACGTTTGAGAAAATAAACGGACTAAGCAAATTAATGGAAATTGTTTCTATTTTCAGAAAAATAAAAGCTGAGACCAAATAATTGTCATTAATCTTAAAATTTCATCAATAATTGTGAGAGAAATTATTGAGAAAAGTTTTAGTGAATAGAGGTTTGCTTTTTCTGACGCAAATTTGCACTAGTCGTTAACTCAACGAGAATTCAACTTACTGGCTTAGGAAATTTGTTATAAATATTTATATGATAGCTTAATTTTAAAACAAAACAAACAAATCGCAAAATCCAGAAAGAAAATATGTGTCTAATGTAAAAAATCCCAATTCAAATAAAACCGCTAGAAATCAACCGTACCGTCTAAGAGTCACAGTGGGGCAATTGTAAATGGTCGCTCCTCGCGACCATGCGTGACATCGTCGCTTCCTCGCGACGTCGGCCATGTTGGATTTACACGCCAAACAGGTACATTGCCTGTCGTGGTAAGTGTATTCTCTCGCTACAAAATTAATTTGATAACACTAGACAAACAGAAAGGAAAAAAATATCAGTTATCGAAACAAATGATGCTGTACGAGATCGTGTCCACTTATTCCGAATCTGTAGTCACTAGTAAATTAGTATTGTATATAGTGTATTTATGTTCAAGGTCACTAGTATATTAGTAAGCAGTACGTTCATGAGGACGATGGGAAATAATTGAATAAATACAAATGATAGATGACTGTTGCTGATTTTTATAACAAGACACCAAAGCCATTGCGCAAGCGCAACAGCGTAAAAGTTTTCTGAAGACATAAAAAAGTAAAGTATTATTTATTCCGTTATTTCCCAACGCAAGAAATCTTCTTCGTCTGATTTTGAGTCTAACATTGAAAGCTAAATGTTTATTTAATAAGCTTTGCTGAGACTTGAATAAGGCTACATTAGTTGGGAACTCACAATGGATTGAAATCACAACACTAAGGAATTGATCTGCATGAAAAAAAAAAGCTGATTATCATTGCAATATGATAAGAGCCTTTTTCAAAACTAAGTGAAATGGCAAAGATTTCTTCATAGGTATTTGTCATTTACACCCCCAACTTTTTTCCTGAGGATGATATTACCAAGATAAATAAGCAGATGATATTCAAATCCAGTACCTTTTCAATGAAATCATAGTTTATATATATATATATAAGATGATATTTAAGAGATTATCCCTGTTATAAAATCAACCAAGTTTCAAATTTTCGTTCTCATTAAATACAAAGTTTTTCATAAAAGATGATATGGAATACATCAAACAAGAATCCATTTGATACTACTCTTCGGACATTACTCTTTTTCATTCGACTCAAGGTTTGCACAGAAATGTCAAAGATAAGCAGCCAATATTTCAACCTCATCCTCGTTTACTGAATTCAAGATTTAAAAGATGATATTGAAGACAAATCTCTCTTTGACCAACAACTTGCATTCTATACTCTCCTACGCCATCTGGATCTGACAGAAATGCATTTATATCTCTGCCGGATGGGAAAATGACTTATGGCAATAGTTAGAAAATTGGTTTCACTATACAATTTGCTACTATAGTGAGTTCGATCCTGAAATTGTTCTCGCTGATCCTATGAGAAATTTATGTAAATTTGGGTAATAATTAGAAAGGAAATTGAAGCGCTTGTCGTGGAATAAAATCTAAAATTTTGCCACTTGCATTACACTAATTTGATTGATCATTACAAATCTGGTGAGTTTAGTTCTCACTGTGTGTCTCACATTATGTAGCCTTGTGCCAGTCTAAACTAAACTTCAAATATGCGATCTCTTGGATTCACTACGAGCCTAATATTTAGGCTGACAAAGATTCATTTGAATGCGCTAAGAGAATTTGGAACAATACAAAGAATGAGTGAGAAAACGAAGTTGTATGTACGGCAAATAACAAAAGTAAACTATTATATATCGACAACAAACAAATAAAAAATATACACAAATATACAACAAAAAATGTATGAAAAGTATCTGGGGAATTGTTCTTTATAGTTCGATTTTAAGTTTAGCTTGATGCCAAAAAGTTTCTTTTGGTATGTCCTTGTGAAAAGGCAGCGTAGATGTTGATAAGATAGTGAGGAGGTTTGTTCATACATGTGTTTCTGCTGCTTTCTATTGTAGTGTGTGAGTAGCGGTCAGAGATGTTTCTGTGTAGTCTCTGTGATACCAAGTAATTCTCTTGATGCGAATGAATCTTTTATTATTCATTGTTTTTAATTGCTGACTTGGTATTTATTTTTTATCGGATTAACTACCGGTACCCAGGCTTAGGAATTTTGAAAACTAAATAGAACCAGTTGATTGGTTAATTATTCTATCTGCCTGAACACGTGATATATTCTTTAATACGTCCGCTGAAATCATACCGAGTCAAGCAAATTTTTCTTCTAGAAGCCAGGAGCGAGCGGTATGTCCTTTTTTTAGAGTTATCTAATTGGCTGTGAACTGTTTGTGATGTCTACTGCAATTGGTTAATTGCAGTATGGAGATAAATGCATGTGTGTAGTTCAAAGCTGTTCTAATAGTTTAATTCAATTAAGATACATTTTTCCTTGCCAAAATCTTTGCACGTTTGCTTGAAGAAAATTAAGGAAATCTTGTTACTAGGCAATACAAATTGAAAGAATGCTGAGAAAAAAAAATAAAATGGATGACTTTACTTCGATGAAAGTTACACCAACTGATTATCTGACGTCATACAAGCAACTTTTTTTTCACCCATGTAGGCATCGATTTATCTCGCGAGATAAAGGTGGCGCCCTGCATATTCAAATTCCAGTGATATCTCCAGGGAGCTGACATGGAGTATGGTATATGGAGGTCGTGCGCTGCCCAGACTACATGCCCTCCCTCTCGGCCATACCGACGAGATTTAAAGGAATGTACGACATTACATTTGAGGCCGGCTTGGTCACAGGAGTTGTTGGAAAATTGTCAGTGTTGACAACCAACCGCCTTCAGGGTTCTCCTCGGGGTTTTCTGTCAGGATTTACTTCCATAGCCTTTTTCGTGCTTGTATATGACCGCAAGGTAGCAGAAATTTAAATTAGGGCTTTCCTTCCCTTAGATGAACTGGCTTTCTGGTCTGTCGAACTTCATCTACCCGAAGCAGCTGGTTGTAAGGCGCAAGTTGTTCGTCTTCATCCATTCTCCGGCTTGGAGTTGAACTTAGTTGTCAGAGGCTATTTGAGACGCATGCCACGGTAGCATTTTATAGACAGTGAAAGCTTGTCTCCACTATCACGACGTCTATGAGAACTTTTGGAATATAATGTACGTATATTATAATGTACGTATATAAACATTATACATTACGTATTTTAGGTCCTATGTTTTACGTGTATGTTTTACGTGTTTTCACCCATGTATTATTTACAGTAGTCAAGATCGTTTTAGATGTTATCTTCAGTTGTGTTTATTTAGCAAGTAACTTCCTTGATACGGCTTCGTAAACGTTGCAAATGAATGTGTGTCCTCATGTAAAAATCGACTTCCCAACCATATCTTCGAAAGCGAAATTATAGAAAAATATTCACGTCGTTTATTATTTGTTTAATTTTGTGCATATGATGGTATTCTTAAAAATGCGTTTACCTAAAAGGAACCAGTGTATCGTTCTATATAATTCTGGATTGTATTAGATGGATATATATATATATATATATATATATATATATATAAACACACACACACACACACACATATATATATATATATATATATATATATATATATATATATATATATATGCTTCTGGTTGATTAAATAAGAAAATCGCCACTGAAAAGAGTCCCCCAAATATCATTATTCCATATATTATTCGAATGCGTATTCTTATCTATATTCGAAACGTCTTGATAAAAACAAAACAATAAATATAAGAATACTCGTTCGAACAAGTCGTGTAGTAGTGAATTATTGGGATCAAATCTGTGTGGAATTGTCATTTACTAAGAACCATGACATATTTTTAATGCTCTGTCTACACGAGTTTATCCAAGACATTGACATGACATGTTTCAGAAAGCCCAACATATTTCCAATCTAGTGTTGAGCATTTGCTTTTTTAAAAGAGTTGAATATTATTTGTCTTGTTCAGAAACATTCTCGAAGATTCAATCGTCAAGTGAAAACAGGTTTGCCCTTGAAAAAAATATAATTATCGAGATTATTGAAAGTAATAAGAGAGACATTTTAAAAACCTATTTTCACAGGAAATGTTTGGTGAGATATTTTAGTTGAGAGTTTGAAAAATAAATAGATAAAAATCAATCCGAAGTTGTTCCCAAGAAAAAAAAATAGTACAACGATGTGGCAGTAGGAAAATATTTTTGATTGTTAAACAGAAAAATAACCGACATGAACTAATTACAAAAGTCAACTACTCGTAGAATTTTACTAACCCTTAATTTGAACAATTAGTCATAAAACAACGAACATGTCATTTGGATCAAACAATTAGTGGTTGTCTTTTTTATTCAGTCACGCATTTAACTTGTGTACAGGGCATTTCGGTGGCTTGGGTCGAAGTTCATGGATGTTTTTTATGATCTGAATGCCTTAAAAATTACTCTCATTTGTTTTATCCCAAACAAATTCATTGATGATCGAGGCTGCATTCCAAGTGGTTATTTCATCATAACATCCATATAAAAAAACCCACATCAAAACGGCAGGGATATAATGACCATGCGCAGTAATAGTGATTTTACATGGTCATTCTATAATAACCATTCCATAAGTAAAAGGGCAGTATGCAGTGGAAAGCATTTCTAATTGTCATTATTCAAATAATCTTAATAAAATACTTCACTTGGCATTAACAAATAAAGTAGTTCTTACAACAACTTATAAAATTATGAAAAATGTGGATATGGTTGCGAAGAGGCTATCTGAAGTGAGTGACTGAATCTTCATTAATGGTGCCCATATAATGATAGGACACAACAAAATAGTAAATGTTTCCATATGCGAACTAAGTGGACAATTTACTTAGCTACACGTTTCACCTATTTATGGTAAACATCTTCAGGCCAGAATATGAGGCAAACTCATGTGTGAAAAAAGTGTGTTGGAATATGGGAGAGAGGTAATATCAGATGCGAAGGTTAGAATGATTTGTTTTATATTCTCGCACTGAAGTTTAAAGGGAAATAACTGAGACATCCCGAAGAGGCATAGCACGTGGAACTAAAACAATCTACTCCAGTGGATGAAATGAAGAAGGCCGGGGCGTACAACGGCAGAAACGTTGTGAATATTTTCTGTTTCATGCTTGAACGCAATCTTCAAGCCATCTGTCTCTCCCTCTACCTCACACACACACACACACACACACACACACACACACACACACACACACACACACACACACACACACACACACACATATATATATATATATATATATGTTCCCGCCAAAATAATAGTTAGAACAAACTACAACAATCAACCCCAAAATTGAACAAATAGCTTTAATTATCTTCCCAAACAAAAACAAAAAAACTATTAAATAAGCTATATAAACAAATTTTTATTACGTTAATAAAAACACCGATCAAAATAAAATAAAAAAATAAATAAATATAAAAGATGAAAAAAAATAAAAAAATAAAAAATAAATAAATAAAGACAAGCAAAATAATTTAACCCAAATAAATAAATAAACAAATAAACGACTTCCGGTAAAATAATAGCCAAAATAGACTACCCACAATGCACCACTGACCCGTATATATAAATAGCCGAGAAAAATAACAGCACTCGTAGCCTGACGATTGCATCTAGCATGAAACAGACTGTGGCCTCTAAGTGTTGACTTCTATGTTCACTTTTATATATATATATATATATATATATATATATATATATATATATATATATATATATATATATATATATATATGAGAAAAAACGAGATAGATAGAGAGTATGAATGAATGAATGAGCGATTACTTTCCCATTTCTCCCTTGACGAACCTGTTCTCAAATTTTGTGGCTTTCAATATGCTTAGGCACAATTTGATTCTAACAGAAACCTGAGATTTGTGGGAAAAGTGTTTGATCAGAAAATAAGTCAGGTAATTGTATTCCTTTTGAATCCCTTCTCATCTTTAACGAGAGAAGACAAGAAAAAATTGCAGTAAATTAGTAATCGATGCCATTGTATATTTGGACATTTATCTGTTATGGCTTTCAATGAAATTGAAACAACTTGGATGTTTCAATTTCATTCAGTCGGATGACAGCCGAATGTTGAAAAGAACGTTAAAGAAATCAACCTGTTGATTGATTGATGTTATCTTTTCATGCAATTTGTTTTCAAATTGACGTGTTTCATTTCTGTTTGCTTAGTCATCAACAATATTTTAATATAGACATTCAATCAGTTTAACTAAGAGTGGATCAAGGTCAAAAGTATTGAGTACTTAATGATAATCGCACTCAATACATAATGGCATCACTCGGATTAGAAAAAATTGCGCCATTTTAGACACATGATTTTGCTGTGACCAGAGATCACTCTTTGACATATGTCACATCGCACTCTTAATTTTAAAATAACCTGGCATTTTCCCTTTGGAAGAATAGAAAACTTAAAGCAATGCATGTAAATAATCGATAGGAATAAAATCCAGGACATCGCTGTTATTTCATACATAAACTTTTGTAAAAACCTGAAATCTGGAAGTGAAATGAAGAGGAGAATTTACTACTTTGTTTTCCTGTGATATAGATGTATGCGCGGATTATATATACCATATTTGATGACATAAAACAAATACACATTCCTTTTATTTCAGCAGGGATTTATTGTGAATCTATTGCTCGTCGATAGTATTAAAATGAAAATATCGGATTAAAAATATGCTCATTAACTATATATATATATATATATATATATATATATATATATATATATATATATATATATATATATATATATATATGTATGTGTACATGTATATATATATATATATATAAAATGATATGCATTATAAATTAAAGTTAACATGATGTCTTCAAAAAAACAATTATATACAAAATATTTTTACATCATTGATCAATTTATTATGAAGTCATCTAATTGCATCATAAAGTCTCACGTTCTATCTCCGATATTGATATTGAGTGCTTTGCCCTATAAATATAGCAAATTGTAAACAAATATATATATATATATATATATATATATATATATATATATATATATATATATATATATATATATATATATATGAATTCACGAGTCATTGTCACCCGAAGGTTTGAGCGTACTAGCTTTCATTACAAAACATTCAAAATCAATATATTTTTCACAGCAAAAATACGCTAATTTTTTCAAGAATAATTTTTATGATCATCCGCTGACTCAAAAAAATTTATTTTTTTGATTTTTGAAATTTTTTAAAAGGATTAAAGAATACAATTTAATCATCAAAATATCTTTTGTTTTTCCTTTTAATAACATATAGATTATAACGATAAAACTTTGTTTTTATTAAATCTGCTGGGTCATTTTTTTATCTTGTCTGCTCATTTTATATATATATATATATATATATATATATATATATATATATATATATATATATATATATATATATATATATATATATATATATATATATATATATATATATATACACTTTGAGAATACTCAGTTGTGATTTCCTAAACGAGACGTCGACAGAAAAGCGTGATCTGCTTCGTATCTGAAATCCTTATACCTTTCATCTCGGTGCCAGAGGTCAATGTTCGAGTACAGGTAAAGGTAATCTATTCTCACTCTGAGAAGTGGTGCAATACAATCTTCCTTATCTCAACTGGCATTGTATATTAAGCCCTTTGTTTCTTGTGCATTAGTAGGCCAAACCTTTTTGTAGACAGGGTTTCATATTCGTGCCAAGTCTTTGTTTAAATGAGGTCAAAGTTTAAAGATTCGTATTTGTAACTTAATCTTAAAGTTAGTGTGGTGCAAAAAATATTGTTGCCTGCTGACATACTTTTAGAAAACCATTTATTCTCTGAACCACGCTGTACACCCGCATTAGTAAAATGGCCAATATTTGAAAACTAACGAATTTTCAGTCGGTGTTACTGTTATGGAATGCAAAATTCCTCTCTGCTGTCATGGAGAGTCGCTCCTGAAAATAATTTACTGTAATTAATGAAAATTATTCGATTTATTAACATACCGGATTTTAATCTCATAAATAAAGTTTTTTTCCCACGAATTAAATAATTCATTTATCATACAAAACAAAGGCAACGTTTTTCTATTGTCTGTTCATCATTGCGCGCTGAATTCGTATTTCAATAATTAATTGATAAAAACATTTCTTCGAAAACAAAAGATTTACTTTTTATAAGTGTGTTTATTATAATAAACATCAGATACCTGAGAATTGCGATGAAAGATCAGATTTTTCGACTGCCAGTTTGTTGCCCAGGCTAGTTTTGTGAGTTTCCCTGTTAATGTACCCGATCGAATATGGTACAAGTTTGATTTTTAAATGGGCGCCCCATACGTATATGGAAGCAGATACAAAAATAGTCCAGACCTCTTGGAATTTCCACTTTGGTGATGCCCCAGGATCCAAAGATCAACTCTAGCCTCCCCACCCATGGAAGACACCTCCGCCACAGGATTAAAACCAAGAATATGTTTATAAGTATTCATGTTAAGATTTTAAGTTAGAGTTGAAGTTTGTCGCCACTATGGAAGAAAAAAGAGAATATGTCGTTGGAAAACACATACAACACAGAAATGATATAACAACGACGAATAAGTCTATTACTACATTTTATTACATTTAAATTTGTTTAGATGAAAGAGGAAAAAAGTTCATAAGACAACGTTTATTTCGTTTGTTATTGATTCTGTGTCAGATGGAAAATCTGTTCTTGAAAATCTCGATAAAATCTTTAAAGGACAAATTGGTCAGAATATTTTCGTTTAGCGTCATGGAAATTGTCAAAATCCCGATTGGAAAATTTAGATATCACGTAATCAAAATTAATTTTAAAACAATAAAAAAAATGTTTTTTTTTTCGTATTTGATAAAAAATGCGCTTTTTATACAGAGATATGTCTTAGCTTAAATAGTAGGGAATTTTAATAATAATTCAACAGTGCCAGATGAAAGTATTAAACCCCTATTCTCCCTGCGGGTTAATGATAATAACTAAAAAGTAAATTTATTATATTCCTATTTTTGTTCCGAAATATTTTCTTCTTTCATCGATAATTTGCATCTTTATAGATTATTAAGAAACAAAATAAATATATATATTTTTTCATTCTGTTAAAATGTTTTCTTGTCTTGTCAACTTAAAATATTTTCGGAAAAAATATCTCGAAAGAAACTAACAAAACCTTTTCAATCTTTAACTGATTAAGTAAATTTTTCTTCTATTAAAAACATTTTCTTTTGGCATCTTTAAAATATTTGTTCTATGAGTTAATGATACTGATCGTTTGATTTATGCATAGATTATCATCATAATTAACTACTGCACAAATATTTAGCATTAAACTATTTCCATCAATGCGAATGAATCATTGAAGTAATATTTCTCCTAAAAAATCTCACTATGAAATATGAAATTAACGCGCGTTTTGAGCTTTGTGAGCAAACTGCGACAAGGGATTCCATTATTTTTTTTCTTTTTGTATTTTGAGACGATTCTTGAGACAAATCGGAATTCTTCTGTTCGCATTCGTTAATTTTTATTTTACTCATCTTTTCAGGAATTTTTTGTCCCTCATGAATTGTTGACCTTGAAATTTGAGATTCTGGTTTCTCTGGTTGCTAATTTAGTTACAAACCATTTTCTTCGGGATTGCCACCAGAATCTCTTTGATGGGCCAGTCTGTTTTTCTTTGATCTTCGAAATAATTTCCCATAACAGTTTTTTCTTTTTCAAACATCTTTCCTTAGAGTTTCCAAAAGAATTTAAATTATAAAACCTAAAGAATCGTCTGTTATGTTTTATTTTTTGTTTTAATAATTTGGAGAGAAAATGTTGCCTACCAAAAGACTCATTGTTGTTGAAAAAGTAAATCCGTAGAAAACCCAGATGATGAGAAAATATTCCTGCACAATATGAGGTTCGTCATTAAAAATATTTTCATTTGCTTATGTTCCGATATTGTTAAAGAAGGATATTGTTTTATTTCATAAATTATTCAGCCAAGCATCCTTATCTTTGTAGTTTTTAGTGTAATGTTTCGGTCGATGTGTTCCTTTTCCTTACTCAGGTACATATTTTATCCGTTCATCCTTTAGGCTTAGGGTCATACCTCGTTGAAACAACGGTTCTCGTACGATCATCCAAATTCAGCAAAGATGGCGTGTAATGGATAACGGTTTCGATTTGGAAATCGGAGGGCCGAGTTCCAATTCCAGTCGGGTTCGTTATATTCCTTTATGCAGAAATACGTTTGGGAAAGCCATGAGTCCACCTTTTCTTCCCCCTGTTATGGGTTAATTAGTAGGATTTGGATCCGTAAATCATTGTTATCGCCAAAAATTCTTACAATCTAAAAATATTTTCTGGCTTTAAATCAGCTGCAAAAAGTTGATAAGCCGTAAAAATCAAATCGATCAATCAATAATCCTTTAATGTTGAAAATCTTCAGAACCAGGAAACAAGTAGAAACGAAAACATAAATTTGATCAATGCGAACAGTTTCTTTTGGGAGAAATTCTGGATAAGAGAAAAAGAAAACTGATGAATGTGGATCGCAGAATTTGTAGGCTTACATCGAAGAAAAAAAGATGTGGATATGCGAAATGGAAAGTGTGTGAAAGTGAGTTCGGCAATATTGAAAATTTTGTTCATTCACAAAAGACAGAAATGTTCAACGGAAAGAAGAATAGATGAGTCGTAAATGAAAATAAAATAACTATGGCCATTTTTACAGACAAATTGAAGGAAATATAGATAGGATGACATTGACCTGGTAAGGCAGAGGACATCTGAAGAGAGAAACTCAAACATTATTAATGTCGGCTCAAAACAACGCAATAAAATAATAAAACACAGGAAAATAGGAAAAAAAGGCTTGAATGATAGAGAGAGAGAAAGAGAAAGAGAGAGAGAAAGAGAGAGCGAGTGTGAGAGAGGGTACATCTATCATATAAGAAACAATTGGAACAAGTATCAAAATAGGCGTGATTAGGTGTAGCGGGTGATCCACCGGGGATTGTAAAAAATCACAAGATTCAACCATGCAAACAAATGATATCTACACAGAAAATGTCTTCGAGAAAAATCCTCTGGGACTTTGAAATTTAAACGGATCAGTCAACCATATTAAAAATCCAGATGCAATGATTGCAAACAAAGAAAAGAAAATGTTTCTGTTTGTCGAAATTTCAGTTCCAGAATAAAATTGAAAGAAAATGAAAAGCTTAACAAATATTTCGATCTCATAAGAGAAATGAAAAATTGTGGAACTTGAAATGACAGTTGTGCTCATTAGTATTGGAACACACGGAACAGTTGCAGAGAGCCTAGCAAAATGGCTGAAAGAACTTGAAACCGGAAAAAGACAACAGGATGACTGAAAAAAATGAGTGCTGGAGAACTGAGTAAACTGTCACTTAAACCATCATTAGTAATGATATAAACAATCAACGAATGAAATAAATAATAACTTGGAAACGTTTAAAACAGTCGAATACAAGAAATGCCTGACGAAAGCCAAATGATCCATAGGCTGAAACGTTGTATTAAACATGGCAAAGATGAGAATATTGATGTGAATAATTGATAGAATAATGAGAATGCTTCATCGCATAATTTCTAACAAGAGTTTTTCCAAAACACAATAAAAAGAAATTATATAGATATGAGATAATTACACAAACACAGTGCCTTTTCGTAATCTCTGAGTTTTTCTCTCACATGCATTTATGAAAACTGACACGCATGCAATAACACAAGACTAAAGAAAATATTTACATTTTATAAATCTGCTTTATGTGAAGAATCTGTAATGGTCGCAGTTGAAGATAAATCTAACATCCCACACATACGTGAACATAAAAACCTACACACAAATCTATAAACACCTAGAAACTCATACCAATAAACAGGAATGGCAGTTTAGTTCTCCAAAATGGAATTATAAAATAAAGCAGACCGGGTATTCAGGGGGTGGTTTCACGTCCTTCACAGACTCGTCTGCGTTTTAGAAGACCTGCTTCAGACAGATGTTTTTGTGCAACTAAATTGGTGACTGGAAGGGGCGCCATATTTGCAGCGCCACCTCTTCTCTTTCGCTCCGAGTCTGCAGACGGTTTCAATGAGGACAGTCGAAAATATTCATGGCGCCAAAAGGATTTATCAGCAGTCTCTTACTCATTTGCAATAGTTGATACCATTGGATACGTGTACCTTTTTTAGGAAAGCGACATATCTCTATTTCATTGATTGGAAGTAAACTTGCCAAATAAATCTATTGAAGCCGACTTGATGTATTGCCACTCGAGGGCAGCTCTGTTCTTTGTAGCTTTGCTTTAATGCTGATGGTGCTGGAAATATTGAGGACTTCTGTTTTCGTAATAAAATCGCCCAAACACCATTTAAGAATGGTACGAATGTCATACCAGTCGTAGAAGCTCAGGTATTCATATATTAGAATATAAATATTTGTTTGATATTTTTTCCTGTTGGTCAAGTCACATCTACGAAAATTAGCCTCGGTGATCGTTCAAAAAACCGGTGTTTTAACGTGATATGGGTTGTTTGTTCAGATTCCAGCACTAAAAAATGAGTTTGTTAAGCATTGAATGCAAATTTTACTTTCCGTGCGTCTATATCTCTGTTGGGATACCATTGACGAACTGTAAGACGACCACACTCTTATGGATCACTTTTGGAAATTTCAAGTTTAGTTGGTAGTTGGGTTTAATTGATTACAATTTCCTGAATTACACAGTTGCTGTTGAAGAGAGTGTTGAAGTCTTCAGGCCAACGATTTAAGATGGATATATCGGTGTACAGTACCATATTCTCAGTGCCGAGTTTGATAAGATGGACAGTGTATTTATTCCAGCGTTTGCTAGAGTCCCTTATAGTCTCTCACATCAGCGCAGAATTGAGCTTTCTCTCTCCATCCTATCGCGCGTTTTGCAAGATGTTTTGTTGGAAATAGGGACATTCTTGGGGGAAGATGTTTTGCTTTTTTTTTTAATCCGGGAGGATTGGATGAACGAGATGTAGGCGGAGTTTCTGAATTCTGATGTTGTTCTCTTAAGACCAGTCGCAGTTTTTACTTTTTGAGAAGCTAAAAAAGTCTTTTGAGAACTTTAGGATAATGAATTTATTTTAGCGTTTTCAGATGGCAATAGTTGAACACCGGTTATTGTACAATCACCGAGGTTAAGAAACGTCGATCCTGGTCGATACCTAGTAAGGTGACCTCTTGGGAATATCGGGTGCTGCAAGTTTGGATGCATGGATGGTGTAATGGATAACGACTCGAAATTGGAACTCGGCTCTCTATTCCAGTCGATTCCATTATATTCACTTACGCACAAATACCCTTAGGGAAAGGTATGAATCTGCTTCTTATACACCCAGCTATGGGTTAATCAGTAAATAATTATTATCTAAAAAAATTCTTACAATTTAAAAATATTTCCTGGCTTTAAATAACCTGCAAACGGTTTTGATAAGCCGTAAAAATCAAATCAATCTTTCTGGTAACAATCGATTCATAGACTGGCTAGAAACATAAAAGTCTGCTTTTATAGCCTTTTTGACGCGTAGCAAACCTAAGGATATTTGTGGATGCCTCTTTCTCCTCTTCGGTTTTAACTTTAAATGGAAATTGCGTTTGCAGCGTAAGAAAACGCTGATGAATTTTGTTTTTTTTCGCTGGGTGTGGTGCAAATATTTGGTGTTCAATTGAAAAACTCGGATGTAGCCGATATGGTGCCAGTGCTTGGAGTGAGGGTCTATCCAAGTGGTCTTTCATTTCACTTTGGGAAATACTATGATTATGAAACATTGGCATCCAGAAACTATACAGGAAGCGAACCTCCTGCATGGGGATACAAAATGTATTCAGTAAATGCACAAAAATAGAAAGGGGCTTATCTTCTCACTAGATTTATTCAAACTTGACAGTGAGACGATTCCGAGCGAATTACAAACCTTACCAGGATTCGTTATTAAGAGCTGAAATCCTAACAATATAAACTACACAGATGACACAGTGTTCATAACAGGCAATGTAAACTACAGGAACTTCTACAGATAAAGGAAAGCGAGAAGAAAGGACTAAGCGTCAATTTTAAGATGACAGACTGTGTACGGTTGTCAGTAAAAGGGACAACCGAAGATGCGAACTACGAATTGTAGACGCCAAAACCAAGTCACTTCAGTTAAAAGGTGAGCAAAATGACTTTATTGGATGCTTAACTTAGATTCAGTTCATTATAACGATCAAAACCAAACAAATGACTGAAAGCATCGCCATTTTCAATTTATCCACACCCACTTGCGCTATCATTTTTTTCTCCTGACCGGGGAAAATTTAATTGGATAAATCCAGAGTTAGATCTTTCCTCCATTTTCAGATTGTCTTTAAACCTTTTAAAGCGCATTTCAAGACTTCCGATTAAAAGAAAATCGTCAAAATGAGACTTGAATAGTGACTCGTTGTAACGGTCCAAAGCGGTTGCTCAAGACCGTTTAAATCGCGATCAGTGTTCGATCCCATTTCAAAGTCAGAATTTCCGAATGTTTTTTTTAGATAAATTACTTACAACATAATGTTTCTTTTAGTTGACCTTAATATTTGCTTATTTTGAAATTAAAGGTTACATTTTGAAATGTGACAAACTTTATTTCTTCAGAACAAGGATTAGCAATGACAAAAGGTCCCAATGAAACTAATTCTTATATTCTTTGTTGAAAATATCTGTGATTTTTGACACAAAATCTACATTTATACCTAAACCAAAAGCTCTTGGTGAACAGTTAGTGGAATATGGTAGGTATAACTTTAGGAGATCACAAAACAATCACAGCAGTTTTGGGTGTCAACAATCTCAACGGGTGAAGCGGTAAATTTCCGCCCCATTTTTGAGCTTTTGTTGACAGAATGATGCCATCGTTTCTCAAAGAGTTTTGGCGATTCTTTAACAATAATTCATCAATAATTTTTTTCTCTATACTCAATAAATTGTTCAGAAATTCTAAAAACAAAGCGAAATTTTAAAATCTTTAGTGGAATTTATTTAAAAGCGATTTCAGATTTTTGTAAAATACTTGTAATATGAAATGTTTTCTGTTTAGTTGTAAATTTTATGTTTGTTTATCATTTCACGAAACTGAAGTCCATTAATTATAAAAAAAAACCCAGTAAAGACGTCAACAGATATTTTATGTGATAAACATTAAACAAGTTTAATATTTTAAGGCTCTGTTGAAAATCTGAATGGCATTGGCCAATTTAAAGAGCGTAAATTGGGGCGTTTTCAACCATGGCTTGTTATTTACTAAGCTTAAGGATAGGCACATGGCCAGATGTATGGGTCACCCAGTAAGGATCGAATTCAATAATTAGTAGTAATGCTGGATTGGAGAAGCTTACTGACTGTGACAACACTCCGAAGAGTAGCATATTCGATGTTGTTAGGGAACACATGTCCTTTGATAATTCCCCAAATATTTTTCTATGTGATTGATTTTTAGAAAAAAGGCATGGCACTTGATTACATCTGAATATGTATCATTGAAGTACAGAGCATTTGCCTTTGCAGAATGTCAACTCGCATTATCTTACTGAAAGACCAACCTCTTTCTATTTCATCTGTTGGTAGTTTGGGGACCATTTGCTGTTCTATTAGTAGTATTGGGGAACTGGAGAAGATTGCTGATCGCGACAACACTCCGAAGACAGTCAGTTTTAAGAGTAGAATATTTGATCTTAGTGTGCACATGTCTTTCGATCATTCCCTAAGTATTTTCTATGTGATTGATGTTTGAAAACAAGTCCGGACAATTCATTACAGCTGAAAAAGGATCATTGAACTATGAAACAGTTGCCTTTGTAGAATGGAAACTCTCATTAGCTTGATGAAAGATCAATCTCTTGCTACGTTATTTAATGGTAGCTTTGGAATCATGCTCTCTTCCAACATCTTTTTGTACTTGGCTACTGTTAATGTTCAAATTCACTTAATAACTAGACAACGTCGCTAAACAGCCAGTAAAGCCATCCAAGGTCTTAATTCCTCCATCAATAAATTTCCGAAAAAACCTTTCAGCGTTTCTTGTTATAGATCATACACTGTAAAGGATCTTCTCCCATTCCATTCTGCAGATCAGGATGCACTTTGCTGATTGTCTCTACCCACTAGCATCTGGTTTTTGTGTGGTGTTTATGCAATAACGGTTTCCGTTTAATAAGCACCAGTACAACATGTGAGTTACAGTTGTGAACGGGCGAATTCGATATTTGCTTTATCTGATTTCTTGTTTGTGCAATTTTCGCAACATTTTTTTCTACGGCATCTCTTACAATTGATCGTTTGGTCCGCTCAAAGATCTTCATTTTCTTGCCAGCTCGTGTCTGTGTGTCGTCATAAATATCAGGATTCTTAAAAGAACATTTCGTATCCCGGCGATAGACTGAGATTTTCCTAAAGTTTGTAAATTTTTTGACAGCATCCGGTGGGTTCTTGGAGTGCCAGAATCACCCTATTTTGCTTAAAGTAAAAATAATTTTTCATGTGACAAACAAGAAATTTTTCAGTATTTTCAAAGAAACGTTTCGTGTTCTCATCAGCGTTTGACCCACAGAAAAACTTCAAATTCACAAGTGATTTGATAGTTGATTGATTTATTTCTATTTTATGTCTTATCAACCCCTTGTATGCTATTTAAAGCCAGGAAATATTTTTAGATTGTAAAATCTTTTTGGAGATAACGATTTTACTGATAGAATCCCCCAACTAATTAAGCTATCTACTTAATAACAACATAATCTGTAAATATATATCTACTTAATAACAACATTCTACAAAGCTTTCCCTAATTTTAGAAGAATTAACAGCATAATGTAAAAATAATAAAATATTTCAGAAATAACAAATAATTGTTTTAAAAGTTAATTTTTCATCGAAATATCTTTTTGCTTTAAGACAATATTATCCATGTTCATTAAAATAAATAAAAGCAATTAAAAGCTTTTGAAATTAAATATTTTTGTTTTATTGAGTTTTGTATGTTACAATTCAGAGATGATTTTCAGGTAGAGGTGGTTCAACTAAAAAAAACATAAATTTGGTTTTCTCAAAGCCTTGTGCTTTTAACTAATATAATCACTAATCTTCCCAAAATTGAAATTATAGAGTTTTCGTACAATTAGTTATTATGGTAATACATATATAAAAAAATGGCGATGATTTTAAAAAAGGAAAACATATTTATAATAAGTTCCATCATTTGTAAATAGTTTCTGAAACTTTCATTAAAATCCGACAATTATTTTTATTTTTGCAAGATTTTCAAAATTAATGTCTGTCATACAGAAAAAACGCGCTAAAATTTTATGTTATTTTACTAGTTCCGGTGATACAAAGAGAAACAAGGTTTTTTAATCAAAATTTAGAATGTTCTAAAAAGAAGGAAAATTTTCCTCTTAATAATAACAAACATTTAAACGCTAAAATTTTGTTTCCGTCAAGTTTGGCGTCTTTTTCATCAAGCTATGCTCTGTTTTTAGTGATCACATGAAGGTACCTAAATAAATATTTATAATTTTCTATGCAACCAGGCTGAAGAAAGGGAACCGAATATTTGAAACCAGATGAATATTACGTAGATATTCACGTCAAACTTGTTTGGATTCCAATTAAAAGACTCTTTACACTAGTTTCTTTGCCTTCAATGTTTCTCATAAGGTTAATGTCCCTTCTTTTTTCCGGTTTCTCTTCCGTCATTTGAGCTTTATCCGCAAATGTAAACAAGAAAGCATCGGTGAATTGGCACTTGGCATTCTGCAAGTACAAGGCTGACTGGTGAAACGGAATTTGGCTTTAAAACTAAAACTCGGAGCAAAAATTTAAGAAACAGTCTTTTAATCTGACTTTGGTTTTATGGTAACGATCCAAATTGAGAATGTTAACCACATCTTCACAACTGCAAGTGCGCAATCCCGCAGAAGCATTATATATATATATATATATATATATATATATATATATATATATATATATATATTCTATTATTTCAGGTTGGTGAAGGGAAAATAGATTTTCTTTTCACGTGTTTGCATTTTTCTTTATTGTTTTTCGTACAATGTCGTCTGACAAAATATTTTTCGCCTATTTTTGCATTGTGTAAAATTCTAATTGAAATATTTTCAGTAATCCTTACATTTTTGGACTATTGTCTTCATGTTTGTTGTATGTTGCATTTTTAGAACTTATTTAGTGTTGTGTTTTTCTTATCCAAAAGTAATTTCTAAAGACTACGTTTAAACTACACTTGAAGACAACGTAAGAATGTATTGATTGAAATGTACTTCAAGCAAAAAAATAAAAATTATTGTCTTTCCATTTAGTCTTGTTTTTATTAAGAGGTTTCGGATGTTTTACACCCAATTGCGATTACGACAACAATGATGAGGAAGCTAATCCGAAAAAAATCAATGTATTATTATTATTGTTATTATTATTTCTTTGGATTTCTGTTGTATACACATTTCCTTTCGGGTCCCAACCAGAGATCTAAAATCAGAAACAGCTCCATGACATTTTCCACTGATCATTTGTGTAAAAAAACTCAAACACCTAAAAGATCAGAGACATTTTACATAGATAAAGCTCTTTGTAATGTGTGAGCTGTACTTATAAGTAAAACTTTTTGTATTTCTTTAAGTCATGGGATACTAGAAACCCCCTCGATGAGTCTATTGGAATCTTTCTCCAATCAATCCGAGGGCTCCAACTACAACTGGAATTGTTCATATCCTCATGCGATACATTTTTGAGATTGTCACTTCAAAGATCCTTACATTTTAATAGATTTTTTGAAGATCCTTGAAGATATATTACAATTACAGAGAGTGCCATGTCAATGAGAAAGTACATTCTGTTTTTGTGGTCTTTGATCACGATGCTTGGACAATTAGATTTGATTGTACTGTCTGTCCCATAAAAGTTTTACAGGTCCGATGTCTGTATTCGGGTCTGGGTGATGTTCATACCAGTTTCTTGTAGTTTTCTTCCCGTGAAAGTTGCATATTTTCCAGTGCGGATATTGGCCCATTCTATCATGCCGAGTTTTATATTCAGTAGGTGCTAATACCGTGCAACCTGATACAAGATGCTCAATTGCTTCTGGATATTTCAGGATGTGTGTTTGGAAATTTCTAATTAACAAGTATTGGTCCTATGCAGTAAGAATAAAAGCTTCGGTTTCAGCTTTGAACCCTGCACGACGTAACCACTGATGAGTACGGGGTTTATCTACATCAGCTTGTTTGATACATGCAGAATATTGACCACGAAGAGGTTTGCCATCGTTTCTGCATTTGCTTTTACTCTCTTTCTTAAGTTTGACGCTTCAGTAGGTGGATTATGATTTATTTGCCCTTCTTCACCTGCTTGAAATTCCCTTTTGAATTTATTGGCTTCTTTTATTACTGAATAAAGTTTTTTTTAAATTTCTTTAATGTTCTTTAACACAGAACATCATCCAGTCTTCTGTAGTTTCCAGGTATCTTTGAAGACCCACTGTTGCAGTTTTGTAAGACAGTTCTAGTTGAGCTAATCCTCTGCCTCCTTCGGATCTGGATACATACAGATTTCTTATATCCGAAATAAAATGTCAGCTAAAAACGCATTGAATAAAGGATTTTGACTTTTTGAAAATTAAATGAAAATCTCATTTAACCTTAACGAAGAAAACAACATTTTGAAAATCTGACCGATCAATTCAGTGTTAGCGTAGAAGAGAGTGAGAGGGAAGAAATTATTTTTTCAAGGTAAGACAGAAAGAAATATATCGATTAGGGAAGATGGAAGATAAGCATCTGGTGTGGGCAGGAACTTCAATTAAGGAGTTTATAGTGATTTTTATTGAAATATAAACTGAGACGAAATTGTTAACCACTGCTCAGCAACAGGCGCCTAAAAAAGTAATTCCAAATATTTTATTAATGTATTATTTAGCTAAACATTTAACCAAACAGTGGTGACAAATGTTGTTATGCGGTAGACCGGAGTTCGATTCCCACTGAAACAGTACAATCAAGTTTTAGACTTTTGTTTCCGTAGATGTAGAGAAAAAAATAATGAGTGATGTTTTATTTGTTATTAAATATCAAAAGGTTACGAATGTTGAATGATTGCAAATTAATTTATTCTTCATATTGTACTTCATATACAAACGGTAGATTTCTTAGAAATCCTTCAAAGTAAATTGCACTCGCCCTGTGGAGTAGTGATTAGTAACTTATTCAACGTTACTGGGTTTCAAACACACGTGACTTTGTACCAAAACTAAGTTATCCTTTTAAAATTTTAATGAAATATAGAATCCTCACATTTTCATGATGCAATGTTTAAGAAACTCTATTTCAAATTCCATTATTACTACAGTGAGTTTCATCAACACAGCTGTTGTTAGCTGAAATTTGTAAATATCAAATCGTAACTAGTCATATTTGAAACCTCTTTAATAAACCGACGATAATTTACACTGAAAATGACTGCCAAAATATTTATAGCTTAAGTGTGAAGAAGATCTGTAAGCATAGGAACATTGCCTAAGTTGAGATATCGCTAACTTAACACTGAAATTAGAACCCCCCAACATATTTGCGCGCGGCATTTTTTCTCTTTTCTAATTTAGTTATGATGCTAATAAATAGTTGCCAACGAAAGATATCTATCCTACATACGCGTAGAATATTTTTTTAAATGAACAAATAGCTTAACTGCGTTATGGCAGAAAAAAGACGCATTTTGATTTGTCGATTCAAGCGATGACGTCATTCGCAAGTATATTGTGCTTTTTTTTTTAACCCAAACTCCGCCAACACCGCCATTTTAAACGAACTAATTAAATCCCCACGTGTGGAACTTTGATTGTATGAACGGACAAGTGATTTACCTGACCCGATAACACAAGGGTGCGATTAAAGCCCTTTTTCGTTTTTTCTAGTTTAACTGACAGGAAATTTTCTCTGGATTGAAATCTAAATTTCCCTACTCGAGATTTATTGCGTTAACATACAGCAATTGTGGCACAAGGCCAAACGTAAATTCCCATGCTCTCTACGGAAAGAATGTTGATTTTGTTTACAAATGAGCATCAGGTGAAGACAAATTCGCGCTGATTGCAAGTATTTTTAGCATAAAACATGAGAAGTTCATTATTTAAAGGCCTTTTCCATCATGAAAAAAAATCTTTAGTGAAATGACATCTTGCGCTTTCTATCTTCTTCTTTTGTGTACCGTGTCTCTTAAAACCGTGGGTGATCATTGGTCTTCACAACCTTTTACCCTTTGTAGCTCTTACTAGTGTTGGTATTTTTATTATCCTCTTCTCCCTCCCTCTTCTGCCATCAATTCACACAAACTTGTTATATAGGTTACACCGTTGCTTTTCTCTCTACCTTTTGCCTACAGTATTTCCTGTGAGTGTCAAATTTCCCAGGCCTTCTTTTCTCATTGTGTGTCACAGAAATCTCAACTGTTTCTTCCTGATTTAATGTATAAACATCCTTTTTGTTTCCATTTTCTTTAAAACTTCCTTGTTGATTACATGTTCCGTCCCTAGTATTCTCAGCGTCCTTTTGCAGAACCACATCTATGTTGCCTCAAGTTTATTCTCCATCTGTGAGGAGATTGTCCAACATTTGCTCTCATATAGAAGAGTGATATTACGTAGAGTTTTAGCATTACTTTCTTTATTTTTAACCAAATTTTTCTTAATGGTTTGTCTAGTTTTTGGAAGACATCTTTTTCTATTCCAATGCGCTTCGGATTTCAATTTGTTATTTAATAAGTTCTCAATTTTAATAAAGTTTACATTTTTTTTAAAACTTTCTTAAATGCTACCTTCGTTGTCCTCCACTCAATGTTAAATCAAGAATTCGTAATTATTTTCAAACTATTATCATCTGTACTCCACTTTGACTGATGAAGATGAGTTCCTATAATTAATAATTCTCCCGAACTCATTATCTTATTAAAAAACTCAGAGATAATATTCCATAATTAGCAGTTACCTCACTTGGCCACTGCAACAAACGTCATTTTATTAATTTATACTTAATAAATTTGAAAAACTCACTCGGAAACTGAAAATAGCTTTTTCTCCAATCTATAGCATTTTAATGGTAGTAACCTAAGAAAATTGCGCTACGAGGTGCCGTTTTTACAGTCTTATGGGAATAAACATATATAGATAAATCAGATCATTTTTAAATAGATAAGAAATAATATAAGAATATTTTTCAAATTAAAGTGAGTATTTTTCTCCATTCTTTGATGAGTGTTGTCATCTTTTTGTTGCGCTTCTAAAGTTTTCAGTCGATTCATTCTTCAGTTTTTAAATTTATTTGTAAGAATTCGAAACCAAAAAATGTTTCAAGCGAGATTCTAATGTTCGCCTCGAAAATGTATGGAATAATGAAAATGATTAAATCGCAGGTCTTCAAATATCTTAAAGCAAAACTATTACTGATAAAAGGGAAAAAAAATTATTGTGAATGAAATGAGTACGAATGCAGTGGCAGCTCAAATAAGAACTATATCTAGTTGTCAATCGTTTTTGTAGCAAAGCTATATATGTCTTGCTGCATCATATAACAAGCACCTGTAGTTTGGAGTGTCAAAATCTATTCTTTGTTCTAAATGCCTACAATTTAATTTGAAGCTCAACAGAACATATCAACTGGAAGTGTTATTATAAAATGATGAAAATATTAGTGAAAAAAAGAAGCAAAAAATTGGCGCTTAATAAAAAAATTATTTCCTGCGATTATGTTTTTCATTTTCGTGTTAAATAAACCAATTGATTCAAATTAAGAGAAGTAGAATTATCCAAAATGAAATTCTGTTTACTCAAATTGAACAGTAACAGAATTGGGGCAATATTTATCGACTTGTTGTTGAATGCACAGAAATATTGACAGAACTAATAACGGTAATTTGCATTGTTCGAGCTCAACAGACCGGTTTTCGCTATTTTAATGCTTTGCTTCATATAAAGTAAGGAACTATAAATTTGTAAGAGTTTTGGACTTTTTCATTGCTATAAACAGGCTGCAAGCCGAACCCTAACATGATTCCTGTAATAGCGCTATAGTCAGCAGTCTAGTCTCGTAGATGAATTTCCTAACAACGTGAGCTTCATTATAAATGGCACCTCATTATTGTAGCTTCGTAACAGACTAATCTATGCTTATTAAATAACTTTCATTTTTTTCAATACTCCTGAATAAACTCTTACGAGAACCAAAATAATGCAGAGGCATTGGTAAGCGGCTTCAGTCACCAAGAATTTGATGAAAAACAATGAAAGTATTTAAGTTCCCATCCAGTTTTTTGATAAACGTTTACCAGTTGTATAATAATATATGAACGGTTACACACTGTATAGTTATTTTCTAGTTTTCAGTGAAGATGGCACTGGCAATTTTTTCGCAGTTAATAACTTAAAAAATGCATTTAATCAATGTTTTTTCTAAATTTTCATTAATTGAAAAAAGTTTCCCCCGAAATGTCTACATTTTTATTAGCTTAGGATTTTATCAATATCTTTTTTCTTTCTGAATATTTCATGCTTCATATAAAACGCAAGTTGAACAGAACTTTACTTGAAATATCTTGCAAACGTTCTTATAAAAAAGCTTATTATTTAAAAAAAAATATTCTCGAATATGTAGATAGCGTAATAGTTATCTACTAGGAAAATAGAATCGGTATTCCGAGTTCACATTCCGATCAAGGTTATCGTTTTTATCTCCTCCTAATCTTCTGCCAATTATGGATAGAACCATGACGCAGACTGGATTCCTTAAAGCAACTAGTCTAGGTGAAGACAATAGAAAACTATGGAGAAAGCAATAGCTTACGTCTTCATATGAATAAAAAACAGCTGCTGTCAACAACAAAATATGAAGTATTCTGACGGCACTCTCGTTAATATTTCGATCAGAGTGAGAATAAGTATTGAAATATTAGCAATATCAAGTGCAATGTTTATGTTGATCAAATGCTGATTAGCTACAAACATATTTTTTGCTGTTCTTTTCATTTTTTTTTATCGGTGGTGTATATTTTACAAACATACGAATGAAATGAGATTAATGAAAGCTGTTCGAACAAGATGTCCGGTTGTAGTCTCGACTGTAATTCATTTTTTGTCAGTATCAAAATGTTGGCAATAAACGTCTGTCTTTATCAAATGACCTACGTTGTTTATTATGAAATATTTGTTAATGTAAAGAAAAAGCGAATCAGATAAGAAATGAAGTGATGGTAAAGTCAGTTGAACCGCAACGAGAAAAAAACCCTCAAAACATCGCTTATGTTTCAATGCAGCCTTTGAAAATGAGAATTGTCGATTCAGTTTCCCAACCAGATTTTGATGTGTTATTCTTTATGCCTTTTAATAAAATCTTTACTCGTGATACAACAGGTTGTAAAGTGACTTTTAATATAAAGGAAATTTAAAGGATACGCGATTCAAGTTTTATTGTTGCGCTCTAAGAGAAGATGGAATCCAGAAAAAGAACGCGTCATGATTGTTTTTCAATTATCTGAAAGTAGAAAAAATGGCAGGCGGAACGTTATGTGAACAGCAACAAATATGCAATGAAGGAATTTGAGTATCCGAACCTTGTTATATATTTTAATGACTCCTCTCAAAATTAAAGACAATTCAAGGATTTGTATAGTCCATGCTCTCGTGGAAAATAGAAACTATGTAACCGTCGAATTAGGATTTGGTAATTGAAGAATATACGCAACAAACTAACTGTTATGTTTGCGTGAGTTCTGAGGACCGAGCAATGCATTTGTTGATTGGAAATAATTACCAAGAACGTTTTTAGGTTTACAGCATTTTATTAATCACTAGATAAACTGAGTTAATACTACTCTACAAAAGAATTAGTGAAATATGGAGAGACGTTTGCCACACGTGTGTCGGTGTAGTCCGCCATCTTGGATCTCTCTCTGTATTGCCACACGTGACGTCCGACGTCACGATGTCCAAAGCAAGTGGGATAACTCTTACAATTCTTTGGAGTTATCTCCCTTTATGTTTCCTTCCAACACCTCCCTTTGAAGTATGATAGTCGTAGGATGATTGTTGAGGATCTACTTGTAAGGATGAGGTTGGTTTGCCCTTACGCTGCGTCCTTCTAGTTGGTAATTTCTTTTGAGACTTACTTTCTTTACTACATTTTGTTTGAACACTTTGGGGTAATTCAAATGTGTCCAGTAAAACGTTTAAGGGAATGACTGTGTCATTAGATTGTCTTTCAGGAAGGTATGAATGACGTAGCTGATTCGCATGTCTGACCCAAGTAGTGGATTGTACATCTACATCATAGATTACATTACCAGAACGGCGTATTATGTAACCTTGGGTCCATTTTTCTTTACCATTGCGGTAATCTTTTGCCCACACAGGTTGTCCAGGTAGAAATTGACGTGACACTGCTCCATTGAATTATTCTTTCCATGGTTTTATTTCTCTTGAAAGAATTGCTTGGCGATGGACGAATAATATCAATTGGTAGCCGTATTTTTCTATTCATCAAGGCTTCTGCAGGTGACTTTCCATTCGGACAGTTTGGATTTGGGGTAGCTCTATAGCTACTTAGAAATATGTCTATTATTTCTCGTGTAGATCCTTCCCCTTTTAATTTTAAGAGTGCTCTCTTAAACGTGTCGACGAAGCGTTCGGCTTGACCATTTGATTGTGGATGGAAGGGTGGTGATCTGAGGTGTTGAATACTGTTCTTTTTACTGAATTTTGAAAATTCTGCTGAAGTAAATGCCGTACCGTTGTCAGAAACCAAGATTTCCGGAGTACCAAATCTGCTGAAGATCTCCTGTAATTTTCTTACAGCTTCAGTGGATGTAGGGTGATTCATGTGAAAGACCTCCGGCCATTTGCTGTAAGCATCCACCAATATTAGGTAATGTTGTCCATTTATTGGTCCAGCAAAATCAATATGGAGTCGTGACCAAGGAGATTCTGGAGTAGGCCATGAATACAGTGTTGTTTTACGAGGAGACTTTGCAACCAGTTGGCATTTGGTACAACTCTTAACAAGTTCCTCTAGTATCCGCGTGCTTAGGCTTTCATCCGATTAATCCCTTGATGTCCATAGTGAAACTGTTTGAGAACTCTGTTTTGAAGTTCAAATGGAACAACAACGCGTTCAGCAAAAAGTAGAATCCCATCGATTTCAGATAAGGATGATCTCCGCTGAAAAAATGGTTGAAGTTTCTGGTCAGTGCATATATTTGGCCAGCTAGTGGAGTGAAAATGTAGGACTTTCTGCAGTATTGGGTCTGCGGCTGTAGCTTCTTGAATCATCTCTGATGTGACAGGTAGTGCTCTAACTGTGGAAACAAGTCCCGAGACAACTTCAGGTTCTACTGATATAGCTGCGATGACTCTGTCCTCCGGTACTTTTTGATTCGAAGAGATGAGTCTGGACAACGCATCTGCTTGACCAATTTTGCTGCCTGGTTGGTATTTTATTGAAAAATTGTAGTCCAGGAGCATAGTGGCCCATCTTTGCAACCGGTTAGCTGTATAAACAGGGATTCCTTTCTTGGAACCAAATTGTGATCAGGGTAAAATGACGACCATATAACATTTTGTGAAATTTCTTCACAGCGAAAATAATTGCCAGAGCTTCTTTCTCAATTTGACTATATTTGCGTTCGGTGGGTGTCAAAGACTTGGATGAGTGCGCGATAGCTTTTTCGCTTCCGTCAGGAAAAATGTGTGATATCACAGCTCCGACTCCGTAATCTGAGGAATCAGACACCACAGTAATGTCTACGGATGGGTCATAGTGAGTCAGTAATAAGTCCGAACTGAGAAGGGATTTTATCTTCTCAAACAATTCTTTACATGTATTTGACCAGTTCCATTTAGTATCTTTTTGCAAAAGATTATTAAGAGGTCCACGTAACTTGTGCAGTTCTGGTAAAAAAGAACTATAATGACTTACGAGGCCCAGAAAAGAACGTAAAGTCGATACATCCGTTGGTGCTGCCATTTGCTTTATCGCATAGATATTTTCTGGATCCGGTCTACGGCCATTTTTGTCAAATATAAATCCAAGGTATTTAACTGAAGTTTGGAAAAATTTGCATTTGTCTGACCTTAAGCGAAATCCATATTGTTGAAGTCGATCCAGCACAGAAGTTAAGTGATGTAGAAGTTCCTCTGGGGTTGTGCCTGTAATAATGATGTCATCAATGTAGGCAGAAACTCCTGGTAATCCTGTGAGCATTGTATCCATTGTTTGCTGGAAAATTTCTGGTGCTGACTTGACACCAAATGGAAGGCGACAAAATTGGAATAAACCCTTGTGTGTGTTAATCGTGAGAAGATTTTTGGAATCTTCATCCACTTCTATTTGAAAATATGCATCTGCAAGGTCCAATTTTGCAAAACAAGTTCCACCGTTTAGTTTTGTGAACAAGTCTTCCGGTGCAGGTAGTGGAGACTGATGTATATCCAGTGCATCATTTAGTCCTGTGGAGAAATCTGCACATAGACGTACCTTGCCGTTTGCCTTTTTCACCATGACAATGGGTGCTGCCCAGGATGGGTAGTTTGTAGGCTGGATAACTCCTGCTTGTTGGAGGCGGTTTAGTTCCTCTTCCACTGTAGCTAAAGCTGCATATGGTACCGGACGCTTGGGTCTGAAAATTGGTTTTGCGTCGGATTTCAGTTTTAACGTGGCTTTAACTTTTGTGCAACATCCGAGACCCTCTTGGAAAACATTGTTAAATTTAGCTTTCAGCATGCTCTTAAAATGTTTTTCCGTGTCTGCTGCAGAATTAACTTGGCAGGTATTGAAAATGGTGTTCAAGGGAACCTTGAAAATGTCAAGTTCCTCAATAAAATCAAGACCAAGAAGATTCAAGTTTGAAGAGTCCGTAATGTAGCACACACCTGAAAAATGTTTGTCTTTGAAAGAGACATCACAAATTAATTCCCCATTTAATCGTATTTTATTTTCGGAAGCACTACACGCAACATGCGTTGTGTCTTTCAGGGGTGGTTTTCCCAGTGACTCCAATGTTGCACGTGAAATCAAAGTGATATCTGAAGCAGTATCGAACTGAAACTTTATCGGTCTTTTGTTTATGGATACCACTATGTATTTCCTCCGAGCTTCAAAATTTACATTAAACGTAGCAAAAATCGAATTTGAAAACGACTTACGGGAATATCCTGTCTTTTTGTGATGATTTTTTTCTCTTACAGGTGTATTATTCTTTTTCGTAGCTTTGTTATCTTTGCGTTCACAGAATCCGTCCTTATGACCACGACGTGAACAGTGTTGACACGTGTGTTTTTTGTATGGGCAAAATCGAGCATAATGCCAATCTCCACATGACTAGCAAGATGTTGGGGGTGTTTTCCTTTTAGTCGGGGATTTTTCCGTCGTTGTTACACGGCTGGAAATGGATGATTTAAAAGGCTCCTGCTGTATCATTTCATTGTCGCGTTTCAGTTTAATCAGCCGCTGACATTCCGTAGTCAATGTTTGTACTGATATGTCTCTGTCTTGATCGAGCATAGATAAAAGGCGTGTACGAATGTCTGCGTCGTTTGGGGATTGTAGACCAGCGACAAAAATAAGGCATTTGAATTGATCTTCGGTCAGCGATTTCAGCTGAAAATTTTCGCATTGTGAATTCATTTTCCCAGCGTATGCAAAAAAATCTTCGTTATCATCTCTCTTCAGCTTTAAGCAATTATAGCGGGTGTTAAATAAAGAGGATAACTCGCCGAAAATGTTTGTTAACTGTGCAACAGTCTCTGCAAATGTGAAGTCTCCCGGTTGTTTAGGTAATATATACTGTTTATAACGTAGGTGTTCCCGACACCCAAGCTTCCGTAGTAGGAGGCGTAACTTCCATTCATCGTCCTGCATGTGAAATTCATGTCGAAAGATGTCTTCCCAACGACTAAACCATGCTATGAATGTCTGTTTCGTCTCCGGTTCGAATTGAAACTCGGTTATTGAGTTCGCTATGCTATCCGCAGAATTCGCATTTTTCTTGTCTGTTGTCAGTTGTGTTTGAAACTGTTGCATTAACGTTTCAATTAGACGGTTCTGTGCCTGTAGAAACTGTTCCTGTTGCCTTCTAAGAATTCTTTCAAGCGATGCAGGGTCCATGACGAAGAAAGGATATTTTACTTTTTTTTTTTTAAGAATTTTTTTTCTTACGAAAATATCTTTTATGTGACTAGCAGCACAAAAAAAAGTTCCTTTGGTTTTGTTTTTTTCTTTTCAAGAGGTACATCCAATGGAGAAAGGTAATCTCATTTCGTCGCCAAATCTGTTATGTTTGCGTGAGTTCTGAGGACCGAGCAATGCATTTGTTGATTGGAAATAATTACCAAGAAAGTTTTTAGGTTTACAGTATTTTATTAATCACTAGATAAACTGAGTTAATACTACTCTACAAAAGAATTAGTGAAATATGGAGAGACGTTTGCCACACGTGTGTCGGTGTAGTCCGCCATCTTGGATCTCTCTCTGTATTGCCACACGTGACGTCTGACGTCACGATGTCCAAAACAAGTGGGATAACTCTTACAATTCTTTGGAGTTATCTCTCTTTATGTTTCCTTCCAACACTAACAAAAAAAAAAAAAGAAAGAAAAAGAAACACAGAGATGACAATTTGGCAGAAGAATGGCCGATAATTTGTCATGAATTGTGAGGGGGTTCAATTTCATGATGGTCACTCTTAAAATAATAAATATAATATCAGTCGATATTTGCTATGCATTTTCTAGTCTGGAAGAGTTCAGGAAACGTTTATCTAACGATGGCGTAGTCTTCCACAAAGAGAGAGCATTATGGGATGGCACACAGTGAGGATCGAACTTACTACACTAACTATTTAGTCGGCAACTAATTTATATTACAGTTTTTAATTTTCTATTTGCTTTTATCATTTGAACGTCTTTGCTTAGCTTATATTGAGACTCGAGGTAACAAAAACTAACGCACCCCGCCAGGATAAAAAAAAATGTCGGTGAAATGAACTTTTCTAACGTGCTAAGAATATTGATATTTCATGTAGCTATTCACAAAACTTCATTTAACCTGCTACAAGACCATCGTAGTGAGGTATCCAATGAGGGTAGACATTGCTAAACTCGGATGTACAAGTGTGTGACAATTGCTTTGAGAGAAAACTATTTTGAGAATTTGTTATTTTGTGAATAGCAAAATCACCGTATTTGTTTGCATGGGAAGAAAATGAACATTCTGTCTGTCTGTCTGTCTGTCACAGTGTAACAGCTGGAACAGCTAATAGTATCTGTCAGCGAGGCTCAAACATTCTGGCTTTAACAATTTCCCTGGTTTGACAGAAAAAAAGAATTAATTTCCTTCGCTTCTAATTACGTGATTTGATTATCTATCAATCTTATTCTTCTCATATCTATCTATCTATCTATCTATCTATCTATCTATCTATCTATCTATCTATCTATCTATCTATCTATCCTATACTAGTCTGTTCATATCTATCTATCTATCTATCTATCTATCTATCTATCTATCTATCTATCTATCTATCTATCTATCTAACGGTCTCTCTCTCTCAATATATATATATATATATATATATATATATATAATCTTATAAATATAAATAAATATACTCGTCTGGAAAAACCTTAGGTGTTTTGGCTTGTAAATGAACAAACCAATACCCAAGGGAAAATAAGGGATAAAAAAAGAAAGAACTAAGAACATGTACTTCAGGCGAAAACAATCGTCCAGAATCCAAGCTCAGAGTCCAAAGAAAAAAACCTCCAACACGAGTAAAACAAAAGTAAGAACAGAATATATTTATATAAACAGAATATATTTATATTCTGTTTTAATGTTACCTCTTTGGCCAAGCGTACTCTGACGATCCGCGTAGGTGAAACTTAGGTAGGTTTGCCTGGCTCTTTAAATTCGTAATTATATATATATATATATATATATATATATATATATATATATATATATATATATATATATATATATATATATATACACACAATAGCATTTTGTTATTCGCTTATCATTATTATAGTTATAGATATGCATCTCTTAATTTCAGATATTTAAAGATTATTTACCTTGGTTCGTAAGAAAGATATAGTCTCAAAAGAGAAACAAGATATTGTAAATTTATTGTCTGATATTGTGGAAATTGTAAAAAAAAAATGTTGAACCGTGAACACAGAACAATAAAAAAAGAAACTGAAAATATTAGCAAAAAAATAACAAGAAAAAATGGTTTTACGAATATCACAAAAAAGAAATTTAAGAAAATAAAGTCTAGAGAATTATTCTAAGTTCCTAAAAACCTCTGTTTGTATTTTACAACCAAGAAACTTTCAGCTAATGAGTATATTACTGTAAGACAACATTTTCTTTCATAATCTGAAAAGCTAATTCTTGCTCACCTTACCAAAAGAAAGGTTTCAAACACACCAAATGAACGAAATGATTCCAGCTTCTCCAAATATTATTCCAATAGAAAACTCGTATAACATTAAAAGAAATGTAATTAAAAGAGATGCCAATAAAGCATGTAAAACAATATCCAGGCAAAGAAAATACATGGGAAGCAATAGAATTTGTTGCGAATAATGGTAATAAAACAGTAGAAAGGTTAAAATCAATGAATGAAAGCTTGATAGATAATATGGAATGTTAAGATGCCCATAGTAACATTTGAAATGATAAAAATAATTTATTCAACCATAACCCATATTAAAATAATTTATTCAGTCATATGGAATATTATGTTAATTAAACTGGTTTTTAGACTATATATTTTATTTAGTTTACACGTACCTATAAGAAAAAAGCGAAAACGAAAAGGTGTTTTAATAAGGAAGAAGAATTCTTTTTAATGTTTTTATGCGTAATTGTTGTTCCTTATTTCAATGTGATCACCTATCCTAAGAGATTTCTTGAAACTGAAGCTATGGACAATCGAAATTCATTGATATTTCTTTGAGGTCCAGTACTTTTGCACTTATAGTATTTGATCTAACCTAAAAGCCTTTTGATCAAATACTGCGAAGATTCCCATGTAGATTTGGAGAACAATTATTAGAACAGAACTCGAATAGAGTTGCTTTTTGCGCGCGGACACACACACACACACACACACACACACACACACACACACACACACACACACACACACACACACACACACACACACACACACAATCACGTGCACGTGTGCGCATACATTTGGTGTTGGTATGAAAAGCCTCGAAAATGTTACTCCTATTGTTATCAGAGTCAACGTATATTAGTAGACTGATAGTGAAAGATAAGGGACTTTTGTTTGCGTCTGAAAGTGAGGTCCCCTCACTCTTGTATTTGTTCGGGATTCATTCTAACTCGGTTTTGTTTTTGACATTAGAACCAAATCTACAAGGAACCAAATACCACAGTTATTTATAAAGCTTAGCTTTGTTTGACACAAGGTTTCAGAAGTGAGGTACTCAGTTGAGATCAGATTCATCATTGAAATTCGGTGTAGTTTGTTAACCCCTGTTCCACGAGACATCGATACAGATAGTGACTAAATGTAGCTTAATCTGAAAAACAAACAAACTAATTAGTGAAACCTTCAGCAAGGATCGATCTCACCACACGAATGAAGATCAAGACGAGGTTTCTGACCAGCCAGCTGGAGAAAAGCGGCCACAACTGAAATACGGAATAATTTTCAAACGTGAAATGGTGTAAAATACTGTTTCATATTTGATAAGCTGTGTAGACAATAATTTTGTTCTTTTGTCTTGAAACATTTTGTAACGTCGATAAATTCTTCAAAATGAATTCCATAAACTCAGATCGTGCCAAGGCAATAATCGTTATATTGAGATCAACCATTAATTTATAAAATTATTAGAGGTAATAATCAGAGACATTTTGTGGGACACCTCGTGTGGGCAGATAATTATGCGAACTTTACTAAAGGCCATATCATATTGTAACTCTCGCACAGAACTGGAGGCTTATCTTAAATCTCGTCCTTCCATTGCAAGTGGAAAGTTTTAGTTTGGCTTTCGGATTGCGGTAGTTTGCTGCTGCAGTTGGCTTAAAACGCTTTTGCTTTTTACATTGTGAATAACTTTAACTTTTTTTTATTAAAGTAAATATAAGATTTATTTTATTTCTTTCGCTATTGATATATTATTTTATGCTTGCATTGTAAAATCAAAAGTTATTTTTATTCAGATTTCAATAAAAAATGTAATTTAGAAAACTTAGTTTTGTTTCTTGGAAGTTAATGTAACATTTTTTACTTAAATTTAATTTAACATTCTCCTCTATGAAATTTTTATTCATAAAACAAATACTGCCTAACCTTAAACAAATACTGCCTAACCTAAAGAAATACTGCCCAACCTAAAGAAATACTGCCTAACCGTAATCAACTTTATTTTTACGTAATCTGTATTTCTGCTTTTTCCAAATAAAAAATTATGTTGAATTTTTACTTCGCTTTTTATACCAAAATGTAATATTTTAATTTTACTTGATTTAAAGAAATCATTTATTCATCCGATTTTTTTCTATTTTTTTCTTATTACAAATGTTACAAAATCTCTCCAAAGAAAGTTATTTTTAATGTTTTGTTATTTTTTATTTTAACAGACTTTTCTTCCGAAGACATTTTTCTTCCATTCTGTTTTGACACTGCAAATTTTACTTAAAAATTTATTTCTTACATAAAGTGAATTTAATATATTTCTTTATGATATTGTTATTCATTATAACAGAAAATATGTTGATGATAAAATTTAATTTTTTATGAGTAACTTGTATTTTTCTTTCTAAAGTATGTTGAATTTTAGTTTAGCTCACCATTAAAAACATAAAATAAGAAGAAATATTATATTTTATACTACAAAATTAATGAAAAATCATTTCAGAACATTGTTATGTAATATTCGTCATATTTCAATCCAATATTATTAGATATTGTAAACAAGGTGTACAAAATGTTAACTTGCTGCTTATATTTATATTTACATACGCTCTATCCCCGATATTGAGAACTTCAACCCATAAATGTAGCATACCTTAAAACTATATATAAATATATATGAATCTATAGTTTACTAATGTACTATTTCAACTATTGAAAATCCAGACGTTAAGAAATTTTATATTGGAAGCACAAAAAACCCCTTTAAATTAAGATGGTGCCAACATATTTCTTAAACAACAATGGGTATCGTAGCCGAACATCCCGCTCATTAATAAATCGATAAAACCCCCACAGTAAAGTGGAAATTATTAAAAAAACAAGAATTTGTAGGTCATTAAATGACTCGTATACTTTATGTCTACATGAAAAGCTATATATTATTAAATTTCCTAAAAATAGTGATTTATTAAATCAACGAAATTAAAGTTAATGAAGTTAAATTAACTAACTGTATTTTGTAGGCATTGCACAATGTTTACATTAAAATACGGTTAATAGGATTTTTCATAATAAAAAATCTATATATTATAATTATATATCTATTATTTGATTACATATAATGGTACATATAATATTTATATATATACTAAATTCCTTTTAATTTTAACATTGCCATGTCTAATTGAACCATTGAATATAATAAGTATTGTATTTTAGATCAAAATAATTAAATAGATAAAAATGATTGAATTATACTAGAGGTCCCTTTAAGACAGTCCTAAAGTATATACAAAAATAATTTAAAAAAATCCCCAAATTAACCTATTGTTGGATACATATACATCTCTATATTATTTCATTGTATCTTATTAATATACTTTTAACCGGAAGCAATGGTGACACATCTATACATGACGGCTCATCTAGACAAGTATGAATAACATACACACACCTAACTTCTAACCTACATTTTTCCATTTTTCTGTTTTAGCTTAAATCTGTCTTTTGATTCGTCAAATACGTACATACCCATAACATTTTGAAAAACTTGTTCCCACCTCCTACTTTAGCTCTTCAATATAATACTATAGCATCATTCTTCGTTTTGTACATCAGCTGCTATTTTGACCGATTAGGAGTAAATGGTAGTGTTGTTAGCGTAGATGTCAGGTTGAGAGCAGATTTCATCGGGAAGAATGAAGATTAAAAACAGCATTGGACCCAGGATGGCGCCCTGGCGGGCACGAAAGAATGTCGATAAGTGGCTGTACAAGACAACTTTCATTTCACGATTTGATAGGAACGACTGGATCAGCTCAAAAGCGTGCCTGGAGATACCATAAATTTTCAGCTTGTGGAGAAGACCTGAATGCCACACTGTCAAAGGTTTTAGAGATGTTTAGTGCTACAGCCCGGGCTTCACTGTTTTTATCTAGAGCATGATATACTATTTCCCCAATTATCGTTAGTATATCAGCAGTTGTTCTGGAGAAACGAAAGCCGTATTGTTTGTCTGAGAAAAGGCTCTGCGATGAGAGATGAACCAATTCAGCATTGATTAGGCCTCTAAGAGTTTCCTAAAAAGAGAAGAGAAAAGAGAGAGATAGAGAGAGAGAGAGAGAGAGAGAGAGAGAAGAGTGAGAGAGAGAGAGAGAGCGGGAGTGTAGAGATGTTATTGATCTTTTAAGAAGTTAAAATAGGGAAGAAGGTGGAAACTAAATTACATATTTACAAAAATTTAAAAAAATGCAGAGGTGAAGCGAATAAATTTAAGCGACAGAAAAATAAGTCAAGAAATGCTTACTTACTGTTGTCTTCATATTCACGACGTTTCGGTCTTTTTGAGGTGAATGGAATTTCGAACTGAACCGCAGTAGATTGTTCTAGCACCACAACTTGCGAATGTTTCAGTTATCTCCCTTTAACTCAACAAGGTTTTGTTCATCATTGCAGTTGCCAGGCATTGAACTTACAACTCTTTTAGTCAAGTCACGGGATAACAACCAATGCTTTTATCCACTGACCATATTGCAATTTTTGTTGTTATTGTTACTTTTCTCAAGGACTCCGTATTACTGGTTCCCATATTGTATTCATTTCTCTACTTAGCGGGCTTAGGAGATTTTGTGGCCTCGTATATGTCCTGATTCCTTAAGCTTTCGTATTTTCCAGTGATTTTCTCTGTCTATTATTTCAACCTCATCCCACAGCGGGCGGTGATCTCCCTTTTCCTTCCATATGTAGTCAACTAACCCTGATTTTTTAATTTTCCCTCGTCTTACGGCTTTACGATGTTCTTGCAGTCTTACCTTAAGGGGGCGGCCTGTTTCTCCTATATATTTCTTACCACAGATGTACGGGATGGCGTACACACTGTCCTTAATCATGTTCTCCTCTATGTGTGGAGGGGTCTTACTCGGAAGAGGTGTCAGCGAAGTGTCGAAACACTTTTGAAGGTCGTCCTGATATTATATGTACCACAGATCTTTTGTATTTTCTCCGATAGTCACTTCACATAGATTAGGTAGACCGAAGTGTTGTTATCCTCCTGTACCCTTCTATCCCAGTTTGTCAGAGCAGCTGCTATGTACCCAGGGTAGTTGTTACGTTGTAGGGTACTGCTTATACTGACCATTTCTTGCTCACATGTCTCTGGGTCGCCAATTATGACCTTTTCTCGATCTTGTAAGCAGTAGACGGTCCCTTTCTTTACATTGTATGGGTGGTGGGAGATGAAGTTGAGGTATTGTTCTGTGAATGTTGATTTGTGGTATTTGGATGTCTTGAACCCATGTTCTGATCGAGATATTGGTACATCCAGGAATGCGAGTTTGTTGGTGTTTTGTCTCTCCATTGTGAACTGCATCGATGATCATATTGAGTTCACATGGTCCAGTAGTAGCTGGACCTTTTCCTGGTGTGGCCAGAATATGAAGGTCTCATCTCCGTATCTCAGCCATAAGGTTGGCTTTAATGATGGGGATTCTAATACCATTTATTCAAAGTATTCCATATATATGTTTGTCATTGATGGTGATAATGACGAACACATTGCCGAGCCTTCACCTGTCGATATATGTTTGATCTCATTTCGAAGTTTGTTGTTTGTGTACAGGAAGTCACCATATCCATCAGGTTATCTATTGGTATACTGGTCCGTTCTCCTAGGGATGAGTCCGAGGCTAGTTTGTCCCTGACTACCGATAATGCCTCCCCCGAAGGTACCTTGGCGAACAAACTCACCGCGTCCAGGCTCACCGTCTGGTTGTATTTGATGGGAGCATCTTTGATTATTTCCACGGAGTGAGCGGAGTTTCGGACAGATGAAGGTTACTTTCCTATTAATGGATCAATTATATCTACAAGGAAGCGACTCAGACTGCCAAACAGAGTGTTGGTAGCTAACAATGGACCTGAGCGGAATACCGCCTTTAAGAATTTTGGGGTATATGTGGGGTAGCCTGATGTAACTCTGCGACAACTGCTTATATCTCTTAGGTGGGAATTTTAAATTGAAATTTCATTTTAATGTTCTAAACAGTCAACGATATTAATAGACTTGGAAACTGTAGGACGTCATGAGCCATGCATCATCACACATGTTGCCTTATTTTTGTACTATCATAATCGGTACCTTAGATATACTATCAAATTTGATATCACTAAATTCCTTATATATATATATATATATATATATATATATATATATATATATATATATATATATATACAGTTGCGGCCAAAATGTTCAGAACGGCATCCTTCATCATTCATAAGTTTTGTATTATCCTCTCAAATTACACCAAAATCTCAGACAATAACAATTAATATCGTATTTATTGTCTGTGAAAATTATAGAATATAAAACAACTTTGATAAAAACTTATACCTACTTTTCTGACGAAAACAATGCCTTTCTGCATATTTTTGCCGCAACTGTATATATATATATATATATATATATATATATATATATATATATACACACACACACACACACACACACACACACATATATATATATATATATATATATATATATATATAGAGAGAGAGAGAGAGATAGATAGATAGATAGATAGATAGACATTTATTTAATAACAAAGGTCGTTAGCACCTAGCAAAAAAAAAACAACAAAAAAACACGTTGATCAGTAAATTACTGAAGTTTAACGCGTTTAAAGGTGATCAGACTTTTAAGAATAAAATTATAAAAAATAGAGAAAGAATAGTTAATAGATGTACAAAACGTCAAAGTACCTACCTTTCGACATCAAATTTTCCAGAGTCAACACTTACCAAAGTAAGATAGAACTATTGAATTCATTAACTATTAACGACTTAAATAGATTTATCTTATCCTAACGAGTGGTATATGTGCGAAACTTTAAGTCGGAATATGAGTTCTTTGAACTTACACACACACACACACACACACACACACACACACACACACACACACACACACACACACATATATATATATATATATATATATATATATATATATATATATTCAAACCGTAGGTCATAGGTCAGACAAGTTAGTGTTTAATTTTCTCTTGGTAAAGACATGAAATGATATTATGCTCCCTAGCGATAGTTAATTTTGCAAAACTGATTGTTCATTGTTTTTAGCGTTGGTTGGCAACCAGTTCAGGAGACGGCAATTTTGATTCCAAACCATGTATGATAGCCTGGTTTGTCTCCAGACGCCTTAATGGTAATCTGCCTCTGGATCCAAGTAGACAGACACAAGAAAATGAAACTGATGACATGTATAACTGTTTTACGCTATAATTCAAGTAAATGACTTCAGATGAAATAATAGTCATCTTCTACCACGAGGAACAAACATGATTATTGTGTGTGTGTGTTTGTGTGTGTGTATAGATAGATAGACAACGAGAGATAGAGAGATAGAGAGAGAGAGAGAGAGAGAGAGAGAGGGGATTTTTTATTCGAGGTAAATTGTTTCGTTATTAATAATTCCTGAGTTATTTGCCCTGCTTATGCAAACGTATCAACTTTTGAAACTATTTGGCGAGAGGCCGCTTTGGTGGTACATTGCTTAGACTAAATAGAGGCTTTGAATTTGGTTCCAAAAGCTGCCTCCCACTGGTTCAGTAGCGTAAAAAGCAATTTCGAGTCTTATGATGTATTTAAAGCTCATCAGTATCTATTTAGAAGAAAAACAAATTTAGTCCTGGACACTGAAAACGGTATTAATTTAATGTATTTCAATTCAAAGTGAGGGTAACGGAAAACGGAATCGACTTCGAATTTCATTTGAGCCTGTTTACGCTCACTTGGCAGTAATTTCCTTTTGAAAAGCATTCTGCAATCTCTCCTGTTGTCTGACACTGGTATATTATCATGGTTGATCGAGAAAAGTATAGGTGAATAAGCATCAGGATAAACTACTCGCCCACTGAAGGGTCTAAAATCATTCTTTGTTACTCAACTTGTTTACTTGATCTAATCAAACGAAAACTAAATTTAAAATCGCGGCAAAGGTAAAAAGTACCAAACAAGTTAAGTAGCAACCATTAAAAACTGTATTATCTATCAGATGTTCATAATTTTAACGTCAGAAGTGTGGAGTTCCCACTGAGAGTCTAACTCACTATTAATGGTCTGCGACGTTTACTTGAGGACATTGTTCTACGACAAAACACCTTATTTACATTTATTAAGTTTAATCTGGTACTCTGTTAAATTGTAAAAATTGCTGTAGGAAGATTGTATTGCGCCTGTTTGGCTTCAAAGGTCAGAAACCTTCTGTTTTTTATTATGTCATATTGACACTTTTATTTTAAAGAATTATTATACAACAATAAAAAAATAAAATACAACCAGGAAAACTGAAAAAGCGGACACTGAGGTTATAAGAATGACAATAAATGTTATTTAATAAACAATGTGTTCAAAGATGTATTCAAAGGTTACAAGTTTTATTTGTACTGTGTGCACAATTAGAAAAATTCAAGTAATTCGTGTAAAGTGTAGTAACTGTTCCTGCATAGCAAACCACCGACTTTCATTGTGTACTTGGGCCAAAGAATATAGCAGCACCAGAAAAAGAAAAACCAACCGTGTTTGGAAAAGTGATTGAAATCATTAATACTGATTGGGTTATCAACGGCTGACAAGTAACCGCCTCCATCCTTTGAAATCCATTTTTGTAAACATTTGTTCGAATATTGGCGATGGCAGAAAAAATGTCACTATTTTATTTTGCATATAACGCAAATGCACATGTGTGTTTTTGGATTTGCAGATGAGACTTAGTAAAAAATTGTCTTCCGTTAATTGAGGAATTATTTGCACTTAACATTTTTATTGACAGTTTTTGGGGGTATCCAAATACAGCTTGTGTTCACTGAAATGATAATTACATGATTTCATCCTCTTGAGTTGTGTAATGTGGGAGGTCTATTTTGTGATCCATATCCTTCTTGCACTTTCTATGTCGTCTGCACACAGAATTACAGCGCCTGGAAGCAACACACCAAAAAGAATCGAATTACAGTTTCTGTAAAAATGCGGCTTGCTTCATGTTTCCTTTTGAACGCCTTCCTTCCAGTACATTAGTGAGTGGCGACAGGGCAACAAACAAACCAACAAAAACATATCCCTTGACATTTCTTCATTCATAACAAAAAATAACGAATAGAGAAAAGCTTTTGATACTGTCAGTGTGTTGCTAACAATTTATATTTATTTACTGAAAAGACAATTGTTTACAGAGCCAGTAAATATTCGGGTGTGTCATAGAGAATTAAGGACATATTCTGGGATTGGTCATTTGATATTTGCATTTTAAAGAGAAAATTTTCCTAGAGACAATGTCAGTAATGATACATCCTGCTGTCATTTTAAAAGCGACAAAAGTTCAGTCTTGTTAACATTTAGCAAACTACATTAGCAAAGCATACATACGTACACACATGCATATAAATGGTGTTAAAATTTTCTATATTTATAGTAGAGAAGTGCTCAATATCGGAGATAGAACATTTATAGTTATAGATAATATGGAAATAGGACTCAATGCTATCTCTCTCTTAATATATATATATATATATATATATATATATATATATATATATATATATATATATATATATATATATATATATAAGTGAACATTGAAGTCAACACATAGAGGCGTCAGTCTGTTTCATGCTAGACGCAATCGTCAGGTCACGAGTGCTGTTATTTTTCTCGGCTATTTATATATACGGGTCAGTGGTGCATTGTGGGTAGTCTATTTTTGCGGTTATTTTGCCGGAAGTCGTTTATTTGTTTATTTATTTATTTGGGTTAAATTATTTTGCTTTTCATTATTTATTTATTTATTTATTTTTATTTTTAGTTCTTATTTTATATATTTATTTATTTTTATTATAATCGGTGTTTTATTAACGTAGTAAAAATTTGTTTATATTGCTTATTTAATAGTTTTGTTTTGTTTTGGGAAGATAAAAAAATTTATTCAATTTTGGGGTTGATTGTTGTAGTTTATTCTAACTATTATTTTGTCGGGAGCAGTTTTTAATTTGTTTATTACTTTATGTATTTATTTGGATTGGTTATCTTTATTTGTTTTTTCTAACGGTTAATTTATCGGGATCGGTGTGTTTGTTTATTTATTTGGATGAATTTAGATTAATTTATTTTACTTGTTTTTTATTATTTATTTATTATACTATATATTTTTATTTACTCTTTTCGGTTTTCGATTTTTAAGTAACGTAGTATTTTTTATCGTTATATAACAGTTATAGCTATTTTTTTCGTCCGATTTTTGGTTTGATTTTTATAGTCTAACTAATATTTCGGTCATAATGGTTTGTTAATTTGTTTATTATTTACTTTATTTATTTGGGTTCATTGATTTTGTTTTTTATTTTTTATTTATTCTATTTTGTCTATTCTCACGGGTGTGATTTGGTAATTTGTTTGGGTTAATTTATTTTACTTATTTTATTGTTATTTTGTTTATTTATTTATTTTATTTTTTTCAGTTTTCAATTTTAAAGTAACGTAGTAAAAAATTGTTTTCATGTCTGTATTTTGAGATGAGCTCGGATCTTTTATTTAATAATTTATTTTTGTCTGGGAAGGTAATGATAACTATTTTTTCCTCCAAGCAAAGTTTGCAAGTTTTTGATTGGTTGTAGTAGGCTGATGATCTTTTCCTTATTTTCCAAGATATTTTTGGTGTGATGTGCGTTTTGTTTTTAATTTCCCAGATATACTTAGAAAGCATTGTGCTGTTCGCATCTTTACTATTTGTGAAAAATGTTTTGTGTGCATAATTTCTTTGTTTCCAGGGTCCTTCAGTTACACCTATGTATACATTTTCACCATTATCTGGTGATTTTATCGTGGCTTGGTATATTACGTTGTTTTGTAAACAATTACCGTTTAATGGACATTCGTTCTTTATTCTGCAGTTACACGTGGGTTTAATTTGTTTGTGTGGTTTGTTGATAATTTTCCTGTTGTGCTTTTTTATTATTTTTGCTATGTTCTCGGTGCAACTGTAGCTGATTTTTACTGTGTTTTTGTTGAATATTTTGTGTAGGGTGCTTGATTCCGGGAAGTGTTTGTTTAAGAGTGTGAAGAATATTTTTCCTACATTTGTCTTTACGTTTTTGCTGTACGGTGAGTTGAACCATATGATATTTCTTTTTCTGTTGGCCTTTTTTGTGTTCTGTGGTGAATATGTGACTGTTGCTGAGAATCCACTATCTTTTAGTGGTGTTTCGTAGTCTTTATTAGCTTTGTTATATATATATATATATATATATATATATATATATATATATGTTATGGGAACTTACCCATAATAATAATGGACTATTCCGGACATCATAAATACTGTGCCTCAAGAGGGAGCAGCGTTCAGAGACAGTCAGTCAGAGACAGAGTCGAGAGTCAGACGATTACTGTAAGACATTGGAATAGTGATACTTGTCGAGACAACATAGTTCACTCTAACCAAATCTGATAGTCATTACTAATACTTCTACTTCTTTGTACATATTTCTGTTTGTAATATATCTTTGTTATTCCATAGCTGTGTTCGAGTTATTTCTTCATTGGTTCTAACCTTGGACCATCACCGTGGTACAAGGAACTTGGACCATAACACCACCCATGTCAAGATCACTAAAAACATGAAAAGTACAGGAGCCATGACACAACCTTGTTTTGTGCCATTTGATACATCGAAGATTTCTGAAACTCTATGTTAGATAGAACAGAGGCTTTCATTCGTGATATATATATATATATATATATATATATATATATATATATATATATGTAAAATGACAAATTAATTCCTGAAATGGCCCGATGAAATTAGAATTTTCTTATTTGGTCACAATTGGTTGGTGTCAGCTTTAAAGTGCTTCTCTTATGAATCTACTTATTAAGTGCACCGATGGTACCATTGTTGGAAACATTCAAGGAACTCGTTTCCCGAAATAACTTTCAGTGATATAGTCACATGTTGCTGAATATCGGGAATGTCAGTAAATTTGTGGCATTTCAGGGAGTTTTTAATTTTGGAAATAATAAAAATCAGAGACGACTAAGTCTGGTGAATGAGGTGAATAGCCCATTTTTGTAATGAATTTATAAGCAAGGCACTTGTGAACTCATAACTTATCACGTGGGGGATTATTGTCATGGCGTAGAATCTACATGTCAGGGTGTTGTCCTCGAAACGGAAGGAGGTGCTGAAAAGTTATCGGTTTGGCCCATTACTTAAAATTTGATCAAATGGCCAACACACCAAAAATATTTTAGAATCCCTTCTATTTTAGCTCGTCAACTTTTTGACATTCCTTGTGTACACACACACACACACACACACACACACACACACACACACACATATATATATATGTATATGTATATGTATATAAAAGTGAACATTGAAGTCAACACTCAGAGACCATAAGCTTCTGAGTGTTAACTTTAATGTTCACTTTTATATTTACATACACTCTATCTTTTAATCCAGTCTAATAGCCTTCTTATATATTGTTATAGGATCTTACCTGTAACGACAATGAACTCTTCCTGACACTAAAAAGACTGCGCCTCTCAAGAGAGACGATAGAGAACAAGTGGAACGAGTCGAGACAATAGTAGTTGACTCTAAACCAGACTGACAGTCATACTAACACCTTCAACTTCATGTATTATATTTCTGTTGTAATATATCTTTGTTATTCCTACTGTTGTGTTCGTGTTGTTCTTCCTTGGTCCTAACCTTGGACCATGACAGTGGTGTGAGGATATTGGACCATAACAATGGCGACGAGGACAGAAGAAATAAACTGTACGCGGAGAATCCTAAAAACGTATACTGAAGAAACAAACTCTACGCGGAGAAATCTAAAAGGATACTGAAGAAACAAACTCTACGCGGAGTATATTGAAAAAACAAGTTCTACGCGAATATTGGAAAAAATAAGTTATACGTGGAGAATCTACAAAAAACCTTTTTGCTATCGGCCGTCCGTAACAGAGGCGACGTAGGTAGTGAGTAAAAAAAAAAAAATGAGAAAATTTTCTTTTTGGACACCAACTTTACAGTGGTAAGAAAGACACGAATCCTACGCAGGAAATTTTTTTTCGTACTAATGTTCCAGAACAACAGGTAACAAAGACCTGAAGTCTACAAAAAAGAAAAATACTTACACAAAATTACAGTGTAAACATGGAAGACTTTAAGGCAACCATTTGAGCAGCAACAGAAAAACGAACAGAAGCATCTTGAACTACAAGAATTACTACTACGGGCAGTAACAAATAAAGGATAAAATTCCGAAAATGAAACGGCATTCTCGCAAAATGCTATATGGAGCTCTATCGAAGACTCCACTTATGCACCGGACAAAGACAAAACCTTCGAAGTTTACTTCAGAAGATATGAAGATTTATATAAGTTTGATTGCGGGAATTGGTCAGACGCGAAAAAAGTACGTCTACTACTGAGAAAACTAGGGTCAAGCGAATACACTAAATTCGTAGACTTCATCCTACCGAGAAAAACGAATGAGTTGACTTTCAAGGAAGCCGTGAAACTTCTAACAGAATTATTTAGTCCGAACACTTCACTATTCCACAAAAGGTGGAAATGTTTAAATCTAACGAAAAAGGATACCGAAGACTATATAACATTCGCTTCCATAGTAAACAAAGACTTTAAGTTATCTGATCTCAGCCCGGGCAATTTTAAATGTTTGATATTCGTCCAAGGCCTGTTTTCGACTAAAGATGCGGAGATCAGACGGAGAATTCTAACAAAACTTGAGAGGGAACCAGAATTGACGCTACAAAAATTGGCTGAAGACTGAAGAGATGTATAAGCGTAAAAAAGGACTCGAAAGATATAGAAGAGTCTGGCGTCGCTTACATACGAAAAGTACAACGACAAACACGTTTTTGTCCCTCCTCACAAACAAGACAAACAAATTATTCTACTTCAAAAAATCAAATGAAATATCAGAAAAAACTACCACCCAGTCCATGCTATCGCTGTCGGACTTTGCATTGATACAAAGATTGTCCATACCGCTTTAAGACTTGTCTGTCGTGCAATAAAGTGGGACATAAAAGTTCGCATTGTTGGACTCGGAAAGAAAGCAGAAGCCGAGTAAGAGTCACTAGAACTGACCAAGCGGACGAGTCAAATATACGAAAATACGCACAAGTAGAAATGTTAAACAAAAAATCAGACTACAATTGGATTCCGGATCAGATTTAACCATTATTAACTTACAGACGTGGAAGAAATAAAACAAATCGACCATGTTGAGAACCGATAAAATAGCCGGAAGAAAAATAAAATTTGAGGGAGAAATTATTACAAATGTGTCATTCAACGGAATGCCCCAAAATTTAAAAATGTACGTTCTTAAAAATACGGAAAATTTATTTGGAACAGACTGGATGCAGAAATTTGACCTCTGGGATTTACCGATAAATAGGTTCTGCCAAAAAGTGAAAAGTTTATCGACCGAGGCAGAGAAATTAAAGGAGAAATTGAAGGAAAGTTTCCCCAAAGTATTTGCAGCCGGCTTTGAAAGGTGTAAAAAAATGGCAGCAAAAATAGAATTAAAAGAAAATGTACAACCCATTTTCAAGAAGAAAAGGAATGTACCTTTTGCAGCACTAGAAAAAATTAAAAAAAGAGTTGGATAGACTCGTAAAAACCGGTATATTGACAAAGGTAGAATATAGTCAATGGGCCGCACCTACGGTTTACGTGAAAAAGAAATCGGTTGAGATACGAGTATGCGCTGATTTCTCAACGGGATTAAATGCAGCGATTAAGGATTATCACTATCCTCTCCCTAGTCCAGAGGAAGTTTTCACAAAATTGAACGGAGGAAAATTTTTCTCAAAGATAGACTTGAGCGAAGCATACCTACAAGTACCAGTAGATGAGGAAAGCTCGAGGTTGTTGTGCATAAACACACATAAAGGGTTATATAAGTTCCAAAGATTACCATTCGGGATCAAGGTCGCGCCGGCAATATTTCAGCACATAATGGATACTATGCTAGGCGGACTGGATTTCACGATCGCGTACCTTGATGACATACTGATAAATAGCTAAAATATTGATCAACACTGGGAACACGTTCAATAGGTTTTCAGGCGAATACAAAACTACGGGTTTAAAGTAAAAGAAAATAAATGTGACTTCTTTATGAAGGAAATAAAATATCTGGGCCATATTATTGACGAAGAATGAAGACGACCAGACCCAGAAGAGCCACGGCAATAAAAAAAATGCCGGCTCCAAAAAATTTAGCAGAATTACAAAGCTTCTTGGGCTTAGTAAATTATTACCAAGAATTTATTCCTAGCATGCACAAATTACGCGCACCCCTAAACGAACTGTTGAAGAAGGAAAAAGGTTGGGAGTGAACATATGAATGTCAGAAAACTTTTGACAAAATTATTAAAACTCTAACAGCAGATTTATTTTTAGCACATTATGACCCAAAATTAGAAATAATAGTCGCGAGTGACGCGAGTGCTTATGGTGTTGGGGCATGTATACTTCATAAAATGCCGGATGGGACACTAAAACCCATCGCGCATGCTTCAAGAACATTGCTACCAGCCGAACCAAATTACTCGCAAATCGAAAAAGAAGGACTGGGGATTATTTTTGCGGTTACGAGATTCCGCAGATATATTTACGGTAGATTTTTCAACTTACAGACGGACCAAAAGCCGTTATTGACAATATTTGGATCAAAGAAAGGTCTACCTGTCTACACTGCTAATAGATTGGTAAGATGGGGTACAATTTTATTGTACTATAATTTTAAATTGGAGTATCTTCCATCAAACAAAATCGGGCATGCAGATGGTCTTTCGAGACTAATACTAAAGAAGACAGAGCCATTAGAAGATTCCGTAATTGCAACTCTACGACGTGAGGAAGACATTAGAACATCATTATGTAGTACAATTCGAAAACTCCCCGTCACATTACAGGAAATAAGAAATGAAGCAGTGAATGATGAATTTATAAAGCAAACGAAAACAAAAATTGCAGAAAAAAATAGGTATATATCAGACAGTTTTTCGTTATGTGATAATATTCTACTATATAATCACAGAGTAGTAATACCGAAAACGCTACAAAGGCGAATCCTCAAGGATTTTCACATGGACCATCCAGGAAAGAACAGAATGAAATCTTTAATGCGAAGTTATGTATATTGGCCAAACATGAATCAAGATATCACACATATGGTGGAAAAATGCAAGAGTTGTTCCTTAGCAGCCAAAGCACCGCCGATCATCCATAAGCCATGGCCTGAGACAGATCGACGGTGGTCGAGAATACATATAGATTTCGCAGGTCCATTAGATGGTTTCTACTATTTGATTTTAGTAGACAGTTACAGCAAATGGCCAGAAGTATTTCGTTGCAGAAAACCTACTTCTGAGACTACCATAAATTGCCTTCACGAGCTGTTTGCTCGTTTCGGAGTGGTTGATTGTCTAGTCACCGACAATGGGACACAATTCACATCTGCGGATTTTCAAGAATTTTGTGAAACTTTTCAAGTTAAACATATCAAATCCCCGCCATATCACCCAAGATCAAAAGGGCAAGTGGAGAGTTTTGTAGATACGCTAAAAATAGCACTAAAGAAAGCTTATGACGTGCCAACAGAAAAGGCTTTGCAGCAATTCTTACAAGTATATAGAATTACACCGAACAGTACTACGCCATCGGCATTATCGCCCGCGTAAGTGATGTTCGCGCTAAAAATTAGAACGGTATTCGACAAATTACTACCAAAACAAACAAAGCAATCACCAATGTCGTACGTACCAAAAAGAAAATTTAACCCAGGAGAGAAAGTTTTTTTTAAAGTGTCCAAAAGCAATACATCCTACTGGGAACAAGGTACAGTTGAGAAACGAATCGGGAACGTCGTTTACGTAATTCAGGATCTTAAGTTCTCGCATAAAAGGCACATAAATCAAATAAGAAAGAGACTGTTAGAGGATTCTAACGGTCCACCTCAGGAAGAGGAAGAAGTGATGGACACGATATTCGACACATTCGATATGCAAAGGTCTCAAGCAATGCCAGAAACGAGAAAATCGACCAGGAAAAGAAAATTTACAGAGCCTTTGATGATAAATCCAAAGAGAAAAAATATTAAAGACCCCTGCGAGGTAAAAGCTTTGTGAGGTGGGGGTGTTATGGGATCTTACCTGTAACGACAATGAACTCTTCCTGACACTATAAAGACTGCGCCTCTCAAGAGAGACGATAGAGAACAAGTGGAACGAGTCGAGACGGATTCGAGTCGAGACAAATAGTAGTTCACTCTAAACCAGACTGAGAGTCATACTGACACCTTCAACTTCTTGCATTATTATTCTGTTGTAATATATCTTTGTTATTCCTACTCTTGTGTTTGTGTTGTTCTTCCATGGTCCAAACCTTGGACCATAACAGTGGTGCGAGGATATTGGACCATAACATATATATATATATATATATATATATATATATATATATATATATATATATATGAGAAAATGTATGTAATCGGAGACAGTCATTCATGTTTGAACGCAATCTTCAGACTATGTGTGTTTTGTTATGACTTGACTATATATATATATATATATATATATATATATATATATATATATATATATATATATGCATTCGAGTTAATGGTCCATTATGGGTAGCAAGGTCTATTGTATTATCCTAACGGTTATTGTAAAGGCGGTAACGGTCATGTTTCATATTATTTTTAGGCTATTGGATAGGAAAAATTGTGGAACCGAATGCAGCTATTTGTAGCTATTTTATTGAGTTGATAACTTTTTACTCATTATTTATTATTGATTATTATTAGTGTTTTGTTGCTGATTATTATTATTACATTTACTTGTGTTTATGTGTGCCCTTATAGTTTGTCAATTTGTTTATTATTTACTTAATTTGTTTATATATTTATTCATATTTTTTCTTATTTTATTTATTATTTTTTCTCGGTGGTTGGTTATCATATTTAGATAAGTTATTTAATATTGACCAACATATATAAAGAGTCGAGCCAAAACACAACACATGGCCTGAAGATTGTATTCAATTATGCATCAGACTGACGCTGCTCGATGTTGACCTCAGTTCCCATTTTTATATTTATATACGCTCCATCTCTGATATTGAGCAAAACTATATTTTTATTAAATATATATATATATATATATATATATATATATATATATATATATATATACTAGCATTAAAGCCCGGCGTTGCTCGGGTTTTTATGTAGTTAAATTGCTTTGGGGTGTGAATTGTTGAGCTTACGCACGTATCCGCAGTTGTTGAGGTCACTGATAGGCCGGGAATCTCACTGGTAGCAAAATCAATGAGATCAAGGCAACCGGTGGCAATAGGTGGCTGCTGTGTTGCTGCTTCGTGCTTACCGTTCATAATCGGTCAAGATTTTTACTTCTGGCAATCTAAAATAGTGATTGCGTTTTCACTGTAGGACTCGCCCCTTCACTATTAAATCCATAAGTTTTCCCAGTTTTAAGCGGAATACGCGGGCGGTAATGTCATGTCTGTGAGTGTAATCCTGTCCGCGTAGGTGCTCGAGCGTTATCTTAACCCATTTGGGGTTGCAGGTAAACGTTATAAATAAGTCTGGCCGCTCATATTGCCTAACGTATGCCATAGCGTCCTGCGTGCGTTCATGCATGTAACCTCCCCCAGTGTAGGTAGAGGGCAGAATGCACAGCTTCCCTAGGTCGCGGGGATTGACTTCATTTCGAAGGCTGTCGCGTAAGTGTACGTAGGAGTCTGAGCGCAGCTGTTTCTGATGATTCCATATAAATCAAAGCTTCTCCAATTCCATCTTAGCGGTCATGTCAACCGCAAACTGGTAGAAAAGCTCTCTGCATCTATGAAGCAGGTTGAAGTTTCCATCCCTAACTATGAAATGGTATGAGTAGAAGGCCTTGCACGATAAGGCTTTGGAAGACGTTGTAGGTTGGCCACCCGAAGTATGAAGGAGAATGCCGAAGTGGTAGCCATCTTCACCATAAGGGAAAAGTAAAGATTACTGCAATGCGTCATACGATCGATGGGTCTATGAAATCCTGCGAAGGGCGCCGCCTTTTGATTTGAGGACAATATCGCGAGTGCGGTCTTGCTCCCCATGTATAATAGCGGCCACTTCGTTACACGCAGGAGCATTGTAGCGGCGTTCGTGTTCATCATGAGGCCGTTTGTCGGCGTCAATTACAATGCTGAACGAAGGAAAGGGAGCATTTTCCAAAGCATATTTGAAACTGTGTTATGGCCTGAAGTAGTAGTATGACGTGCCTGCAAGGAACTCTTCCTGACGGCGGTAAAATACCAATCCGGGTTTCGGCCTGTAGATTGTAGTCTGCAATAAAGTACAGTTGAAGGAATTTAGGCGTAGAGGTCTCCCCAGGGAGCAGAGATCCAATGCGGTGGTATAGCTGCCCCTGTAATTTGAAAGTGGGCATCCAACCCTCTTCTTGAACCATCTGAGCCCCAAATGAGGTCATTTGAAAGGAGTTGTTGTATTGCCTAATTGTTTTAAGGAAGTGATTGGAGTCGGGATGGGAGCCGGCTATTAGTCCCCTCAACGGGGTAGGTGGTTCATGCAGAGATGGCAGTCGAACTTTGCCGGAGGAGCAGCACAGGCCGGCAGGCTCCCCGGCCCAATTGCGGGCGTTGCAGAATTGGCAAATTCAGGTCATGGACTCTACATTGATGTCGTCACGCGTAGTTAAGTTAATGCCGGGGTCGTAATTGAAAGCCAAGAAAGACCGAAAAGAGCTACTGGAACAGGTAATGCCACGGACGGCCGCAAGGCGCTGAATGTCGCCGCCGAGGCGTATTCGGTGAGCTTGGGGAGTTTGAGATATGTGCACAGCGGCCATGTTTGTAGCAGCCCTTGAAAGTCTGTTTTCCCTTGTCTGTGGGTCCTCGGATGTTCTGGCAGCAGAAGTAGCTGCAGTTTTGCGGGCATAGCGGGTTTCCCGCTGCACCTCTGTCTCGGACCCCCTGTTGCTGTATCGCCCCTGGATTGACGGGCGCATGCGGTCAAATGTTTCAGCGGCCCTCGACTTGGCAGTGGTGGCAGCATTTCTAGCATTTCGCACAGACCTACGGATGGGGTCTCAGCAGTCCTAGCGGTAGCTGTTGCAGCAGCGTCCCTGGATTGACGGGCGCGCCTGCGGTCAAGTGTCTCTATTGCCCTTGATTTCGCAGTGGCAGCAGCGTTTCTTACATTACGAAGAAGCCTTTGTTGATGAGTCTCGGAAGCCTGAAATGCAGAGACGGTTGCTGCAGCCTGAGCGTTTATTCTCGACCGTTGTGCATTCTTGAGCTTTGATCGCAACGCAGCCATGTAGGCAGTTTTCCCAGCCAAGCAGGTGGCACGCTCCTCCTTGTGACTGCGAGGCCTGCGTGAGGGCGCTGCGTTGAGCGACCTGTGATAGTCGCATTGTAGTCTGCTCCTGGGACTCGTGGACCCTTCTTGCCCTCGTAGCGGACGCTCTTGCAGACTGAAGGCTAAGACGTACCCTCCTTTTTGGCGGCATGGGGAAAAGTGATGCTAGTAGTGGTTGATTAGGGTTGCTCAATTGCAGGAGTACAAAGTCTAACTTAGTATCGCAAAGCGCGAGCCAGAATCGGGAAGGCAGGTATTTAAGTAAAACAGCTGAATAAATTGTTTATGATAGTTGGAAAAATGTAGTTAAACAGACAAACGGAAAAAAAAACGTAAGAAACAACTTGCGGTAGGAGAAATGATCACTTGAAGGAGCCTATCGTATCAACCGGATGGCGGCGTAACAGGAGCAGAAGTGAGACCTTCGTCCCACAATTGTGCACAGCAGGTTCAAATGCGAAGTATTATTGGCCAATCGGTTGTACCAATCAGTGAGCATCCTAGGGTCTCGAACACCAGTCTGCGACCGCGTACTGCATTCAGCCAATGAGATACTGATATTTGAAGCATGGTCACGCGTGTGTGAATAACAATCAGCTGTAGAGTCTGTAGTACAGACGTCTCAGTTGAACATACGTTTGATTGGTGTATTCGCAAATTCCGATGAAGACATGATTGTATCGACTTCCTCAGGTATTAGCTGGTCACAAAGGAGCTCACAGGGCAAAAGTTTTTAATTGTCATGACTAAAGCCGATAAAGTTAATCAAAATCCCAAGCAAGTTGCGAAAAACATCGCCAAATTCAGGTAAACTCGATTTGAATGGGAAGTCAAAAGTGGTATGATTTCATCGATTTTTATCCGATAATTGAAACCGATATTGAAAACGAAAGTCAGCACCTCAATACTGTCGGTAAATACTATGCTTCAACGGGAATTTTTCTGAAAATTCTTCGCCATTTGCGAAAAATATAGCCAAAAATCAGCTAGACTGGACTTGAATTGGATGTCCCAAAGTTATAGATTGCATCGATTTTTTTCCAGTAATTGATGTCGATATTGAAAATGAATGTCAGCACCTCATAACTGTTGATAAAAACAATGTTCAACGTAATTTTGGTGGAAATCCTTCGCCATTTGCGAAAAATATAGCCAAAAATCAGCCTGACTGGATTTGAATTGGAAGTTAAAAGTGGCATGATGTTATCGATTTTTTCCGATAATTGATACGGATATTGAAGAAAAAGGTCAGCAACTAATAACTGTTGATAAAACTAATGCTCAACATGATTTTCGTGAAAATTCCTTTCAGTTTGCGAAAAACAGCCAAAAATCAGCTACATTGAATTTGAATCGAATGTCCCCAAGTGATCGATTTTACCGATTTTTCCGATAACTGATATCAATTTTTAAAAACAAGGAACAGCACCTCAAAACTATAATTAAGGACATTACTGAACGTGAGTTTGGTGGATATCACTTGTGATTTTTTAAAACTATCACTGAAAAATTGATGAATTTTTTTCGAATCAATATTCGACCCCCTATCGGTTTTATTGATTTTTTCCAAAATCGGAGGATCAATCCGATTCGCCAAGTACGAATGCCGTAAATTTCCGATCTGTGTGTGAATTTTCATGCCAATCGGACGAACGGCTTGCTCAGGATGAGGTAACAAGATGAAAAACACACAGACACACTAACAGAATGCCATTTATATATATATATGGCACAAATAATAAAAAAGCACAACAGAAAAATTATTAACAAGCCACACGAACAAATTAAACCCACGTGCAACTGCAGAATAAAAAACGAATGTCCCTTAAACGGTAATTGTTTACAAAACAACGTAATCTACCAAGCCACGACAAAATCAGCAGATAATGAAGAAAAAGTATACATAGGAGTAACCGAAGGACCATGGAAACAAAGAAATTATGTACACAAAATGTCTTTCACAAATAGTAAATATGCGAACAGCACAATGCTTTCTAAGTATATCTGGGAAATAAAAAACAAAACACACACCACACCAAAAATATCTTGGAAAATAAGGAAAAAATCATCAGCCTACAACAACCTATCAAAAACTTGCAAACTTTGCTTGGAGGAAAAAATAGCTATCATTACCTTCCCAGATCAAAATAAATTATTAAATAAAAGATCCGAGCTAATCTCAAAATGTAGACATGAAAACAAATTTTTACTACGTAACTTAAAATAGAAAAATAAATAAATATATAAACAAACAACAATAAAATAAGCAAAATAAACTACTCCAAACAAATCACAAAACCACACCTGTTAGAATATGCGAAATAAAATCAAAACAAAAGAACGGACGAAAGTTATAACTGTTATACAAATAAAAATAAAAATAATAAGCAAAACAATTTGACCCAAATAAATAAGCGAACAAGCGATTTCCGGTAAATGGCGGCCATTATAGACTACCAACAATAAGCTATATAAACAAATTTTTTTACTACGTTAACCAAAAACACCGATCAAAATAAAAGAATAAATAAATAAATATATAAGATAAAAAATAAAAATAAAAAAACAAACAAAAAAACAAGCAAAATAATTTGACATAAATAAATAAACAAATAAGCGACTTCCGGTAAAAGTACCCGCCAAAATATACTACCCATAATGCACCACTGACCCTTATATAAACAGCCGAGAAAAATAACAGCACTAGTCGCCTGACGATTGCACTAGCATGAAACAGACTGTCGCCTCTAAGTGCTGACTTCCATGTCCACTTTTATATTTACACACGCTCTATCTCTGATATTGAGCACTTTACCCCATAAATATAGCACACTTTAAGACTATATTTCTGCATATATATATATATATATATATATATATATATATATATATATATATATATAATCTTCTTCCTAAGTGAGTAGCAAATTTTGTTTTGTTAGTAGAAATCTTTGATGAAACTTCTTACCCCCATCCCCAAGAACGAGAGAAATTACCTTATTTATGCAAAGGTTTCAATAAACTTCGCCATAAAGAGGTCAATTTAATTCAAACAAAACTGGTCATACGATAATGAAGTAAATAGTTTTTTCTTTCTTTTTTTTTTTAATAATTTCACCCCAAGCAAGGCGGGAGTGCCACTAGTATGCAACGGGCTAAAAAGAAGACGGAGAATAGAGAGGATTGAGGAAAAGAGAAAAAATAACGGAATTCAAGAAAACGGAAGATGGCGATTGATGTTGCATTTAAATTTTGAAGATTTTAATTATCAGGGAAACAAATAAACGCAAGTGAATTTCACAAGTTGGAAGTGCAAGAAAAGAAACTGTTGGAGTCTCAGTGGCGGTTGCATCTTGCTGTTTCAACAGTAAAAGGGTGGGACCTAATTGCCAATCTAGTAGCATGCTTAAAGTCATGTAGTCGAGGCACCAAGGGGGGAGCTTGTCAGAGCAGTTGCCATGAAAATATTTGTAGAAAAGACAGAGGGAAGCCACGTCACGTCGGTGAGAAAGCTATAATGATAGTTCAAGAGATGAAGGAAGCAACCAAAATTGACTTTTCATAAAGTGTATAAGACTGGTTCCAGGAGATTTTGGTTTCTCCATAGAATTTCAAAGACAGAAACGAGTAAAAGACTTGCATTTTGGCTTTTTACACTGCTTTTTTGATTTAATAAACGAGAAAAAACTTCACACTCATATCGGGAATCTTCTCAGAGATCGAGAGAGAAAGAGAGAGAGAGAGAGAAAGAGAAAGAGAGAGAGAGAGAGAGAGATACAGACAGACAGACAGACAAACAGAGAGAACACTGTACGGAACAAGTGATTATAGATGCAATTATCAATGTAAATAATTCATTAATATTTTTAGAGTGGGGATGCTTGAGTATTGAGTATTGAGGCTATGTGTTTGTTCCTTTGAACTAGCTTCGCAACAGGTTTAAGTAAGATTAAAGGGACCTAATGCTCATTGTCTTTAAGAAGCATAGGGAATTGATTTTTTATCAATGCAAATAAGTCACATCTAGAATTATTTGGGAGGAAAATAGAGAGAGAAAAAAATTAATGTTTGACCCCCAAAAATCTGAGAACTTCTGCTAATTTGTGCTTTTGAAAGCTAAACTAAAATTTTATTCGTAATTTTGATCCCAAATTTTTAACATCTGTTCGGATTAGTTGCAGAATTTGCAAGTTCTTTTTTTTCTTTAGAAAGAACCAAGTTCGGGATAATGAGTGCCGTTAAGAGAATTACTTCGTTTTGGGGTCGGGCAGCTTCAGCGGAAACGAATTGATGGTGCAGCCTTGCCACAGGGCGTGGAGAAATTTATTAGCGGGATTTTTAATGTAAATAAGAATTTCAATCATTTTATTTTAAGGTCCTTTTTCCTTCCACATCATTACACGCACACGCACAAACACGCTCGCGCGCACACACACACATACACACACGCGCGCGTGTTCACACACATATACACGATAAATATTCTGTCACTCTTCCTCCCAACAAATATTTCATATATTTGCTTATTTAACAAATTCTTTAAGGATTTTAACGATTTCCTTTTTTTTATTTAAAATAATTTCAAACGATAGTACCTCATTTTAATATGATCTTTATATATATATATATATATATATATATATATATATATATATATATATATATATATATATATATATAGAGAGAGAGAGAGAGAGAGAGAGAGAGAGAGAGAGAAAGACAGGCAAACAAACAGACAGGGAGATACATAAAACGATAGATACATATAGAATTAGAGTATAGATAGCGAAGTTATTGCCGTTCTGCATAATTTCATCATCAATCAGAAGCAGTCGTGTTTTCCTGGTCATTTGCACACCTGTTGCATAATACAATATGAAGATATAAGATTGACTAGCGAGAGAAGTGAATAAACTATTTTAAAAACTGTGCTAAATTCAATTACTCAAAGATTATTTTATTATACGCAAAAGTATACAAGATCATGAAAACACGATTTAATAAGAAGTAACATTAACCTTGTAATGTTACACCGATGGACATAGCTCTTTGTTGCACTGTGAAATTTCAGTGTCATTTGGGCTTATGTTATAGGATTGTTTAGGCTAGTTTCAGAGTACTTTGGAAAATCAAGAATCATAGACATTAAGCAAGAAATCATTTAGAGAAATACATCATTTATATTTATATTTACAGGGAGTCAATTCATTTTGAAACACGTTCCATTGAATATGACAGACGAGGATTTAAGCTGCTTAAGTTCATCCCTGTATGGCATCCAGATCTCACAGGCATAAAGCAGGGATGTGAATACACAAGCATTGTATACTTTATTTTAGTCCCCTGGTATACACCTTGCTGGTTGCAAATTTGCAGATCAAGATTCCCAAATGTTTCACTGGCCTTCTGAATGCGATATATTTCATTTTCCAAATTGTTTTGACAACCACAATACTAAGGTACTTTTTCCCGTATATATATAAGGAGTTTTCCGTACACATCAATATTCGGTTCTACGTGCCTCTTTCGTGTGATAAATTGATACATGACAACAGTTTTCTTGATGGTGAGTCTCAAAGACGTACATGCCCGAGAGAGTACGTCGACTATTCATATATGCTGGTCAATGGTGCATTATGGATAGGTCTGTTGTATTATTCTAATGATTGTTGGGAAGACGGTAATGGTTACTATTCAAATTATTTTAGGGGGAATTGAGTAGAAATAATTGAGGAACTGAATGCAGTTTTCTGGCAATTTCATAATTCCGCTTGTTAACTTTTTTCTCATAATTTATTACTTTATTATTTGTTTTTGCTTGTTATTATTATGGCAAAAACATTTTTGATGTCCCATTTCATCTGACAGTTTTTCAATTCTTTAAAGATGACTGCGATAGCTTAAGATTTTTCATTGCTAAAGATCCTCTCTGAACTTTCTTAAAAAATAGAGCATTCAGAATAACCTCTCTTATGTGAGAGTGGATCACTTTCAAGACGTATCAGAAAAGGTCGAACAGTCATTCTAAATGTGCTACAGCCAATGTTTTCTATGTTTATCACCGAAAACCGTGTATCGAAACTCATACTGTATTCAAAGCCGCCTGTAACTATTGCAAAAGTGTTCTGGAAAATGCTGAATTAAGCTATGCACATTTAGTCCAAGCTAGAATTGACAACGAAAGACTTGGTTTCTGTCAGTTCTGAAGAATAACTAAAAGGATTCTCAACAAAAGCAAATCATTTGTGTCTATTATTTCATCCTCATCAGACAAGGCTAAAATCTTAACAATGATTTTTGTTTCAAACTCCAGGCTAAAAGACAAACGCCATCGTCTAATCGACTCCCACCAATCTCAAAGAGCCCAAATATTGACTTAATTATCTCTGCTCGGAAAGTTTCCAAACTCATCAAAGCCTTGATTCTACGAAGACTACTTGTCTAAATAAAATGCCTTGTTTTTGTACTTAAGGACCTTTACCCAGAATTATTTTCAATCATTGCTAAGTTGTTTAAAAGGGAAAGGTTTCCCAAATCTATAAAATCTGTCTTCCTTATACCCTGTTTTCAAGAATGCTGATGAGCTTTCATCCCCTACGTAATTCGCCCCATCAGCCTCCTTAACATCATTAGCAAATTATTTGAGTCTGTTATCAACCTGGGGGTTGTCGATTACCTTACCAAAAATAACCTCCTGGTTGACAAGCTGATTATATTTTAACTGTCATCACCCACAGAATCCACGAAGCCGCTCGATGGTAGCATTGTTAGCAGAGCATTTGTCTTAGACATCACAAATGTTTTTAAAAGGTGTAGCAGAGGGGTTACTACACAAATTCTTCAGTTATTATAACATCTCTGAAAGAGTGTGCGCTATCATTAATTCTTTTCCTCGGGTAAGATCATTAGTAAACATACATGCAGTTGTCACTATGGTTCATGGACTCACTAACAAAAATCAAGATAATCGAACCCTGCAGCTGATCTCTCCTCCGACTTAAGTTCTAATAGTAAATGGAAGACGATATAGCTCAAAACCCAATCTAGTATCTTTCATCATCACTGATCAGACCCTGCGTTTTCTCTAGTCACGGCGAATGGCTCCAAATACAATAACACTCCATATTTTGAACGTCTATTGGGTCACAAGTTCACCTCAAATCACAAGTCTTATATATACAATCCATCGATTTATTCTATTGCTCCAAGAAGTATCCAATTCTATCTGCCAGGCTTTATCTGACAAGATTCAGATTGCACCAAAACTAGAATATTGCTTGGCTGGGGATGCCCTATCCTTCCAAACTTGAGAGATTTCTAATTCGTTTACGCAGCCTTGTGAAGGGAGATTTATTTTCCACGCATTTCTCTCTTTCCTATGAATGCAATGTTGCAAGATTGTCGCTACTCTATTGCTATTTCCATCGCAAATGTTCAGATGAGTTCCATTCTTCCGCAGCTTCAAATCTTTACAGGTAGTGCACGTCATGCAAGGAGCCGAATCACCATCATTTCCTACGTGTTCCAAATGTAAGGAGAAAATTCCACACAGAGAGCTCTCCACCTCCCAAAAAACCTGCTAGCTACTTTGGGAAACATAATTCAGCATGGGTGCACCCCTGAACGCTTCAAACATGACCCATTCAGGTCAAGGGTCAACCTTCTTTATCCTTATACTCTTTACTTCCTACCATACAACCGTCTCTTCCATTCATATCACAAACCTCATTCATCATTACTGGCTCTCACCATCTACCTTGAGTGGTTCTCGAGCCTTGTACTGGATGAGAATTACTTAAAAAAATTAGTACCAAGATCCTGTTTATAAAAGCATTTCGAATTATGAGTTTTAAGGCTAAGCAGATGGCTTCTCTCTTGGAAAACTTGCAATACAATCTTCCTGCTTCCCACTTAGGTTTATTTAACCCATTTCACTTTCTTTTTTCTTTCTTTCTCCATCTCTCTTCCCCTTCTCTCACTATCTCTCTCTCTCTCTCTCTCTCTCTATATATATATATATATATATATATATGTGTGTGTGTGTGTGTGTGTGTGTGTATGCGTGTGCGCACGCGCGTGTGTGTGTGCGCACGCGCGTTAGTGTGTGCGCGCGCGTGCGTTTGTGCGTGAAAATGAATGTCTAGACGCAAAACTCTGTGGTGACGCGTTTCTGGGGTTGGTAGTGCTCCCTATATTTACGCGAAAACAACAATAAAAATTTATTAACCTCTTTTTGAAACAATTAGCTCTTCCTATATTAAAAATTCCTGTAAACTTGTCAACAGATTAAGAGACATATATATGAAAGATAAATTCATTGCGTGTTTAGATATTAAATCTTTATAAACTAACAAACTACCAGTTAACAAATTCTTAATCATCTAAAGAATCCTTTAATAAAATCGAAAATTACCCTTTCCTTCCCAAAAGGTAAGGTTATAAGTATTTGTGGACGTATTACAAACCAATGTTACAGTCTCCGGTTGTAACAGTTCCTCGTATCCCTGGAAAAAAACACCCCAAGCCTTGAGAGTGGAATTACCCCAGTGCAATGATTTTCCCAGTTAAATTCTTCCAGTAGAGGCCTGTTTTGAAAATTCAACACAATTACATCACCGATCTGGCAAATCAAACAACTTTTACTCTAACACCTACGGTGATGGTTGCGTAGCGAAAGATTAGCTGGAGATGATCACTGGCAGTTGTAGTCACAAACCTGCACGTAGGCGACCCATGAGCCAGTAGTCGTTCTGTTCCTGAATAGAAGGCAACAGGAAAATCCGGCAGCACCCAGAGCGATTGGGCAGGCTCTTCAGGATAGAGGAAGATAGAAAAGGTGCCTCAAGCAAAAACTTGTTCTCAAAGTGTCTGGTCAGATTACGGCGGCTGACGGACTTTCTTTCCACTGCGGTTGTAGAAATCGATTAACTTTCACATTTCCACCTGATCCTACCAACTCTTACCTAAAAATGTTAAGGTTTCCTACAACATAACTAGTTTGAAGGACTCATTCCCTCTTGAGTAGTTTTGATGCACACTGAACGAGAAATTCCAAGAAGGATCCTTCTGACGGTGGCATCAGCAACTGGATTTCTTTCAAGGACATCATCACTAAGGCGGCTGAAGGTGGAGGTGTTGTGTTCTAAGGTCAAAGTTCATTAAGACTGGTCCGACGAAAGCAACAGTTTTAACTGTAAAGAACAAAGTCTATGCATATGCAAAGTATTACATATCTGGCAAGGATCCCAATATCGAAATATTTAAAACCTCATCACGAATACGATAAGGAGGAAATGAGAGATCCGATCTATTTAATCGCTTCCTCGACTATATTTCAGATGTGAGGAGATTGGCACTTATTATTTAAGCATTCCATAGTCTATCCTAAATTATTATACTTATAGAAATCAGCGTTTCTGCTTCCCCCTCTACTGATTCCAATGAGCAGAGAATTCTGGGGGATGGAGATGGCTAAAAGGATGATATTTGTATTCATATTTGGGATATCAATGATCTTGAAAAAAAATCAATATTTTATAAAGAGTCCCAAAAATATGGGCTCAAGATAAATATTTGCAAAATAAAAAAAATGATCTGGAGTCAAACTGAAAGCATTGATGACATTTACCTGATTCTTAACCCAAAAAATATTCTTAAATAGTTTCATCAGATTGAGACATTCATCTGGTTGTGGCACCAAACTCGTTCAGAAATATCTAAACTGTCGGCTGTATACGACCAATTTCTCATTTCAATAGTTAAGAATGAGTTCGAGCGAGTGAATCGTGTGGGTCTTAACAAGTACCATCTTTCTTCGAACCTCGTCGATTGAAACTACAGAATCACAAACAACTATATTAGATAACATAAACTCCATTATTTGAAGACTTTCAACAGAAATATCAGCTAAAATGTATATCACAGTATCTCGAAGAGAGAATAATAATATAATTAAGATGCTGACATTCCACGCTACTTCAAACAAAAGACAAGGAAGGAAGCCCTCATCAATAATGGAATGACCAATAACAGCTGTTGGACTTGAGAAACCTTTTTCTCTTAAAACAAGAGAAAGATTGTTATAAATTTCAACCGAAAGCAGTAATGGCTGATCAGTCATTGAATGCAGAATTTTTCCTTATATGGAAACAGTTAACATTATCATTATAGCAAAAAAAGAAAATCTAGCATAATTATAAGTTTTGTACTAAAGATCACGTAGAATTTAGTGTGATCAGTATTTACCTGAAGAAAAATACATTAAAACTCCTCTAATATTCTAATTATTTTATATAATGCAAAGAGGAAAGCTTACAAAATCCACAAAATCAAAAAAGCAAATAACTGTGATAAAATTAGGCACATAATGCTACTTAGCAACACGTTAATGACTACGACTGAAAATAATTTATCTAATCTTAATATACAAAATTTAAAAAAAACATTAAGAGATTTAATTAACATAAAACAACATAACAACATTAAATCTGAAGCAGAATATTACAAAAAATGTCCCATGAAAAACATTGGTAAGCCATCTAAGAATTGAAATGAAAGATTATGTGAACATAAGACGGTTATTTTCCAAAAGAGTTACAATCAAAATTTTAGCTGTTCATTGTAATCGGTTTGATCATTGATTTGATTAAAAGAAAGTAAATTTATCAAAGCAAATATGTATTAATTTCTGAAGCCTCGACGGTGAAATGTGCCGACAGAATCAACATTTTTTAGTCTCAAAGCTTTAGTCGTTCATTATAATAGATGTGAGCCTAATTTCATCTTGGGCTTTCTACAAAATTTACCTTCTAAAATATTTTCCATAAAAATTAATGTATTTCCGATATACAGATTATGCTTTATTAATATATCCACACAAAACCACGATATTACTTGATCGTGTAAATAAACTAAACAATAACTCTGAAGATGTTTTCCATCTTGTTACACATCTGCTCGCCATTATTCTGATATATATATATATATATATATATATATATATATATATTGGAGTAACTGCTTCAAGGGGAACAGAATAATAAATTTGCTGGGTGTGATTTTGGCAAGGGACATAGATGCAAAGAAAAACTAATTGTGCTACGTCTTTTTGGAGAAAGAACAGAGAATAAATATATAAATAAATATTTATATTATTCTAAATAATAATATAGGCAAGAAACTGAATGAAATGTTCATTGGGGCTGGAATTCATTTTAAGTGGACTGAAACGCACAAAGTTTAAATTAAACAGAAAAAGGTACGCGCGCGCGTAGGTATTTTACAGAATTTAAAAGTGCGCAACTAATTCACAAGCATTTAATTCTTATCATGTTTGTGATACCTAATATCACAAACTCGGCACATGAAATGGAAATCTTGCTTCCCAGCCACTTGGATGCAAAGTGGGAATCTGCAGGAATAATCGTTTTCTTTTTTTTTCTTTTTCATTGTGATCAGTCTGGATTCGAGGATTTGGCATACATCGTCAAAGAAGGAGAAGGAATCACACACACACACACACACACACACACACACACACACACACACACACACACACACACAAAAATAAATAAATATATATATATATATATATATATATATATATATATATATATATATATATATATATATATATTCCTCTAGGTTTTACTGTAGAGTCCTATATTGTGTTATTTTGCAGGCAATTACCATTTAGTGAGCATTTTTACTTTATTCTGCAGTTAATCGTGGGTGTAGTGGATATTTATTCACTGATAATCTTTCAATTGTTTCTTTTTGATTTGTTTTCTCTACAATTAAGTTTTTGGTTATTTCATTTGAATATTTTGTGCAGATTATTTAATTTTCGGAGGTGTTAAATAATTTTGATGAATATTTTACCTATATTTGGTTTTATAATTATTTTATGCTAGATTGATGTTTCTATTTTTGCTGGATTTTTGTTCTGTCAGGTGTAAATGTTAATTTTGCCGAAAAACCACTGCTTTTTAGCGCTATTTGAAACTTGCTTTTTGCCTCATCGAAAATGTTTTCGTTTGAGGAATTGTCGGATAATCTGCAATTGATAGAGAGTGGGATTTGTTTGATTATGCTGGGTGGGTAAGTGGAGGAAGTGTGCATGTAGAATGGATGGTCGCTTGGTATTCTATGTGGTTGATACGGATATTTATGTACGTTTAGAATTACATTCTAGAAGGTTTTTGGTTTGTTTTATGCCTATTTCAAACCCTAGTTCTTTGAAATTGTAAGTTTTTATTTTATTTTATATATTTTTAGTTTATTGGAATTTCTTATGATTTTAAGCCTATCTTCTCTGTCTAATCTTATGTCTTTTTTGTTACTAATCCTATCTAGTATGTGTTGAATGAATATTCCAAGCAGTTTGGAGGTTTTCGCTCCATCAATACGACGGTGTAGCCAGCGTAATTTACCATATTGACAACATTCAATTTTTGATAATGACAGACGACAAAAAAATACTGGAACAAAAATAGAATAAAAACGTGAACTTTGGACCGTTTATCGACAATTTTGATTTCGATCTACAACAACTTAATAATAAAATGTAAAGTAAAATACAATTCACCATCAGTAGCAGTCATAGCTAGTTCTCTAAAGGACAAAACCATTTTCTAAATTAATACCAGACGACCATGACTGTGGTTCTTTTTCTCTTACGTCTTACCAGAAAAGTTCTCTGTTTCATCTTTATTTCATCCGGTCTTTTCGATTGCTATGCGTTGGTCAATAACCAAGCAACCTTTTGCTCTATATCTTATCCTTATTTACAAACATTTTTATTCTTTAATGATTCTATATTTCTTAGCTTCTCTGATCCCTGTTTACTTCTTTGTATCTATTTGGCTTATCCCTAGCTTTGCTATTTTACATTAATATTTGTGTATTTTAAAATTTATTTTCAAAAATTCTTAATTTTCATGTTTTACACCCGTACATCTAAGCTATCATGAGGCATTCATTTACACTTTGCGATTTAAGCCAATTGGCCAAGTACTTTTCATAATTGTCTCTATTTTTATCAAAGGCTTTTCATCGTCTTTTATATATCGTTTTATTATATTTTTGTGGTCTTTAATATTATCGCCTGTTCTTAGTAGATGCATTTTTTTGATTTCTTCAAGTTTTTTGACTTCTAGTTTTATGTGATTCTTTTAAAAAATACATTAAGTATTTCTTTGAAGTCATCCTATGTTTTTGAAATTAGTAAAATCTCGCTAGCAATTCTTAAATGCTTTAACTATTCGCTGTTTACTTTCCAAATGTTTTCAAGACTCGCTTTAAATAGTTTACGTGAAATGGTATCTCTTTGTCTCCCTCCTTTTCCAATAGCGTATTCAACAACTGACCATTAAAATTAAGTGTTTGTTTAAGCAGTTCACTTCAAAACATCTTTATCAAATAGAGAGCTATGAGTTCACTGAGTTCGAACTCATTGATTGAAACCAGTCAATTCGATCCGAAAAATCACCACTTCGCAGAATCCGGTTGAATATATGACAATCGTGTATTTTGTATGAAGAAATATTTTATTATCTTTTGTACTAATTTGTTTTGAAATTGTAGTGAAGTTAGAGCAAAGGGTAGTCATGGTCGCCATTTGTAATTCCATCTTAGCGCATCTGTTGATGATTTTGCATGCGCGAGGACGTAACTCATATAGGAGCACGTCCTTTTTTTCAGGACGCAGTTTTTGAATCGGATGGTTTGAACTGGCAGTGGATTGATGGCGAAAAAGACCTGAGATTTCTTGATTCTTGATTGCAACATTTCTTTCTGCACCCCCCTGGATTTTACATTTTTTTCTTGGATTTTTATAGTGTTTTGATCATCAAACAATTTTGTTTGTTTCTAACTTAAAATACTACTTTAAATCAACTACAGAAATGAATTTTTTATTGTTTTAATTCAGCTCTCGGGTTGTTGAAATAAGAAGTCTTACTGTTAGAAAATTATCTTTCTGTTTAGGAGTTAAGTTTTAATGGGAGAATTTACTATCTTGGAGGCACGGTGGAGTAATGGATAACGGCTCGGACTGAGGAATCGTAGAGCCGAGTTCGAATTCCAGTCGAATCCGTTACATTCACTTACGTGGGGAAGGTATGAATCCTCTTCTTCTCCCTCCAACTATGGGTAAATAGCAGGACAGACTGGGTTCTATAGCCTTGGATGGCAACTGGTCTAGGAGAAGGTCAACTCTGAATTCAAAACCATTCGGCGTCTGCACCGGCATCCGGCGGCCTCTTGGTTACTCCTGCCTCTGCGTCTGTGGAAATTCTGCGGCAAGTAAGAGCATATTCCTCCCTCCACTGGGATAGCACGCGAGGTGTGGGGACCGCGTGTGAAGTTCAAACTCTCTTGTCACTCCGTTTCGAGAATTCGCCGCCGTTGGAATCGGGAATGGCTGTCACTTGTTTCAGCATTGGCGACGGATCGCCGTGCTTGATCGGCCTTCGTTCCGGACGCGGTGAATTCCTTGGAAGGATCCGGCTTAACCGATCCAGGGTGAATGCCGCAACAACAACAATTTACTATCTTCTTTGAGTGAATTTTCTACATTTCTTTCGGGCATCGGAGGAAACAACTTTCCTGTTCCTTACATACCTAATAATATCAAATATAAAACTGAACTTGTCTTTTGAGTGGTAAGTTGTCAAATTAACCTTCCAGAACCGACAAATGCTAAACAAATCGAGTTATCGAGGAGACACAACCTGAAAATTCTCTTCAATGTAAAGCCATTCTTCTTTTCATCTTTATTTTTGAACTCAGATCCCGTTTAGTTTCAGCGATTACGCCTGTAAAACTTTTCCTTCTTTTCGTTTTTTTTTATCCATCCATAACATTCATCACATCTTCCTCGATTCTATCTTTAGACTCATCTTCTACTTAGTTGAGAGCTGATTTAAAACAATAAAAATACATTTTTGTTGTTGATTTAAAGTAGTATTTTAAGTTAGAAACAAACTAAATTGTTTGATGATCAAAACACTATAAAAATCCAAGAAAAAAAAGTAAAATCCAAGGGGGGTGCAGAAAGAAATGTTGCAATCAAGAATCGTACTCCAGTATCAAGAAATCCGAGCACACGTCTTTTTCGCCATCAATCCACTGCCTGTTCAAATCGTCCGATTCAAAAACTACGTCCTGAAAAAAGAATCAACACATGCGTTAAGATGGAATTACAAATGGCGACCATTTGGTCTCACTTTACATGCGATATTCATTTTAGTTTTTGCTGTTGTTGAAGGTCCTCAAGTGATGTGGTTTCTGTTATTTGGTACAGTTCATTGTTTGGGTTTCTTTAATGTCAGTCCACGAGGTTCGACGAAGCATGGTCCTCGCTAAGGCCCACATGTTTCATTCTCTCAAAGCCATTTTTAACCATGGATCTGAGAAAGCTGTTGTAGTCAGTTGATAGTTTAGATATTTCTGAATGAGTTTGCCTCATATATAACATCCAGATGAAGTTCTCGATCTAACGAAGTTATTTAAGAACACGACTCGAGTTTTTAGGTTAATGTTTTCTTTTCTAACATCTTGCGGTGTAGGGTGAAACTAACACCCATTGCAGCGTATTCTATGTTCAATTTCCTTATCTCCGGTGCTAAATTATTTCTAACTGATTCAAAAACCGAGGTATTTGAAGTGTGTGGGATTTACTAATTTCACATTTTTTTGAACGGTGAATTATGATACACTTTACATACTGACAAAGAAACAAGGCTACGAAAAGACATATAATTAGAAAATTTAGCGTAAAATAAGGTTCCTCGAATAAAGGAGGTGGGATTGTTATCACGAATAAGAATACCTAGAACGAAAAAATAATTCCGCTGCTCCATGATACAAACGTTTATAAGATAATCGATGGAAATAAAATAATTTCCGAGGCACACATGTTCAACAAATCGATTATAAAGATAATAATGACAAGACATGGCCAAAAATGATGGAAGACCACCCTAAAATACCTGAATTTTAGGGCTTACCAAAAATACTCAAAGAGTTAAGTCTATTCAAGATTATCCTGCTAAGAAAAGATATCACAAAGTTTATGAACCAGGAGGTAGCTGCTACATTTGTATATCTCTACTGGTATATTGTCCTTACTAGAGGACTTCCCGTTTGTCAGTTGTTTTAAGGCTCTTTTTATCTTGGCTATAGATGGAGTAGCTAACAACCCTTCAAGAATAGGCCTCTGTGGTAAGTTGTTAAGACTTTTGTCAAAATTCAAATCCATATATTAGAACAGTTGAGAAATGTTCTGCTCAGCATTTAGTGATTTCTTTTTGTACATTAGAAGGTTGCCATTTGAAGAAAAGATGGGATCTGAAATATTTGACACAGGTCCAAAGACATCCCTTAGATTCTGATAGAAGTTGCATCTATAAGTAGCATCCTGCAATTTTTGTACCTTCTCTCGCCACCATGATTGTTTCATTTTCCATAGTTGAAATTGGCATAGGTTTCTAGTTTTCTTGAATTCATTGCACTTTTTAACATTGTTCTTATCTGACGTCCATTGACGATGGCACTTGTGTATATTATACATAAGAAGAATATTTAGATCATTTGAGTCAAACCAACATCGATCTTACCTCTTGACATATCCAAACGTTTTCTAGGATGACACGTATATAGCACTTTTGAAAACACATTATGTTGAATCAACGTCTGCACTATTCGGGATATATACAAAGCTTGCTGTCACAAAGGGTCGGAAAAGATTTTAAGTTGTCAGTGTTGTTTAGCTTTTCGGCATCTATTCTTTGAGCTGGTGGAGTGCGGTTGTTATGAACAAGACTACGGATAATGAAGCTAAACTTGGGTCGTATTAACCTATGGTCAGACCAACAATCACCAATGGAAAGGGAACGAGTCATTTTTACATCATTCCTGGAGGAAAACTTCACAATCACATTTTTACATCATTCCTGGAGGAAGACCTCACAATCACATTTTTACATTATTCCTGGAGGAAGACTTCACAATGACATTTTACATCATTCCTGGAGGAAGACTTCACAATCACATAGTCGATGAGATGATAATGGTTGGATCGGGAATGCCTCCACCTAATTTTGCGGTGGGTGAGAAACTGGGAAGATAGGGTTGGTAATTAAGAGTCCATTCTCACTACAAAGGGATAGCACTAGATGGCCATTTGAGTTGGCCTTGTCAACACCATGCTTACCGATTACACTACTTCATACTGATGCATCCCAACCTACACGCGCATTGAAATCGCACAAGAGAAGAAGTTTGTCATGAATGGAAGGTCTTCTCAACTGGTTGCGTAAGTCAGAGTAGAAATTTTCTTTAATTTTGTCACTACAGCCTGCCTGAAGTTATTATGCAAATCAACTGTTTGGGTCAAGTCAATGGATCCAAACAACGCTTTTATCCACTAGGCTATGTGTCCTTGATGACATCAGTGTATGAACTTTGGGGACTTATAAATTTAAAGTTTCAGTAATCATTTTTTCCAGTGCTCATATTGCAATTTTGTTGTTATTATTGCTTTTCTCTAGGACTAAGTATTACTGGTTCCCATATTGTATTCATTTCTATGCTTGATCGGCTTAGGAGATTTTTGTGGCTTAGCATATGTACTGATTCCTTAGTTTTCGTATTTCCCGGTAATTTTCTCTTATTTCAGCCTCATCTCACAGGGGACAGTGATCTCCCTTTTCCCTTCATATATGGTCAGCTACGCCTGATTTTTCTATTTCCTCTCGTGTTACGGCTTTACGATGTTTTTGCAGTCTTACTTTAAGGAGGCGGCCTGTTTCTCCCTTATATTTCTTACCACAGCTACACTGGATGGCGTACACACAGTCCCCTTGCTAATGCTCTCCTCTATGGGGGGTATCTTACTCAGAAGAGGTGTCTGTGCAGTGTTGAACCACTTTTGGTATTATAAACATCACAAATGTTCGTATTTTCTCCCATAATCCCTTCACATATGCTAGGCAGACTGAAGCTGTTTTCTGAGTGTTGTTATTCTCTTGTACCTTTCTATCACGGTTTGTCAGCGCTATTATCATGTATTTAGGGTAGATCTTACGTTGTAGGGTACTGCCTATACTGATCATTTCTTGTTCATATGACTTTTGCTAGAAGTTGTAAGCAGCGGACGATCCCTTTCTTTACACTGTATGGGTGGTGGGATTTGTAATATATGTTGAAACATGAGTAAAGGGAAGGATCTAACAACTGCTGAAAAAGAGAAAATAACAAAGTTATCGAATGAGAAAATGTCCACATTGGAGATATCAAAGGAGCTTTGCAGACATCATCGAACGATGAACAAGGTTATTAAAAATATAATTAAGTGCAAAGGAAAAATCTTTAAGAACTTGATTCCTCGAGATGAACGTAAACTAAAGCGAGTTATAGCGAAACAACCATTTTGATTCCCTCAGATCTTAGAAAAGGCTGCAATTGAGGGAATCAAAAAAGACAAAAGGTGTAGAATACTTTGTGAATTGGGATCTGTAAAAAATCTCCAAGGCAAACTCCTGTCACTAAAGCAAATATTTTAAAGCGTCAAAATTGGGCCAAGAAATACATGAAAATTGACTTTTTTAAAGTAATTTTCATTGATGAATCTTGAGTGACATTTGATGGACATGATGGATGGACCAAAGGATTAATTTTATCAGATTAATGTAAAATTCAGATTTTCCTGTGGCTTAAAGAATGCAACAAGGAGGCGGTAGTGCTATGATATAAGCTGGAGATGTCGACTAAACCACTTTTGAACCATTCAAAGTCGATGAAGCAGTTAAAATCAATAGTGCTAACTATTGCGACTTTATGAACAAGACTTTCTTTGCATGTTACAAGTCTCGCAATTTCAAAGTGAAGTGTGTATTTATGCACAAAATGGTCCTTCTCATGTATCTAAGTTTACCCGTGAATTATAAAAGATTTACTGGAGAGAAGATAATGGAATAGGCACCATAAAGTGTTAATCTGAACCCAATCGAAAATCTATGGTCAATTGTGAAAATGAAATTATATGAAGGTAGTAAACAATATGTTGATGGATCCCCTCTTTTCACACAAATGGACTCACCCAAGGTATACATATACTACTACCAGTGAATACCCGGACAGTCAAGTCGGACAGTAGTAGTAGTAGAACGTTGAGTCGGTCGAGTAGATAGATAAAGTCACACACAGGAGGGTAGCACAAGAGTCATAGTAACAAACACTTAGACTCAGTAAGAAGTCATACAGCGATACGTCGATACCAAAGACTTTATATATATATTTTTTTACTAGCCCCGCATTCCTGGAACTACTAACCTGTATTACCAGTTTGTATTATTACGTTAATACATTTATTTTTCTATATTCATTCTTGGCGTTTGTTATTATTTGATACCGGATTTCATCCCGGAATCCACAACACAATATAACAGTAAAGCAGACCTATGAGAAGCAATTAAAACTACCATGTCGGAAATTGAACCTGCTAAAGTATAACAAATTAGCAAAATCAGACGATAATAGATTACTGTCTGTTATTGAGAAGAAGAGTGACTATATTAAAATATAAAGAATTCAAATACTTATATGTGTTTGTTATTTGTTCTATTATAGGTGTTGATCAATTTCTTTATGATTTTATAACCTTTTTATTGATGTAAAATGTGATTATTTGGTTTTGCCTAATAAATTCAGATGGCAGTTTTTTAGAAACATAAAAATAACTTCAATAAAACATATTGATACTACCTAAAATTTTAACTCAGGCTTTGTTTTAACATTTAAATTGATTGATTAAAATTTTGTAAAACCAAATTTGAATTATTGAAGTGTATATGATTTGCTTAATAACTTCAAACAGGGTATGAACTTCATGGTTGGAACATAGAACTAAAGATGGTTACCTACTTATGTCTGTCAATGTAAATACGCAAGGACATAAAACTCTTATTGATGCCAACAGGTTGAGGATCAAGCTGTTTCACCAGATCATTTTGAATAACAAACCCGATTCCTGCTTTTCTCTTAGCTGTCTTAGGCCTACAAATCCAGAAAAATATGTATTTACTATCAAACTCTTGTAGATGCCCCAAATCAACTACTCTAGTTTCCGAGTAAGCAACTATGTCGATGTTTTCGTTTTTCTTAGGACGCGGGCAATCAAAGCCGTACTACGTTCACGGTTTTCTTTTTACTATTCCAGAGAGTTCTCGCATTCCAAGAATCAATGAAAAGATCTTTAATGTTTGACGTCTTTATTGTTCTGGTGCAGTTTTGGATGCCCAATCATTTGCACCTAATGACAGCGATAAAAGCGAGTAAACAATTTTTAGGTCACATTTTCTATACACAATCTCCGTCTGAGAAAAACAGTGCCGTCCTAAAAAGGTCTGCTTTGTTATGTAAGGAGGACACAATTTGCACACTGACTCACAGTTATTGTTCAAAACGGCCATCTATCCTTCATCACCCAAAAATCCAAAGTTCAAGCTAGGAACCTCCAGCGACATCCTTCACTTGTTTCCGTCAATATACCTTCAATACGACAGGTTTCAAAATATGTTGGTGGTGTTTACTAAACAACCTGCACATGAATTGTTTATAGTGTTCATTGCTTGTGAAGCACAATGCACACATTCTATATCAAAACAGCATAGCCTGCACTGATGCACGGTTTGCCACAGGTCAGAATATATATATATTTATTCTTGATCGTTCGTTTGGTGACTTTAGGCCAAAAGAAGTCATGAACGAATGATGTGTTCATAGAGACTTTTGGTTGCTTTGAAACTACTCGAAATTAACCTGAGCCCTGGCGTCGTCACTAATATATATATATATATATATATATATATATATATATATATATATACAAATGTAAAAGAACGAAGAATAAAATTTCAACGTTCAAAAAATTTATTTAAAACAGAGCTCAATACAAAAATTGAGCAATTAATATTTATTATACACTGTTACATTACAACATGTAAGTATCCACTATTAACGTGTTCTAATGTAACAGTGCATAATATATATATATATATATATATATATATATATACACACACACACGCACGCACACACATATATATATATATATATATATATATATATATATATATATATATATATATATAGATAGATAGATAGATAGATAGATATAGATATATATGTACTTTTATATACAAATATAAAGTCGACATTGAAGTGTACCCACTCAGCACCTGAAGATTGCGTTTGGCAGAAAATTCCCAGTCGTGCGAACGGTGTCGGATAATATGTATATTTATTAATATATGTAATTTATAGCTCTGTTATATAATCTCGAATACTTTTTCAATAACACCAGCACTTTATGTGCAATTCATATATTAATAGATCCACACACACACATACACACAGACACACACGCACACACAGACATATATATATGTCCGTTTTCAACGTATATTCGTATAAAATGTTAAATCTCTGAAGAACCCTTAGAGACAACTGTATTTATTTTTCTACAAGGAAATAACAAAAAGAAACGTGTTGCTGATTTTACTGGAAAAAGTTGGAATGCGTAAGAAATTGTTTTATTTTATCTTTTAAAAGAAGTCATTTGACAAAATTTGTTTGATATTTCACTTTGTATTGGGAAATCGACCAAGCAGAGAATTTTAAATAGAATTTTAATATCGCAGGTTCTTGGCAATGAGTTCCATCTTCTCGGGCTGTACGAGAAAAAATTACCATTGATGCCGATCCAGCTAATATCAGTATCACACTTTTATGATTTCGTATTTGCTATAAAAATGAAGAAGAAAAAAAACACAATTTTTTCTAAAAGTAAACACCGCAAAGTATGTTTCCACTTTACCTGAGAGAATTCTTTAATTTTCTCTGGAAAATCAATGGAAATATTGATATTTATACTCAGTTTTCCGGTACAGTTCTGATGATATAGTCTTCATGCTTTTCGACTTTATCCAGTGAATATCACGGAATATCGTGCTTTGGCAATGGAGATCAGTTTTCTAAGTGAATATGAAGGTTAAAAAAATGAAATCCATGAGGTATGCAATTACTGACATATTTTGCTATAAGCTTTTCGAGTGGCCTCATTGAAATGACCTGATTTTGAATTTGTATTGGGATACAAAGATCCAAATTCGTTTCAGTATCATTAACGTCCCCACTCCGCACATACACCCACAAATAGGGTGGAGTATGACTGCTACATTCTGTCAGATTAAGTACCCACTTTTTGAAGAAGCATTTTCATGATGTATCTAGATGCTATAAAGTTGTCATTGGAACGAAATTGAAAATCTTAAAGAAGCCATTTTTTAGTTGAAGTGTCAGTTGGGATTTCTCAGTGATTACTTGTGATTACAATCTTTCGTGGAATGAAATTGTCAATATTTCCCTTGTCAGTTAGGAAAACTCAAAAGAAACTTATCTAATAGAGATAAGTATGGTATCACTTGAATGCCAAATTCAATATATATATATATATATATATATATATATATATATATATATATATATATATATATATATATATATATATATGTATGTATGTAAACGTTTTTTATCGTCATTAGAAGTACAAGCCCGATTCTATTGAACTAATCAAGAACTTATGACGGTACTTGAGAATGTAATCATGGCAAGATGTGATTCACGTTTACTTTCAAGAGAATTAAAAGCAAAGATAAAAAAAATAATAAAGCGTTGAGTTCACCAATGTGATTAAACCAACAGAGAACAGATATGAGAATTCGAAAGAGAAGAATAAATTCTTCCTAATCTAAATCTAGTCTGGCACAGCGGCATAATAATCGAGTTCACTTGTAGCGTAAATCGACGATCAGATACATTTGCAGGATTCTGAATGTTCCACTATTTTTTGTGTGAATGTTTGTGCAATTTAAATAATACTCGATATATGGAAAGAAATTCTAGAATAAATATCTATAAATCTTCGTGGCCAATAAAACTCTAGTATTTGAAATGACGACTTTTAAATCTGACGGTCCTGTCTTTTTCTCCATTTTCTCTTGTGTTAGACTGAGATAACCTTACCAAACATCTCTAAGTCGTTAAATTGTGTATTTTGGCTTTGTTACATAGCTAAGATGATTGCGTATCCCCCTCCAGTACAATGTTTCGATGCGGAAGTCCCGATGAAAGTTAGAATTTCAAATGCTGATTTTCTAGGTAGGAGAAATCTCATCACTTAGAAGATTGGCGCATTACGATGTTCTTGCGTATCCCCGCCATTTACCCTTAAGCAGTATTAAAGTTAACAACTCTTTGCTGTAAATATAACATTTGGTAGATTCTTCCTCTCGCAAAAGTGTTAAGCGTTTGCTTCATGCAGACGGATTTACACGCTGTCTCAAAAGTTACGAAGGTTTTTATAAATTTGAAATCTTATTTATTATTTGTATTTATTATTTTGATTGAAATATAAAAAATGAAAATATATTTTGTATTTTGAAACTAAAGAATTAAAAAAGAGATTAAAAAAACGTATTAAATGGTTAAACTTTTTCATGACCTGTGTAGCATTCGATGCTGATAATTTCGATATTCCTTCGAGTTAATAACCAATTTCTATCGGTCAATGTGTGTCATGGCGGACGTATATAACATGATTTCGTCATGACATCTTTACCTTTTTTCAATTTTCTAACATTTTCAAAATCGATCTCAGAATATCGTTCCTTCAACAAGATTTTCAAAGTTTTCTTAATATCAATATTTTTGGCAAATAAGCATCGTTATCGTCCCTTTGATGTCATTGTTTTTGATGAAAGATTCCATGTCACTTTTCCAAGAGTTGAGGAATCGTCTTCATTGCTTTATTTAACTTTTCAAGTTTAAATATATTTTTTTATTGTCAAAACTCTTGAACTCGAATTTCTAGTTGTTTGAAAATTAACAAGTAAAAGGCGTAAAGCCACAAAATTTATTTCTTAGTCAAAATTATCAAAAAAAA